>VSWD01000014.1:8392292-8543498 GCA_033119305.1 Pinctada imbricata | reverse complement strand
TTTTGAGGACAATATGTGTTTCATTAAATATTACGAAACAAATTGCTTTCCTCAAATTTTCATGGTTGTACGATTAGTAAAAATATCATTTCAGGCACCTGAAACTTCAAAGTTGATTTTCAAAGTGGGAAATGGTAGAAAGAACACTATATGACTGAATGCGCCTCAATGAAACTACTGAAAATCAACTATTAAGAGTATAATGATAAACGGATTTTCAAATATGATCATGGTTATGATGAACTCGGGAAGAGCTTTATCTGATTTCAGCATAAAAAGTAAAAACTGAAGATGTTGAATAAAACATTATAATTGAAATGTTCTTAGCCTGATCAAGATATAGGAAAATTAATACTCCACGGACTACAATTTCAGAAATCAGATCTGTAAGGTCCATGTACTTGCATGGGCTATCCCCGATTGGCCGGAAAATAACGTCACTTCGCCTCCGTTTTTTGCAGAGGCTAGCGTAACTAAGGGTTGTCACTGCCTGTGGCACAAAACCATTCCCGTGGTACATGAATGTTAAACGTCTTCAAATTCAACAGTTTCTGTTAAGAACAGATAATTTTGCTAAATTTGCAGCATACACCAGACGTGCACGTTTAGAGTCAGGAAAATTCTATGAATCCACCATATCACTGTAATCAAAATAATAGATTAAAGGCTATTTTCATATAAAAAATAAACCATCCTATCATCCTATCAAATGAAAGTTAAATGAAATTCTATAATTTATTAGACTCAACATGTCGTTTCTTCAATCGCATTTGAAAATTTCTGTTTACAAAATTTTCTCAGATTTCTTAAACCTGGGTCCTGTAGCATCATTTCCCAGCCATCTTGCTACGTCTTTCGGTATATTTAAGACAAAATCTTCACAGATTTTGACCATATTTCATTGTTTAGATATAGGATCACTGACGACGGTTTGATACCCGAAACGTGCATGTCTGGTCCATGCACTAAAATGATGCTAAGACGTTAAACATTTAAAATGTGCATATTATAAACTGCCTAAACTGACAGATTCTAGTAAAAGAAAATGATGCTGTGTTTTCATATGAATGGATAGGAATGTCACTTGATTATTCACTTTCTTTGCTATTTTAGGGGAACAAACATAATTGAAGTACAGACATCACTTATTTCTGTTAATAATATTTAAGACTTCTACGAAATACAGTCCATTCTCTATAGGCTGTAGCGAGTTCATGCATGATATCATCCGCGGAATCCGACAGACATTCAAAGAGGACTGGTGATCGGGGCCCTGTCTTATCTAAAGAGGTTTGGACAGGGCTAATTACCGAGTCCTGTAGTCACAGTATGTTGGTAAAAGGCGAGAATAAAGCCTATGCTTACGCAGCAAGATACGCCCGTTGGGATTAATTAGTCATTATTCAGTTAATTAGAAAAAAATTAAGTTTCATAGCTCTATAATGACAAATAGGTTATCCCGACCAATAGTCTTATCATGAAGTACAAATACCATGAAAAGTGCCATGACCTTGACCTTTGACCTGTTGCCTTGAAAGTCAATCTTAGTTTCTACTTAATCCATATGGTAAGAAGGGTTTGGACTCTACCTTGTTTACAACAGAAACTACATGTATGCACATATTGACCCCTGGTTCTTTTGGTTTAAGCTATATATCTCGTGTACAAGGAACAAGTAGGCATATTATATGATATATCATGTATATTGAACATACTTGCACATAATTTTTCAATTTTCTGACAAAGATATAAAAATGTTACATCTGTGAAAGAATACATGTACCCTTTCGTCTTAAAGCATATGGAATTTGAAAACATTTTACCTAAGATAGGTCTTTAATGAGTTTTAAAATATTTTCACCAAAATATCTATTTTAACCCCAAAATGACCTTGCCCTTTGACCTATGACCTCAAAAACCAATAGGGTTCTTTGTTTCATTATACTCAATTCACATGGTAAACTTGAAGGTCCTAGCTAACACGTTTGAGCTCTTTCTTGTTTACAAGGTACATCTTTCTTGTTTACAAGGTACATCTATCTTGTTTACAAGGTACATCTTTCTTGTTTACAAGGTACATCGGATGTGGCTAGCCAACAGAGGATGCTACTCCACCCGGGCACCTGGTCCCACCTCTAGCTTGCTAGGGGTCCGTCGATGCTCAGTTGGTGCTCTATTGTGAGCGCTGTTGGGATTGTCGTCGGGATCTTCTTTAACTAGTGTTTGCATATATCATGTATATTGAACCCCTACCCTTTCCTCCTGCACATAATTTTCTCAATTTTATGACATAAGATATACAAACCCGCTACATATGTGAAAGAATTTACTTTCTTCTTGAGCATATGAAATTTTAAAACATTTAGACCAAGAATAGATTTTTAATGAATTTTTAATATATTTTCACCGAAAAATCTATTTTTAGCCGTATATTGATCTTGACCTTTAACTTATGACCTTAATATCGATAGTGTCCTTTGTCTCATTATACTAAATCAACATAGTGAATTTGAGGTCCCTGGCTCAACTGGTTTGGGCTCTATCTTGTTTACAAGGGTCGGTCGGTCGGTCGTACGGACGGACGGACGGACATCGCTGCACCATAACACGTCCCGTCTAAAGACGGGCGTATAAAAAACGTTAGTTGAACAGGGTTTGAACTCACGACCTTCGTGGTACTAGAAAACACCCGTACCGACTGAGCTGCCGATGATCACATACCTACGGCGTTATATATTTTCATATTCCTTCATTTAAGAACTGTTCAGTTCGGGGGCGATAGCAAAGAAAGGAGGGGATTTCCTACAACACTCAGCCGCAGCATCCACAGCAAATCACCTAATGCAAAAAAAAAAAAAAACACAGAACAGACATTCACAGAAAGAGACACAAAAGGGACAAGGAACACCAACTTACACCATAGAAACATGAAACACAAAAGACCACACAACACCAACGAGAGCAATGGATAACCGGTGCGTTAACCGGTTGTGTTGTTGTGTTGTTGGAGATCCCTCCTTTCCTATATGTTTGACTTTCATTCAATAACCTATTTTATAACGTAATCGTATTGAGTTTTAAGTTTGTGCGTTGTCGTACAAATTCATTTGAGGTCCTCCTTCCAACAAATCAGAATATAAATTTTAAACTGTAAACGTCTTCAAATTGAATAGCATCATTTAAGAACAGATAAATTGGCAACAAGGACAAGACATGCACGTTTCGGGTACTTAACCCTCGTCAGTGATCCTCAAATCCAAACAATGCAATATGCCAAAACGATTTACTAATACGGAAGTGTTCCAACTCTATACCTTCCGAAGAAATTTTCAAACCAATTTATTATGCACCAGACACATGTCTCTGATATTAACTCCTCATCAGTGATGCTTCCATCCAAAGTTAGTTTTAGACACAGCCAAAATTTATATCAGTACAATTTTTCTGACTCTAATTTTAATTAACGAATTTAAGGTATCCGATGCACAATAGGGCATTTTTCTATGCCTGGTAAGGTACTGTAAACTATATATTTTCTGAACGTTTATTATGCCCACTGCTCAGAGATAATAATTTTGGGGCCAGAAAAACAAAGGGGAATAACTGATGAAGCATTTAAATTGTCTATTTTCTCTATATAACATATACAAAATAAGAAAGTTGTACAAGAATTTTTTCCCCTTTGATTTTTAAGACCTGGGAGTTTTATAACTGTACTCAGGGCACCATTACCTTTCAGAAAATATACAGTTTATAGTACCTTACCAGGAATAAATTTTACCATACTGTACAATGGAGATGATTAAAACGCTTTGTTAAATGACTCTATTGTACAACGGATACCTTGATACCTTAAGTTACGAATCCATGGCCATACTACGACAGATTAAATTTGTTATTCGAATTCACTTTCACCACTTTGATATTGTACGACACCGGATTCATTTATTCATTTGAGTCTCGCCATCTATGATAATTACGTTTTTACTTTGGAGTCTTTGGAGATACAAGTAGCGAATACATTGTCAAGATGGCATTGTCCTTTGTTGTGATTAATGAACTCCAAGCGTGGATCCAGAGGGAGTGGGGTTCCGGACCCCCCATCCCTGAAATTTTTGAAGCATAGTTTGTTAAAGCTTAATATAATATACGTATTTCATGAGATTCAGTCCCGATTCCCCTTTTGTTGTCATAATATTTGAAAAATAACATGAATTTGTATTGAAAATCGTTCATTTTTATTAATTTTGGGGTCCACATTCAAAAATTGTCCCGGAATCGCTCACGCTCGCCATATTTTATTACAGAGATATCAATTTCAAATGATGCTTACCTTTGCAACCCCTATACACTACACCTTTGCAATCAACAAGGGCAATTAACTGAAAAATATAGGAATGGAGGGTGCAAATGGTATTATTTGCTTTTGACCTCGCAAGTCTATTTTACATATAATTTGATCAATAATCATGAACAACGTGGTGGAATATTTTCTTTTTCTTTTTCTTTTTGCTTTTCAAAAAATTTAGGACCAATGAACTTTAGGACCCCACCTGGAAAAACAATCCTCGATCCGCCCATTTAACTCTATCTGTTTGCTTGTTATTTCTCGTCTCAGGAGAGTATGTGTTGATTTTTTTCACTTTTGGGATCTCCTTCCCTTTGTTGTTTTCACGTATGTGTATGCCTATTGGCCGTGTGTGATTCTTAGATTCAGATTACAAAACCTCCCTCTCTAATATCAGATAGCCTTTTTATAATCAAAATGACAAATATTGAAAATGACCATATCCCTGTATACAGCAAAAAAATCGATAATTCAGAAAATCATAAACCGAAGGCATACAAAATCAGGATAAAACAGAAACCAAAGCAAACATACAAACACCTCCATCATATGAAAAGAAGCGAAATTCCGATATGGGAGTGAGACCAGGTGCCCAGGAAGAGTAAGCATCTCCTGCTTGCATGCAACACCCGCCGCTTCATTTCGGTAGAACTGTCACATCCGGTTACTTCCATTTCGAAAGACATAGAGTACAATCTTTGGTTGGATGATTCAAATGGTCTATGAGAGAATATCATCCACCATTCTGGAGAGGGGGAAATCATAGTGTATGATGAGTTTTTGTATTGTATTTCCCTTGACCTATATGTGACGAATTACGGTGAAAATGAAATTTTCAATTATGTTTAAATGATTCATCAAGCATTTCAAATACATATCTTACATAATAGAACCCTAGACATAAGGACGTAGGGGCGATAGTAGCGGAGATGCAGAATACAAATACAATTGACGAGAAAAAGGAAACAAACATATCAAGTATTACATTTCAAACATAATGAGACTGTTAGGTGGAATTTTTTTATGCATCGATGATTCCCATTTTCAACGTAATACTATATCATAAAAGAGAGAAAACACCCAAATTCACGCAAAATATATATATTTGAAAATCGGCGCGTGAAAGGAGTTACTCTAATAGCATTCGATAAAGCCATTTTGAAATTTGAAATACCAATGCATGCATAGTATCTTTTCAGATTGTGGTCTACCGCCCTATTTAATGAACGCATCAATAGTTCAAAATGGTGGCACTGCATTTATGTCGAAAGTAACCTACAAATGTGAAGAGGGAACGTGTCAGGAGGGAATTTCTCACGTTGGATGTCAATCAGACGGCAGATGGTCTCCTATCAGAGTCTATTGCAGATTCAGTGAGAATAGTGAGTAAAACATTATCAAAACAATTATTGTAAGCTGACCAACAATCAAGACGGACCTCAATGAGAGGTCCAGATTCTATTGGGTGTTTAACGTCTTTGAATTCAATAGCATTATCTAAGAACAGATTAACTGGCAGCATGGACCTGACATGCACATTTCCGGTACTAACCCTCATTCAAAAAAGAACCTCGTCCAAAAATGTAATATTGCTAAAGGGTGTGAAAGTTTTGTCGAAAAATATACCGAAGACGTGGCATAATGGGTGGGATATGGTGGTACAGGACCCACTTTTCAGACATATTGATCACAGAAATTTTCGAATGCGTTTGAAGAGTCAGTCATCCGAAGTGGATCGAACTTAGCTACATGTGCCTTCGGGGACTTCTGGTCCACCAGCAGTGACACGTCGCCAGTAGATAGTCAGATTCCATTGCAATAATCGTAAGTTACGGGTTATAAGGAGAATTATCGTACACTGACATACCATCAAGACGCACCTCAATGCAGGTCCAGACTTTATTGGATGTCAATCCACCAGTAGATGGTCTCCCCTCAGATTCCGTTACAAGAATAGTAAGTAAAGGGATATCAAGAGAATCATTGTATACTAATCAATCAAGACGCACCTCCACGACAGATTCTGATTATATTGGATTTCAATCAGATTGTAGATGGTCACTTGTCAGATTCATTTGCATGAATCGTAAGTAAAGGGAATTATCTTTCACTGATCAACCATCAATGTTAAACGTCTTCAAATTCATTAGCATCATTTTTAAAGCAGATAAATTTACAGCATGGACCAGACATGCAAAGATGGAATTTATGGCAAGTTCAGACTATATTGGATTAGGGAATGAATAACAGTCAAACACAAAACAAAGGAGGGGATCTCCAACAACACCAAGCTGCAGCACTCACAGCAAAACCCCAAATGCAAAAACACAAAGCAGACAAGCACAGGAAGAGACGCAAAAGGGACAAGGAACGTCAACACACAACACAGAAACATCAAACACAACGGACTACAAATAAACCAACGAGACCAATGGGCAACCGGTGCCGACTTAGGACGGCCATCTGCCACGGAAATAGCAAAAAGGTATGGTTATCCTGGATTACGTGCGCACAATCCTTCCACTTTTCCGATTACCCAGAGGTCTCGAAGAACGTACAATTATGGTGTAAAACAACCTCCTCACTATCAGATGACCACATACAAACAAGATCGCAAAACGCAGAGGCCCAAGCAACACAGATAAATATGTAAATGGATATCAAAAGAGGGCGTACGTAATACAATCCGTGCTCTGTCGCCGCGAGCTCATGTATGTTATCACCCGAGGAGTCCGACTGACATTTAGAGAGGACAGGTGGTCGGGCCCTGTCGTCTCTAAAGAGGTTTGGAAAGGGCCCGTCATGGAGTCCCGTCGTCACAGTCAGTCAGAGTGCAAGTTTTAAGAATGCGCTGTACAAGACTGTAGATGGATCAGGTACCAAGCCTAGTGTCCGTCTGGTGACATTAGGATCATATCCACGGTATAAAAGGCGTTTCACCCATTTGAAATCACATAGTTTGATGAAAGCCCATTCCCCCTAGTACCACACATTTCCTATATTAATCTTTACAACTACATTAACTGAACAAGACCTGGTAAAACTGCATGTCTAATATATTTTCCTGCAGGTTGCCCAGACACCTGGTTGACTTTCGGTCAGTCATGCTATCATTTTGAAAAGGAACAATGGTTAAACAATGATGCAGCTCTGGTACGTATATTTCTTCTTCAGGACGCGAGAAATTCATATTTTTATTCTAATATAACAAGTTTTACAAAAACGGAACTAGGATTTTTTTTCAAGGGCGGTCTTTCAAAGAGATCGAGAAGTAGGTGACTAACAAATGATTCAAATCTATAAATGTAATTTTCTTTCAAATTTTGAGAGGAGGGCTAAGGCAGTCCTAAACCCAAATACACATTCAACTTTTGTCGTAAGTTTCATTGCACTTTTCGTAGCTTTTCAATTAAGAAGTCAATATATATAGCGTAGAAATGGTTAGAAAGAAAAGATTTACAATTTCCAAAGGGATGACGGATACACCTATTTGACAATTTCTCACAACAAGGAGTAAAATATTCACAGGACCTATGCGTTCGCCGAGACCGCTTAATAACCGAGGAGAGTTTAGCAAACGTAATTATTAACACGACACAAGTGACTACTTTGTGTCATATAGCCGTCTTTAGCAAATCAGCACCGATTGCACATCAATTGGTCAGGTGTTCTGGTGTCGTATTTGGTGTTTCCTGTCCCATTTCGGACTCTTTCTTTGTATGTCTACACTGTATTTTAAGACGGGGGTGTTTCTGTGTCTTGCTGTGATTTGTACACTGTTATACCCTCCTTTCTCAGCTCAGATCAGCTGACAAAATACAATTCTAAGTCCAAATGTGTCCTAATGCTACTTACAACAACGATGTAAGGTTTCAGAAAGACTATACTGAGTTGACCACAACGAACCACACTCAAAGAATGTAGAAAAAACAACAAACATATTGAATGTAGCATATCTTAGAAAAACAATGCATGTTTCTTGTGCTAAATTGGAATAAAACCTTCAATAGCAACCAAAATATAGAATGAACATACACCCATACACAACATGGAAACAAGCCCCATACACAACAGAATACAGAATATCTCTTTTATCACGCTGTATTGCCACATGAAAGCATTTACAAATGTACAATAGGAATATATGACCATTCACCATATCTCCAGGTATGATGAACATATGCGTAAAATACCATATTAAGACATTAATGTCTTATTGAAATTATTTCCCTATTTGGATCGTCTAACTCGCGAAATAGTGTTGAAATGTTTGAGAGAACAAACAACTGCGAAACGAAATTAAGCACATGGGGACCTTTTTTATGTCTGCTGAGTTCCGTAGGGTCAGATTAAGGAGCCAAGGTATCTTACGTCTGGTGTTAAAGAAGCTTGTGCACAGCTCAGTCTGCTTTGCATCGCTTCAGCTCCCGGGTCGCAGCACAACAAGCCCCCGTAATGCTGCGTTGTACCCGATGTAAATGGATATTAAAAGGAAGGGAGGAGATCTCCAACAAGACCCCGTTGCAGCATCAACAGTAAAACACCAAAACACATAATGCGATAATGGAAGAAAAGTGAATTAGAGTCTTACGTAGAAGACACTACAACAAAGCCAAGTTAGAGAACAATGAAATTAAAACACTTCAAACATCGGGTCGCGGGGAATTGCTTTACCAACTCCACACTGCAACACGAAATAAGTGTAGATATAAAAAGAAGGGAGGAGATCTCCAACAAGACCCCGTTGCAGGTTTAACTGTAGTATTTGCTGTGACGTCATAAGATCTTACCAAAGGCAAAGTATAAGAAAAGGGAAAACTGATATCTGATAAATTAGTTTGCATAGGAAGAACTGTCCGTGCTTTGCTGGTCGAAGGGAGCTTATGATGTAAGGATCAAACTATTTCTGACGACGAATAATAGGACCATTCTCATCATTGTTGCTCGCAGTACCTAATGATTTTTGAAACAAATCTAGTATGTATATTTCAGGACTTCTGTAGGAGAAGTGGCGCATACCTTGCAGAAGTATTATCTGAGGAGGTGAGGCAGTATCTTTGGAGGATGGTCCAGGGAACAGGTTGGTTTTATATTTACTACCTTCTTTTACAATTCAATTGCTTCAAGGAGATGCCTATTAGTGAAATGTTGATTCAAACGTACTCAGTTTGCAACACGCGTTTTGATTGGTTGAGCGGAAAAATACTGCAAGGTTTAACTGTAGTATTTGCTATGACGTCATAAGATCTTACCAAAGGCAAAATATTAGAAAAGGGAAAACTGATAAATGATAAATCAATGCAGTGGTATGACCAAAATAAAGAATTTTCATCAAGTAATCGAAGAACATAGTGAATGTATAAAGAAACAAGACAAGGGAGCAAATTAGTATTCAACAAGAATCCTATATGAGGGGGTGGACAGTGTGAAAGGGATGTGGAAGGAAGAAGGTGGGAGGAGGGAGAGATGGGACTGAAGAAACAGGTGGAAAGGGGAAGGGAGGAGGAATGGAGGGGCGGATGGGGTATCCCTTTTACGTTCCCCCATATATTAACACCAACGGCATCACACGCAAACGTGAAGGCAAATTTGAAAACATACAATAAGAAACAAATACAACTTTCACACAGAGGCACAATAATAAACATTTATACAGCATAACTAGATACAAAAGCATAGACCACCAAGCGCAGATCCAGACTTACCATAGACCACCAAGCGCAGATCCAGACTTACCATAGACCACCAAGCGCAGATCCAGACTTACCATAGACCACCAAGCGCAGATCCAGACTTACCATAGACCACCAAGCGCAGATCCAGACTTACCATAGACCACCAAGCGCAGATCCAGACTTACCATAGACCACCAAGCGCAGATCCAGACTTACCATAGACCACCAAGCGCAGATCCAGACTTACCATAGACCACCAAGCGCAGATCCAGACTTACCATAGACCACCAAGCGCAGATCCAGACTTACCATAGACCACCAAGCGCAGATCCAGACTTACCATAGACCACCAAGCGCAGATCCAGACTTACCATAGACCACCAAGCGCAGATCCAGACTTACCATAGACCACCAAGCGCAGATCCAGACTTACCATAGACCACCAAGCGCAGATCCAGACTTACCATAGACCACCAAGCGCAGATCCAGACTTACCATAGACCACCAAGCGCAGATCCAGACTTACCAGAGAAGTCAAGCTCGGAAGGGACCATATACTGATGCAGTAAGATTCACTGTCATGCTGTAAACGTAGTTATTTTCCCTGGGGGACGAAATTTACGGGAAATGATAATTGCAATATAGTACTACGCGTGGAGTTAATTTTGGCGAAATCGGGAATATTTTCTTTAGTCTTTTACAGTGGTTATAATGTTCACTTTGGGTTATTTTAGATAGTAACAATATAGCGAAAAACGATAAAATTACCCACACGTATTAACGTAAGTTAACAGTAGACAACTTTTCTTCAAAAGGTCCAGAAAGGCGTCAGAGTGAAACTTCAACTTTTATTCAAGTCGCGTATGTAAGAAAAAATAGAAATCATATTTTTTGCTGAATCCCCTTATTCCATCTAGACGCCCGTATGTACTGACTTGAATTATATTTGTTTATGATAATTTTTATAAATTATTCTGAAACTACGTTGAACACGTGTATATCCCCATGCCATAGCTCTGCACTTAGCTGTTCTGAAACTACGGTGAACACGTGTATATCCTCAAACATTGTTATGCACTTAGCTGTTCTGAAACTACGATGAACACGTGTATTTCCCCATAACATAGCTATACACTTTGCTGTTCTGAAACTACGGTGAACACGTGTATATCCCTATAACATAGTTATGCACTTAGCTGTTCTGAAACTACGGTGGACACGTGTATATCCCCATAACATAGCTCTGCACTTAGCTGTTCTGAAACTACGGTGAACACGTGACTGTATATCCTCATGACATAGCTATGCACATAGCTGTTCTAAAACTACGGTGAACACGTGTATATCCCCATGACATAGCTCTGTACTTAGCTGTTCTGAAACCACGGTGAACACCTGTATATCCCTATGACATAGCTCTGCACTTAGCTGTTCTGAAACAACGGTGAACACGTGTATATCCCCATAACATAGCTCTGCATTCAGCTGTTCTGAAACTACGATGAACACGTGTATATCCCCATAACATAACTCTGTACTTAGCTGTTCTGAAAATACGATGGACACGTGTATATCCCCATGGTGTAGCTCTGCACGTGGCTGTTCTGAGACTACGGTGAACACGTGTATATCCCCATGACAAAGCTTTACACATAGCTTCTGAAACTGCGGTGAACACGTGTATATTCCCATAACATAGCTCTGCACTTAGTTGTTCCCTTGACATACATTTAAGGTCATGTTTAGAAATTCGCTCTTCATATATACTTATTTGGATTTCCTCTCGTTCGGCCTGGACTATTACTTATGATACATTTTTTGTTGAAATACGCATATTGTTCACTAAATGATAGCCAGAGAACATATACAAATATATTTCAATATGATTTTATCAACCATTAGGTTAACACCTCTGCTGGTGAACTGTTAGTCACCGAAGATACCGTTCATCTAGGCTTGCTGTGCTTCTGCATTGAATTGAAATATTTGTAAATTTTCTCATACTAAATTTGATAAATTATTCTGAAATAAGGATTTTCTCCCTCATGGCATAGCTCTGTCCTTAGTTGGTTCTTGAATTATATATTTAAGGTCAAGTCTATGAATTCGTTCTTCACATACTCACTTTATGGATTTCCTACCTTTCGGCCTCGAGTATTCTTGATGATCATTGCTAGTTGAAATGCGCATACGGCGCAAAAAATAATTTCGATAAAATTTATATTTCAATATGATAACAGTTATAAATGAAAGATAGTCAAGCACAAAAGCCCAAATCAGATAAAAAAAAACCCCACTAGGCTTGCGAATTTGACGGAAAACTTAAAAACAGAACTTTCTCACACGAATAGCAAAATTGAAATACCAGGCGGAGACAATGACACTGAACAAAAACATGACAACTTATCTGATAAACTAATGATCTCCGGTGCAAGTGCGGGATGCATTGTAGAATGTATTGTAGGCGGCGCTGTCAAAATACCCTTACTAATATTTTCATATTTGTCGAATGAATCAATGACAAATATGGATAATGACCATATCCCAATACATAGTACAAAATCGATATTTTAGAAAATCATAAACCGAAGGCGTACAAAACCAGGATAAAGCAAGAACCGAAACAAAAAAGAATAAAGCCTGTGTTTGTGAAACACGAATGCCCCCGGTGGCATCTTTGTTAGTATGAACACTATTTTCTGTTAAGTACATGTATGTGAGGTCACTGGGATAAAGGTCAAAGGTCAAGAGGTCAAAAATTTTGGTATAAATGGAAAGGTCTTGTCACAAGAAATACACATATGAAATATGAAAGCCCTATCACTTACCATTCAAAAGTTATGCTAAATGTTAAAGTTTTTGAAAAGTAGGTCAAAGGTCAATGTCAAGGTCACGAGGTCAAAAATTTTGGTATCAATGGAAAGGCCTTGTCACAAGGAATACACATGTGAAATATGAAAGCCCTATCACTTCCCATTCAAAAGTTATGCCCAATGTTAAAGTTTTTGAAAAGAAGGTCAAAGGTCAAGGTCAAGGTCATGAGGTCAAAAATTTTGGTATCAAAGGAAAGGTCTTGTCACAAGAAATACACATGTGAAATATGAAAGCCCTATCACTTCCCATTCAAAAGTTATGCCCAATGTTAAAGTTTTTGAAAAGTAGGTCAAAGGTCAATGTCAAGGTCACGAGGTCAAAAATTTTGGTATCAATGGAAAGGTCTTGTCACAAGGAATACACATGTGAAATATGAAAGCCCTATCACTTCCCATTCAAAAGTTATGCCCAATGTTAAAGTTTTTGAAAAGTAGGTCAAAGGTCAAGGTCAAGGTCACGAGGTCAAAAATTTTGGTATCAATGGAAAGGTCTTGTCACAAGGAATACACATGTGAAATATGAAAGCCCTATCACTTCCCATTCAAAAGTTATGCCAAATGTTAAAGTTTTTGAAAAGTAGGTCAAAGGTCAAAGTCAAGGTCACGAGGTCAAAAATTTTTGTATCAATGGAAAGGTCTTGTCACAAGGAATACACATGTGAAATATGAATGCCCTATCACTTCCCATTCAAAAGTTATGCCCAATGTTAAAGTTTTTGAAAAGTAGGTCAAAGGTCAAGGTCACGAGGTCAAAAATTATGGTATCAATGGAAAGGTCTTGTCACAAGGAATACACATGTGAAATATGAAAGCCCTATCACTTCCCATTCAAAAGTTATGCCCAATGTTAAAGTTTTTGAAAAGTAGGTCAAAGGTCAAGGTCAAGGTCACGAGGTCAAAAATTTTGGTATCAATGGAAAGGTCTTGTCACAAGGAATACACATGTGAAATATTAAAGCCCTATCACTTCCCATTCAAAAGTTATGCCAAATGTTAAAGTTTTTGAAAAGTAGGTCAAAGGTCAAGGTCAAGGTCACGAGGTCAAAAATTTTGGTATCAATGGAAAGGTCTTGTCACAAGGAATACACATGTGAAATATGAAAGCCCTATCACTTCCCATTCAAAAGTTATGCCCAATGTTAAAGTTTTTGAAAAGTAGGTCAAAGGTCAAGGTCAAGGTCACGAGGTCAAAAATTATGGTATCAATGGAAAGGTCTTGTCACAAGGAATACACATGTGAAATATGAAAGCCCTATCACTTCCCATTCAAAAGTTATGCCCAATGTTAAAGTTTTTGAAAAGTAGGTCAAAGGTCAAGGTCAAGGTCACGAGGTCAAAAATTTTGGTATCAATGGAAAGGTCTTGTCACAAAGAATACACATGTGAAATATGAAAGCCCTATCACTTCCCATTCAAAAGTTATGCCAAATGTTAAAGTTTTTGAAAAGTAGGTCAAAGGTCAAGGTCAAGGTCACGAGGTCAAAAATTTTTGTATCAATGGAAAGGTCTTGTCACAAGGAATACACATGTGAAATATGAAAGCCCTATCACTTCCCATTCAAAAGTTATGCCCAATGTTAAAGTTTTTGAAAAGTAGGTCAAAGGTCAAGGTCAAGGTCACGAGGTCAAAAATTATGGTATCAATGGAAAGGTCTTGTCACAAGGAATACACATGTGAAATATGAAAGCCCTTTCACTTCCCATTCAAAAGTTATGCCCAATGTTAAAGTTTTAGAAAAGTAGGTCAAAGGTCAAGGTCAAGGTCACGAGGTCAAAAATTTTGGTATCAATGGAAAGGTCTTGTCACAAGGAATACACATGTGAAATATGAAAGCCCTATCACTTCCCATTCAAAAGTTATGCCAAATGTTAAAGTTTTTGAAAAGTAGGTCAAAGGTCAAGGTCAAGGTCACGAGGTCAAAAATTTTGGTATCAATGGAAAGGTCTTGTCACAAGGAATACACATGTGAAATATGAAAGCCCTATCACTTCCCATTCAAAAGTTATGTCCAATGTTAAAGTTTTTCGGACAAACAGACAGACAAACAGACAAACAGACAAACAGACAGACAGGCCAAAAACTATATGCCCCCGAATCTTTGATTCCGGGGGCATAAAAACCCCCACCACATTAAAAGAAGGGAACTCATATGGGAGTGAGACCAGGTGCCCAGGAAGAGTCAGCATCTCCCGCGTCCATGCAACACCCGTCTCTTCAATTCGGTAAAATTGTCACATCTGGTTACTTCCACTCGGAAGATACAAGTTTATTCGGTGGTTGGAAGCTACATATTTATTGCAAGTTTAGAATCCAGGTACATTACAATTTCTTTTGGAATCTACAGAAACACAGCTAACCCTAAAATTATACAACAATCAACTTAACATTCTTTGTGTTTAAATATTTTTAAACTGATACAATTTTCAGACTAACGAAGATAGATTTTTAAAATCCATAGCAAAGCACACATAATTTTTCATCGCCACCTACTATAAATTACGATTCTACAAACACTTCTCTGGAGATTCAAATACAACAATCAAATTTATCATACTGCAAACAAGCAAAAGCGAATCCAAAATAGAGATGAGATCCGGTGCCCGGGAGATTAAGCATCTTATTTTGATACTTTGGCCGTTCAGAAAAAGGTTTCATCTGGTAAATTGTTAAATTTGGTGTTTTAGATGGATTTTGCCTAAATACATCCAAAATTAACAACAACGAGATCTTTTAACGTTTAATGTTTCCTTGTTTCGTCCAAAACATTTTTTCAGTGACAAAGTCAGTTCTCCACAAATGTACCCTTGGTTAAGTAGTTTGTCAAGTAGTCTCTTTGCTCTCACAACTAGATTGTTGTAGTCTCAGCTTGCTCTTGAATATCGAATTGATTGAGATATGGATATACCATACGCAAGAGATGTAGAAAAGGGACATCTGTAATGACCATTTATGTCGAAAGATAACAAGATATATAAATATGAAGCAGTTTTAATGCTTTTAGTATTTTTTTTTCACCTCTAGAACACACGGATAGATTGAGCTAAGAACGGAGGGGATCTCCAACAACACTCGGCTGTAGCACCCACAGCAAAATCCCAAGCACTCAATGCAAAAACACAGAGCAGACAAGCACAAAAAGAGACGAAAAAGGGACAAGGAACACAAATGACAAATATGGACAATGACCATTCCCTGTATACAGCACAAAATCGATAATTTAGAAAATCAGAAACCGAAGGCACATAAAATCAGGACAAAACAGTAACCAAAGCAATCTCACATCATAGAAACATGAAACACAAAAGGCCACACATAAACCAACGAGACCAATGGACAACCGTTGCCGACTAAGTACGGCCATTTGCAACGCAAAAAGCAGACGGTGTAGTTATCCAGATTACGTGCTCACAACCCTCCCACTTCTCCGATTACTCATAGGTCATGAGGAATGCACAATTGTGGTGTGAAATAAGTAAGACGTACATACAAAGAGACAACATGACGCAGGGGCCGAACAAAAACACAGATACATGTAGATATGTAAATAGACAAAAACAGATGACATACGAAATACAGTCCGTGCTGAGCCGGCTGTAGCGAGCTCATGTATGCATATGATCACCCGAGGAGTCCGATTTACATTCAGAAGGGACAGGTGATCGGAACCCAGTCTTCTCTAAAAAGGTTTGCACAGGGCCCGCCATTTAGTTTTGTCGTCACATTTAGTCAGAGCGCAATTTTTAAGAATGAGCTTGAAATAGGCTGTAGATTAGTCAATTACCAAGCCAAGTTTCCGTCTGGTGACAGAAGGATCATAAACATGGCATTTGGTGATTCTAACACAATTTCAATTGTATTTCTGTCTACCTTTAATCCTTCTTAATTTGTGAACTATGTAACCATAAAATGCAGGTATCAAAGTAATGTTCTTAGTTATCTGTATGGGTCCGAAAGTCAAAAGAAGTTGACAATAATTTTTTTAAAGCGAAAACCCTGACCTAAGAATTTCTTCGTTATTTGTAAAAAATTGAAAATCCAAAACATCAGTACATGCTCTAGCAGAAACCGGATGAGCTGTGAAATATAGATATCATATAAGGGCTATCTAGGTACACCACCGTCAAGCTAGGGGAAATTTACTATGTTGAATCCAAAAACATCTCTTTTCTAATACACGCGTGTATGAGTACCTCCATTAACAATTCTGATATTGAGGTCCAAAAAGTTATTTCTGTGTTTGAAAGATATGTCTTGATTAAAGTCAGTTCTTGTGGATAATGAACATTAGATACTTTTCAAATTTAAAACAGGATTGTCGATAGTAAGAAAGGAGGGGATCTCTAACAACACTAGGTTGCAGCACCCACAGCAAAATCCCAAAACATCCAATGCAAAAAACACAGAACAGACACCCACAAAAAGAGACGCAAAAGGGACAAGGAACACCAACTCACACCATAGAAACATTAAACATAAAAGACCACACATAAACCTACGAGACCAATGGGCAACCAGTAACAACTTAGGACGGCCGTCTGCCACGTTAAAAGCAGACGGTGTGGCTATCCTGGATTAGGTGTGCACAACCCTCCCACCAATGAAACATTTCAAATCATCATCTAGGTAATCAGCAAAATTTTGATGATAAATTGAGGACAAGCCATCGATATATCGAGAGCGAAGACTGGACTAACTCGGCTTCATATGAGAAAATGCACAATTTGTTCCGATTGGAATGCATACGTGTAGTAAGGTAATTCTCATCAAAGGCGGTTATCATCTAAACTACTTCTCTATATTCAAAGACTCGTGACGATTTAAATAGCATTGGATTGTTTAGCCCCAAGGACGTCATTCGCTTACTTTCATAGTATTTCGGAACATGACTTGAAATATATTTGTAAATTCCCTTGAAGAATGTCCTTACACTAAGGGTTATCTCCCTGATTTATAGCTCTGTCCTCATCAGCTCCTTTGGAAGACAATCTAGGTAAATTTGCTCTTCATAATTTTATATGATTTAGATTTCCTCTTTTCAGGACTCGAGCATCACTGATGAAATATAACTAGTTGAAATGCGCACATGGACCACTGATTTTTTTTATATAGGAGAACATATATTTCGAATATACAAAACATACGAAAATGCGTTTTTTTTTTGAGTGAATTAAATAAATGAAAAATGAAAAAATGAAAAACTCCCACCACATATTTTCTATAATTGCAAAGAAACTTTTCGGTCAAGGTTTTCGCTTTCGCAACTGGTAAAATCTTTCTGAAAATTTGACAAAAATTATCGTCAACTTCTTTTAAATTCTGGTCCATACAAGCAACAGAGTATATTAATTTGGGTATTTCACAACCTGCATTTTATGGTGATATAATTCACAAAATAAGAAGGATCAAATGTAGATCAAAAGCGAAATTGTGCTAGAATCATCAAACGCCTTCAATACCGTGGATATGATCATTCTGTCACCAGACGGATACTTGGCTTGGTACTGGAACAATCGATAGACTTGTGCCAGTGCATTTTCGTGAATTGCACCCTGACTGACTGACGACAGAACTCCATGACAGGCCCTGTCCAAACCTCTTTAGAGAAGACAGGGCCTCGACCACCTGTCCTCTCTAAATGTCAGTCGCAATCCTCGGGTGATCACATGCATGAGCCTGCAAAAGCCGGCTGAGCACGGAGTGTATTTCGTATGCCTTCTGTTCTTTATATCCATTAACATATCCATCTGTGTGTTTGTTGTACCCCTGCGTCATGTTGTCTGTTTGTTTGCTCATCTTAGTGATGAGATTATCTTACACCGCAGCGATCTTCGAAACCTCTGGGTAATAGGATAAGTGGGAGTGTTGTACGGAAGTAACCCGGATAACCACAACGTCTGCTACTTGCGTGGCAGATGACCGTCTTATGTCGGCTCCCGTTGCCAACTGGTCTGGTTGGTTTATGTGTGGTATTTCTAATTTCATGTTTCTATGGTGTGAGTTGGTGTTCCTTGTCTCTTTCTATTGGTGTCTGCTCTGTGTTTTTGCATTGGTTGTTTTGGTGTTTTGCTGTGGGTGCTGCAACCTAGTGTTGATGGAGATCCACTCCTTTCCTTTATTTTTCGCTTTAATTCACCTATAATAACTTGAAAATTGATTTATGCTGTGTTAGCTTAAGGTGGCTCAATAATCAAAGAATTCTTTGTCAGAGGAAAAAAATTCTGTTTATTTAACTAATTTATATTTGTAATTAAGATTACATATGATCGTACATTTGATTGGCCAGTGGTCCTCTGAATATACATATGTTAACCAACTCCGAGATCTGTCGCAAAACAATGAATTTTGATTGATAAAGACCTGATATATCGATAATAATTCCAGATTTAAACCATTCTTGTAATATTTTTCACCAAAATATCATCAAATGTTTATATTTATTTATAGATAATGCTTTCAAAGAGTGAAATAGCTATCACTGTTTTAGAAAAGTACATTTTCTGTACCCCCCCCCCAACCCAAAATGAGAATCTTAAAAAAAGTGCTCAGTACCCTTATTTGACATCAAAGTGATAAGAAGTCTTTGTCCGAAGTTATTTTCTTTTACATATTTTTCAATGACAAACTCTGTCCTTCGAAAAAAAATATAATAAAAAAAGTACATGCTATCGTTCATCCTGATTTAGAATACCTGGTTGTCATAGTAACGATTTTGTAAAACTTTGCAACAAGTCAAATTAAAATTACAGTGTACCTGTTCCCTTAGTTGACATTATAATGATGAAAAAATTTGTTAAAAGCAGTTATAATTGACATATTTTTCAAGACCAGACTCTGATCTTTTTACAAAAGTACAAGACATTCCGCTTTACCTGGTTTTCATATTGTAGAAACCTACTTGGTTTACGCCGGACGGAGGACAGACGATGGACGGACGGCGGACGGCGCGCTATGATAGTAGCTCAGGTGTGCTAAAAAATCAGATACTCCGAGTCGAGATAACTCTTTCCCAACATTCAGCGAGAGTTTCAAATTCTGGTCTAAGAAGAATACTTACACAACTATGATCATCGGAATGAAATAAAAATAAACAAAGTTACAAATAAAATGTCCTAAAAAATAAACAAGAAAAGGGAAATAACATGTGAAATTCTAAATATCCCTGGTCAAGCATTATTCGCCCTTTTCCTTTGTAAACTTACCTTTCATGCTTCGTTGGTGTCAATTAAATGAGTTTTGTCAAAAAGGTTTAAGTTAAAGCTTAAAAAATGTTTTGTTCAAAATTCAATTTCTTGTTCCATGAATCTATTTAGAGATACAGAAATATTAATAAGAGAAATAGACCATAAGTAAACGGAAGCATTTTTAGACATTTTGACGTTCAATGTCAATCAGTGGACGTCAATCACCTCCCTCGTTCTCGATAATGCGTGCAGTTATCTGTGAAATTGATATATCTTTGAACAAATCAGGATTAAAACTAATATTCATTCGCTCTAATTTTTCAAATAGGGAAACTTTATTCGATAACATCTCGCTGCAAAGTACGAGTGTTAACAAAATTGAAGAAAAATTCTTTTAACCAAAGTTTATTAGAGAAACTAAACTTGAGATACATGTATCTTATCTTTGATATCGCTAAAATCTCCAATAAATTACATGTTTGTTCATTAACTTAATTAATCTTCTTGATTTTGTTCCTAGGCAACAAGCGATTGAATAACCGATGATGACGTTGTTAAAACGATACGTTTACGGCGGTAGTCAGGGCGTCTCAATTACGGGATATTTTTGTATACATGTATAAATTTAACGATATATTAATTATTTATATATAATTTTCTGGTTCCATCGATACCAAACTTGTCGAAATCCGTCAAGAAACAAGCGAATTACTGAGGAGATGTAAGGCCGACAAGTTAAAAAGGCCACATATAAACGTACCACACTCGAAATTTGATGACGTCAAACGATTATTGAGCCTCCTTGAAAATGTTTGTTTTTGTTCTTATAGTGGTTCTTATAGTATAAGGAAAAAAGGAGGGAATCTCCAACAAGATTCGGTTGAAGCACTTATATGCAAAAACACAGAGTGAATAAACACAACAAGAGACACCAAAGGACAAAGTGGACCAAGCACCAAATACTACAGACAGTGCACGAATTTTATATATTGCTTTCATTTTCGTGCTTAAACATCAACGGCGGGTGCGGCTAGCCAACAGGGGATGCTTACTCCTCCCGGGCACCTGGTCCCACCTCTAGCTCGCTAGGGGTCCGTCGATGCTTGATGCTTGATTTTGTGCTCTATTTTGAGTGCTGTTGAGATTATCGTCAGGATCTTCTTTAACTCATCTAAACATTAAAACAAAAATTCACACATAAATCTACGACCCCCGACTTAGGACGGCCATTTATCGCGTTAGTAGCAAATGTTGAGGTTATCCGAATTACGTGCGCATAACTCTCCCATTAGTCCGAAAAGTATTGCATTTGTATTAGCAGCACCTTTAGATGGAGAGTAAAGGAAGTTTGAGTCCTGACGATGTCTTATGAAATACATTTATTAAATTTATATTGCAGGATCGATAACTTCGATGGGTTCAATCCAAAAAGACATCGAGGGAGATTGGAGATGGGTTCGATCTAAAAGGCGTTTTAACCTGATAGGCCATTATCCAAGATTAATAAATACGACGAATAGTTACTACTACATCTACATGAATGAAGATTCGTCTGAAATATATGTGCGTTATTTCCCTCACGATTTAACGAGTCCGTTTGTTTGCGAACATCCAATCTCAGATTGCAAGTAACCTCTCCTACACAGCCAATTGTGCCTCACATGAAATTCATATGAAATGAGCATCATATAAATTTCACATGAAAGTTCATGTAAAATTCATATAAATTTCACATAAGATTTATGTGAAAAATATTTCACATGAATTTCACATAAATTTCCTTCGCATGAATTTCACATGAATTTTTCTATGTGACCTTCACAGGAAACTGAATTCACATAACATCCATGTAAAAATCTACACATGAATTTCATGTGAAAAAATTCATGTAAATTTCATGTTCGTGCTCGTTTCATATAAATGTCATGTGAACTTTCATGTAAAGTTCATGTAAATTTCACATGAATTTCATATGAGGCACAATTGGCTATGTATATTTCAATTCAAAAAATAAAAGCTACTAATAGATTTGGCAGTGTCAGACACCACTTCAGCTTTTAATACGTACCAATGATTTATCATCCGAAACACATGTCTGTTGCATTAAAATTGGTTTCATTTTTTTTGAGTTTGAATACTTCAGTATTATTATTGAATATACGGAAGTGTTCAAACTCTATACCTTCTTGAAGAAAATTTCAAACCAATTTTCATGCACTTACAATATAACACTTATTATGTCTCCCCCAACGGGGATGAGACATATTGGTTTTGCCTCCGTCCGTCTGTCACATATCGTGTCCGGGCTATATCTATTGAACCGTTTGTCCGATCACTTTCATATTTTAGTATATTGTAGCTTATGACCCGAAGGTTTCACATCCCCTTGACCCAAGGTCATGTGACCAAGGTCAAGGCCTAGGTCACGTAGTCCATTTCTAATGAAATTATGCATACATTTCTGTCCGAGCTAAATCTCTTGAATCGTTTGCCGGATTACTTTCATATTTAGTATGTTGTTGCTTATGACCGAAGGTTTCACATCACCTTGACCCAAGGTCATGTGACCAAGGTCAAGGTCACTTAGTGCATTTTTAATGAAATTATGAATACTTTCCTGTCCGGGCTTGATCTCTTGAACCGTTTGCCGGACCACTTTTATATTTTAGTATGTTGTTGCTTATGACCCGAAGGATTCACATCACCTTGACCCAAGGTCAATGTCACTTAGTGTATTTTTAATGAAATTATGAATACATTCCTGTCCGGGCTATATCTCTTGAACCGTTTACCCCATCACTTTCTTATTTTAGTATGTTGTTCCTTATGACCCAAAGATTTCATATCACCTTGACCCAAAGTCATGTGACCAAGGTCAAGGTCACTCAGTACATTTTTAATGAAGTCGTTCATATATTTCTGTCCGGGCTTTATCTCCTGAACTGTCTGCCGGATCACTTTTATATTTTAGCATGTTGCTGCTTATGACCCGAAGGTTTCACATCACCTTAATCCAAGGTCATGTGACAAAGCCCAAGGTCACTTACTACATTTTTAATGAAATTGTACATACATTCCTGTCTAGGCTTTATCCCTTGGACCGCTTACTGGATTGCTTTCACGTTTTAGTATGAATTTACTCGTGACCAAAAGCTTTCACCTTGACCCATGGTCATTTGATCAAGGTCAAGTTTACTAAATCATTTTAATGAAATTGTACATGCTATCCCGTTCGGGCTGTATCTCTTTTAACTATGTATCAGATCACTGTCATATTTTAGTATGTTGTTGCTTTTCACCTAAAGGTTTCACATCACGTTGACTCAAGGTCATGTGACAAAGTTCAAGGTCAATTAGTATATTTTAAATGAAATTGTATTTGATACGTGTATTATGTCCAGGCTTAATCTTTTGAACCGTGATCGGATCACTTCATATTTTAGTATGATGGTGCTGATGACCCAAAGGATTCACACCAAGGTCATATGACTAAGGTCAAGGTCAAGTATTACATTTGTTAATGAAATTGTAAATGCTATTGAGTCTGATACTTTAGTATGCTGTTGCTCAGGATTTGATGGTTTCTTATCATCTTGACCCAACGTCATGTGCCCAAGGTCAATATCATTTTGTTCTTTTTAATGAAATTGTACGTACTAATCTTGTCTGGGCTATATCTCTTGAACCCTTCTTACAATTCTTTTCATATTTTAGTATTTTGTTTCTCAGGACTAAATATTTCTTATCACATTGTCCCAAGGTCACATGATTAAGGTTACTTCTTACTTTGGTAATGAAATTGTGTATGCTAATCATGTCCAGGCTGAAACTGTCTATGCTTGTAATGTTTAGGCTTTATATTTTGAACGGTGTATCCAATCACTAATTCAGTTTTTTGTTGCTCATGATCCATACAATGTAGATTTCAAATCACCTATATCCAAGGTCATGTGACCAAAATCAATGTCACTAAATATGCTTATAATGAAATTGAATATGCTAATAATGTTTGGCTTTTACCTCAAACAATATAATGAATCACTTTTATTTAATGTTTTAGTATGATGTTGCCCATGACTCAAAGGTTTCACATCATGTTGGCCTTAGGTCAAAGTAACTTAGAGGGAAGGGGGAGACATCTGTTTTTTTTTAAACATTTTTTTTCCTTTTGCAGTGTGGATAAGTTAAACTTGTTTTAGGATCACTGACGAGGGTTAAGTACCCGAAATGTGCATGTCTGGTCCATGCTGCAAATTAATCTGTTATTAAATTAGGCTATAGAAATTGAAGACGTTTAACATTAAATACTGCGATATAAACAAGAAATAAACATTTCCATGACCAGCGGAAAAGCACAAACATTATGATGTCCTCGCGCTTTATCGACTTCACGACAGTAAGACATGTCACCATGACAACGCTTTGGTTCTATGTATAGAATGCAAGGGGTGTCTGTGGTCTAAAAAGAAAAGTCAAAATCGTTCTCATCGCCCAGTTGACTGTGTTGTTTCGTTGAGGATATATAATATTTTGATCGTTTGTATATTTTCTTACCAAAGACAAATTGATAAATGCAGAAAGAAATGAGCTATAAAGACGCTTAGACTGTTCGTATGTTAAACGTCTTCAAACACAATAGCATCATTTAGAAACAGATAAATTTGCAGCATGGACCAGGCATGCACGTTTCGGGTACTTAACCCTCGTCAGTGATCCTCAATCAAAACAAAAAATGGAAAATGGAAAAAATGTGTGAAAGTTACTATGTCCAAAAATCTACCGAACAACGTAGCAGGATAGATGGGATATGATGCTAAAGGACTCACCTTTTATAAATGTCAAAGAATTTTGATAACAGCAATTTTAGAATAAATTTTCCTCCAGCGAAAATAAGCAAGTTTACAGTATCTCTTTCCTAAGCTGGTTCTATGGCATAATACATTTTAGGTTCGCTCTTCATGTATTCACTACATGGATTTCCTCTCTTCAATGATGATACGAGGGCTGATTGATATGTTGTGAGCCTCATATTTAAGGATTTGAATTTTATCAGATATCTTGCATTATTTTTCTACATAATCCCTTTCAGTATCTATTATACACTTTTGCCTCCGGTGTTTAAGGGCCTCGATACCACTTTTAAAGAACTCCTTATCTTGACTGGTCAGAAAGCCATCTGCTGCAAGTATGACGTCATCATCGGACTGAAAGTGAGTGCCAGAAATAGCTGCTTTGAGTGTTTGTGAATAGATGAAAGTCTGATGGAACAAGATCAGGTGAATACGGCGGATGCTCAAACAAATTAAAATCAAAATCATGGATGGCGGCCATAGCAGTGACAGACTTGTGAACAGGAGCATTCTCGCGGCGCTTAAGTTTAATATGTTCCCTTAACTGTGTCAGATGTGAAGCATAGTATGTGTCATTGATTGTTTGTCTTTTTTGGAGATAATCTATCGGCAGAATACCTTCTGCAACCCAGAAAACCGAAGCTCATAACATACCAATCAGCCCTCGTATCTCATGTACATTGTTTTGCACTTGATAAAAACAAAGGGGTCAAAAAATTGTTTAATTCAGTGTTTGATATGTTCTGTGTTTTTTAGAAGATAGAAAGGTTCTTAAAGAAGGCCTAAATATATTACCTATACTTTAATCATTCAAACTAGTGTTGTATTCTTTTTAGTTTTTTTCATGTACATACGTGTACATATTTTTGCTTCACACATTATTGTTGTAAACGTATATAAACAATAAAGATAAAAGTTTAAAATGATGCAGGTCTATAGATGTTTTGTTTGTCCCTTATGTTGAATTTTGTTGTTTATTAAATTCTCTGTCCATATGTCAGTCTTGCTTGTCAAATTATTGCTGTATTTTTAGCATATGCTTCTTTTGACGTTTCTAGAATTAAACTTATTTGTTAACGGTCGAATTCTTTTTATCATTCCATCTTAAACATTGACTGACATATCATTTTTATTCCATCATTATACAGTCAGTCACTCTGGTTTTCTGATAAATCTGATTTAAGATTTGGATCCATCTTCAGTATTCAAGTACAAATTTTTCCACACTGCACACAGACTGAACGTGACGATGGGACTCTTAGATAGTTTATGACTTTATATCCACTTGGTCAGGTTGCGCATACGTAAGAAGTGTTCATTCATACGCAAAATCAACAAATTATGTTCCTCTACCTGAATAAATCTACCACCTTAATATAGTAATTTTAAGCCTTACATCTTATATCTATACCATACTGAGTTTCTGTTTGGTTACTCGATCATTTTTATTTTCAGAATTTACTTTCAGGCATATTGACAATAGAATTAATCTATTACATTTATTAACGCATGCCCATTTCAAATCTATTTTATCATACATGTAATGCAACATTCTATCTCTTTATGCAAATGTAGAGAAATAAATCAGTTCAGTTCATAGAAGACTGGACCCTATTGTTTGTCCAATTTCAAAGTTTCGGGGACATATTATAGGCATATATTCATTTATAGAGTGCACATGTAGTCAAGTTCGAGCAACTTCGGTTGATCGTATCTTCAACGCATTCGAAAATTTCTCTTATCAAAATTTCTTAAAATTTCACAATCTTTGACCATATTACATTGATTAGATTGAGGATAACTGATGAGGGTTTTGTACCCAAAACGTGCATGTCTGGTCCATGCTGCAAATGTATCTGTTCCTAAATGATGCTATTGAATTTGAAGACGTTTAACATTTGTACCACTTGTTGAGTGTCACTGCTGGTTGTCCAGTAGTCCCCGAGGGCACATGTAGCCAAGTCTGATCAACTTCGGTTGATCGATTCTTCAACGCATTCGAAAATTTCTGTTATCAAAATTTCTTAACATTTCTAAAACGTGGGTCCTGTAGCATCATATCCAACCCATCCTGCTGCGTCTTTCGGTACATTCTCAACGTTTGCCCATTGGTCTCGTTGGTTTATGTGTAGTCATTTGTGTTTTATGTTTTCTGTGATCTGACGATCCTTGTACCACTGCGTCTCTTTCTGTGCGTGTATTTGTGATTTACAGTTGGTGTTTTGGGAGGTTGCTGTTGGTGCTGCAACTAGGTGTTTCTTTCACACTCTTTGGTCATATTACATTGTTTAGATTTAGACGATCACTTGTTTAGACGATCACTGACAAGGGTTTAGTACCCAAAACGTGCATGCCTAGTCCATGCTGCAAATTGATCTGTTCTTAAATGAAGCTATTGAATTTGAAGGCGTTTAACATTGCTTGTGAATAATATATGCGATACTAGTAAGAGAAGTATTACGAATAAGGAAAATCTCTCAAAGCTTGCGAATTGTGAACGAAAATTTACCATAAAATGTGATATGCGAACGCAGAGAGACCATTTATTGCGAATTGTTTTCAAAGTATTTCGAAGGGTTACGGTTCTACGCTATCGTTCGTTTGATTGGACAAACAAAGCCTATTCCTTCACGAGCGAAAGCGTGCGTAAAAATACTGACATTAACTCAGCTTTGCACATTAAAGCGAATACGTTCGCTGGAAACTGGACGCAGCTTCGCGAAAATATATTGCCAAAGTCCTATCAAAACGTTCAAAGAATATATTGAATAAAGCATAAGACATGTATAATATGGCTTATACATTGTAATATATAATAGATTTTATGCTGACGTTTATTAACCTTTATTAGGTCACACGGTATGACCTTGTAATTGGATTTATTCTTTCCATTCAATTGTGTTATTGTTGAAACGTGATATATAAAATGAAAGGATCAAAGAAGGACTAATTTTGAATCGAAACTGTTAAAAAGATCATCAAGCGCATTCTATTAACCGCGCATATGATCGATAAGTCATCGAAAGAACATTGTACTTGGAATTGAACCGATCTACAATTTTGCATACTACCCAACCGTGGCGATGCGATTCTAGGACGGATTATGTCCAAATTTCATCAGTCTTATCCTTTGTATCAACATGGTATGCTAGGACGGAATCGGTCTAAATTTAATCAGGTTTATCCTTTGTACCAACATGGTATTCTAGGACGGAATCGGTCCAAATTTCATCAGGTTTATCCTTTGTACCAACATGGCATTCTAGGAAAGAATCGGTCCAAATTTCATCAGGTTTATCCTTTGTACCAACATGGTATTCTAGGACAGAATCGGTCCAAATTTCATCAGGTTTATCCTTTGTACCTACATGGCATTCTAGGACGGAATCGGTTCAAATTTCATCAGGTTTATCCTTTGTACCAACATGGCATTCTAGGAAAGAATCGGTCCAAATTTCATCAGGTTTATCCTTTGTACCAACATGGTATTCTAGGACGGAATCGGTCCAAATTTCATCTGGTTTATCCTTTGAACCAACATGGTATTCTAGGACGGAATCGGTCCAAATTTCATCAATCTTATCCTTTGTACCAACATGGTATTCTAGGACGGAATCGGTCCAAATTTCATCAATCTTATCCTTTGTACCAACATGGTATTCTAGGACGGAATCGGTCCAAATTTCATCAAGTTTATCCTTTGTCCTTACACGGATTTCTAGGACGGATTCTGTCCAAATTTCATCAGTCTTAACCTTTGACCCTGTATACAGCACAAAATCGATAATTCAGAAAATCAGAAACTGAAGGCATACAAAATCAGGATAAAACAGGAACCAAAGCAAACAAAAAAAAAACCCTCCACCACATGAAAAGAAGCGAACTCCCGATATGGGAGTGAGTGAGAGTGAGTGATTCTTGATCAGCTCGCGGCAAACTCAAGCACGGTCTGCTAGTTGTATGTTCAGTTCCACAGGGGACCGTAAACAGATTTTTTATTTCAATGGAATCCCCCCAATCCCCCTCTTTCCACATTAGCTAGAACAACTTCCAGCAGATTCTTGTTTCTCTGCGTAATATATATATATATAGAATCAACAGGAAATGGTTGTAGCTGATTAAAGGGAAAGGGGGAGCTGGAATTTTGATTTCAATATAATTACATGGAAATAAAAAAATTGGCAAAGGCCCCCTTACTTTGAGACCGCAGGGTAACAGGACAAGTGGGAAGGTTATGCTCACGTAATCCGGATTATACTCCATTTGCTACTAACATAGCAGAGGGCTGTCCTTAGTCAGCACCGGTTGCCCATTGTTTCGTTGTTTTATTAGCAGTCTTTTGTGTTCAGTGTTTTCTTGTTGTCTTTGTGCCACTAAGATGAGAATCAAGCCAAAATATCATTTGATGCAAAGTGCGTCGTTTATTCAGTTAAGGCGATACTAAAGGTAAAGTAAGGGCCGGAAGAGAAGTTCCGGGTAATACAACATAACACAATAAAACATTATGGCGCAATGTCTTTCCTTTCTTTAAAGTCTTTGAAGAAATGTGATCTCAACTTTAACAAATTCACAGTTGAGTAAAATATGTATTAAAAAAAATAGTAACAAGATGATGAGTAAAAAGGTGTAAACATTATATAATGCTTTGCTGTTGCTATTGTGCAACAAATGAAACACAAGAGGGGATTATTATGCCCCTACCACATGAACACACTGGCGTTGTTTGTTGAACGATGAACGAACACTCATATATATGGTAAGAATGAACAGCAAAGGAACACAAACTTAATCACTAGTAGCTTTCTGCTACAAATAGAATGGGGATTATTATGCCCCAGACACAAATACACTCAATATAGCACATAATCATTGAAACGGGTTGGTTTTGAGGTATTCCGTTTAGGACGTGCGGAGCAGTCGGACGGTGAGTCTTCTGTGAAAACTTGTTCATGACGTGGGTGTTCCATAGGGACGGTTGAGTTTTGAGGCACATCTGGCGGAGAACTAATTGCAACCGGAATGTCGGGAGGTTCAGGCAATTGAGGATTCAAAGGCGGTGTATCTGTGTGTGTGCCTGACGCAACGTCGGATAAAACTTCCTCCTCATCAGATGAATCATTATCACGATGATGTTGATTGAACGGTATCTCGGGTACTTTGTAGCATTCTGTCTTTTTGACTCTATATGAGGAATTGCGTAGTTGATCGCCTTTGAATTTGTGAACATTGCACCAATTCTGATCAGCAGAGGTAACAAGGTAACGATCGCGCGCTTGATATTTGTTTCGGTCGCTATACAAATACACAAGATCGCCAACGTCAATGCAGGAAGAATCGGTGATCACAGGGTTCGGTACTTTAGAGCGTTCGCTATACGGATGGTTTGTTGTGCGGTTTTGGTGTTGTTGTTCAATAAGTATGCGATCCGATATCGGAAGTTGTTCGTTTGTGAATTGATCCCTATGAGTCAGCATTTCCCTAGCTGAAAGACCTCGGTTCCTAATCTTTGAATTTAATGCAGACACCGCAAGGCTCAAAGTAACAGGAGTTACATGTTTTGACAGCGGATCCATGCGGATTAGTTGGTCCTCGAGCTCTTGGATGGCCCTTTCAGCGACAGGATTTTTGTTCTTATTCTTAATGCGACCAACTTCTACTGCGATACGGTGCTTTTTCAAAAGCTCATCATTCACGAGAGACTGGAACCCGGGTGCCGGGTCTGTGCGGATAACGGCAGGTGGGCCGTCTAAAGGGCGAATTTCAATGCACGACATGAGGAGCGCATCCCGAAGGGTATCTCTCTTTTCGTCATTAATGATTGTAGCTACGGTGTATGAAGTAGAGCATTCTCTAAGAACAAATATCATTTGTCTTTCCCTACGAAGGACATCAGCCGCAAACGTTATACCAACTACTTCTGGAGCATCGGAAGTAGACTGGGACACAACAGTTTTTGGGGTATTACGCAGAGCGGCACACTGAAAACAGGACGCTGAGACAGACTTAACGGCATGCTCTAAGTCGAGTGCGTAGAAGTATCTGCTGACAACTGTGTGAAGTTGGAGTGAAGACGGATGATTCAGACGTATGTGCAGGGACATCAATATACCGTGTAAGACATGCCGCGGAATAATGGTGCATTGACGGGACGGTGAAAATGGTACGTCTCTTTTCACGACCAGGAGTCCATCTGGTGCTAATGATGCGACTTGTAAGTAGCGCTTTACATCCCAAATGTCTGTCATCTTTTTAGATGGCCTTGTACCCTGTCGTAGGTGAGCACAAGTTCGCCTCAGGTCGGGACACTCTGATTGTATTGTACGCCATGCGGATCGAGTCGTGAAAGGAAGCTTTGAGGTACCATCTAAAATGTCGTCAACAGAGATAGAGGTACTACGAACGACACATTCTTCGGTTTGGCGTACAAAGGAGCAAATCTGACATGATTCATCCTTACATTCGTTCGCATTGCGACTTGAAAAGTCAGAGGGAAGGATGGCGCTGCCTTTGACGTGTCGAACAGACATTTGGTAGCGGCTTACTACAGATAAAAATGTAGAGACCCGGGGGCTGACTGAAAATTCTCCTCTGCAGAGTTTCTCAAAGGCCAGGACGCACGGTCTACTGTCAGTGAGTATGCATGCGGGTTCAGTTGCCTGTACTATGTATGGGCTGAAGTGTTCAACAGATAGAGCAATAGCTAGTGCCTCGATTTCACATGGGATCCATGATGCTTGTCGTCCTCTTAGCTTCGCACTGAAAAAGCCGCCTAACAAAGGTTTATCTCCTCTACCAAGGTAAAGGGTTGCACCAATGCCATGATTTTTCACTGCGCCATCTGTGACAATCCATAAAGTATCACTTGGTCTCGGTAAGTGAATTGTGCTCGGGGATGCAATGGCACTTTGAATGCGTTTGAATGCTGAAAGTAGGTCATCGGACCAAGAGAGTTGCGTATTTGACTCCTTTCCAGCAATTGCGTTGTCTAACGGCGAAGTAAGAGATGCACAACCAGGAATGACTCGGCTGAGAACCTTTGTAGCCCCGATGAAAGAGCGTAGGCCAGAGACTTTTTCAGGAGGTGAACACGTAGAGAGAGTAGCTACCCGGTGTGGACTTGCGGTAAGAGATCCTGAGCGCCAGATCCATCCAAGAATATTAGTTTGTGTAGGAGCAATTGTTGTTTTAGATGCGGATAAACGCAGGCCACATTCCTTTAGAGCTGCTAATACGCGCTTAAAATTGTTTCGGAGTTCTTCTGGAGAGTTTCCACCGCAATATAGGTCATCGGCGAGCTTTACAACGACCCCTTCCTCCAATAAATCACCTAGAACACGGCACATCAATTCCTCAAGTGCTGTTTCGGAGCCTGGCATTCCCATAGCTGAGCGTGTGTATACACGAACTCCACGAAAGGGGGTGACTACACCACAGTACTTCAGAGATTCTCGAGATAAGGGGATTTGATAAAAGGACTTTGTGAGGTCAGTAACAGCAATGTATTTCCATTGTCCAATCTGCCTTAAGATGCCATCCACATTTGGCATGAGCGAGGGTTGGGGCTTTGTATAACGCCCAACATCAGCAAACGCAGTAACAAGTCGAAATCCACCATCTCCCTTTTTACTAGAAAGGAGGGATTTAAGTATTCGACGGTTATGCCAAGGTCTTCTGGGCGTTTGAACACACCTTTGGCTTCAAGTTCATTAAACTTATTCTGTAGTTCGACGAGTTGATTTTTCGAATATTGTGGTACGCGTCCTTTACGTTGTGGTGGTTGTACTGGGCCCATATTTACGACTGCCTTGAACGGACCAGCTTTCCCATTATAACCAGGGAAGTCAGGATCGAAAACAATATCATACTCGGATAGAACAGCTTGGAACGATTGTTTCTCGTGTGCGGAAAGCGTGTTATTCGGGTCAAGTGCAACTTGCGCTGAAAAGGGTGCCCTTGACGAGATAATAGGAGCCTTAGTAAGTGTTGACAGACCATCATTGATGCTGTTTGCTTGTAGCTCATCCTTATCAAGCACTGTACGAATCTGACAAAATTGTGTGTGTCTTTTTACAACAAGTGGCTCATTTGTAAGATTCGGAATCCGTATTTTATGTGCTACGCTATGTACGATGTCCGGTGATGGCCATATGCAATCAGAGTTTAAGAGAGGTTCTTTCAGAACACGTGGTTCAACTGAAAAGCAGTGATCTTCGGGGAAATCGGAAGGTAAGTCTACTTCGATAAACTCACCAGGCCATAAAGTTGTAGTACGAGGTAGGCTTATCGCATGAGCACGGCGAATGGAGTGGCTCTTGTTTGATGAAACTGGAGATCCATAGATATATTGGTCATCGTCTCCTATGAATATCTGACGATTTTTCGGACGTACTGATATATCATTGGCTTCCATAAACGGAATACCGGCAAGTATGTCAACATCTAGGTCATCTACGACGAGACCCTCGAAATATAGGCTATGGTGGTCCCTTGTGAAGTGTAGCCTGGTTTCTCCAACTACCTTTAGAGGTGAGTGACCATCAGCTTGATTTGCGGACTGTGAAGAGCTTGATATTTTTGCATTGAGTTTTATTGCTAAGGAAGTGCGAATCATATTTCCAGTGGCTCCTGAGTCTATAGTCAAGCGCACATGGTGATGTTTATGAAATGTGTCAAGGTAAGGAGACTGACGAATGCTTACACGATTAGCATGGAAGCTAGGTGATGATTGTGCATCATTTGCTGACAACGTGTCATCATCCGATTCATCGGTATCTTCCGAACCTGCGATTTGGCGGGCTGTGGCAAGGTACCGTCTATCTGGCTCGGGTAAGAATTTACAGCGACTAAGGAAATGTTGGTCATTTCGGCCTGCCTCTTTGCATAAAGGACACTGGCGCGTAGTACTGGTACTAGTGCGTGAAGAACTTTTAGCTGCTTTGTGATGTTTAAATTTCATATTAGAAGCAGCAGAGCGTAAGACCTTTGCATCATCCAAGGTTTGTATTTCTTCAAGTAGAGAAGGTAGCGCTTGACTTATCTCCGGTTTTGTCGATGCCAAGGTGCGTGAGCGCAATTCTGTACCATAGCGCTGCTTAACAAGCTTTGGGAGTGCAGGGTTAAGCAACCGAAGCCAAGTGAGTACAACTAGATTTTGAATTGTAGGTGAGAGTTCTTCATCCTCCCCTATCATCACTCCATCATGAGTGATGCCCCCATCCTGTTTGAGTAAGTTGTCTTCTATGAAGGCCATTAGGCGCTGATAGAGGTCCTCAGGCTTTTCGTCGGATAAGAGCTTAATGTCATTGAAGTCTAAAAAGTGGCCACCTGATGACTGAAAACCGTAGTGTAGTCTGATAACTTGCCATATTTGATCAAGCGATGTTGAATTCTTCACAATTGTGTTACGCGAGATTATAGGACAGAAGTTTGCTACTTGACCGAGCATCAGATCCAAGATTGTCGACTTTTGCTCTTTAGTTTTACGTTGCGCAGCTGGAACGTCCTCACCGTCGTCCTGAAAATTACGGGACGGTGATGCTTTGGTCTTCTTTGGCCAGGTAGATGTTAAGTATGGAGCAAAATTGTTATCAAGTGACAGGGTGTATAGCATATTCTGCCGCCAATTCTCAAATGAGTTTATAGTCTCATTCTTTGTGAGTAACCATTGTTTGGGGGCCCTTGCATTCATATTTGCCATTCTAGTGGACTACAAACTTAACGACTGTACAACGACGTTTTACGACTGTGCAAATTCGAGCTGACGGTATTGTTGGCTGTAAAGAATGCACCTTTCTGCACCCCGATCCTCCAGACTATGTTCTGATTGATAGAAACGTGAGTAGGTCCTGCTGCCACCACGCCACTAAGATGAGAATCAAGCCAAAATATCATTTGATGCAAAGTGCGTCGTTTATTCAGTTAAGGCGATACTAAAGGTAAAGTTAGGGCCGGAAGAGAAGTTCCGGGTAATACAACATAACACAATAAAACATTATGGCGTTGATGTTAAGTCTTTCTTGCTCGTTTGGTGTCTCTTGTTGTGTTTGGCAACCGTAAATTGCATTTGGGTGATTTGTTGATTAGTTGTGGGTGCTTAAACCGAGTCTTGCTGGAGAACCAGTGTCCTGTGGGAGATCCATTTCTTTCTTTTACAATATATTTGATATAAAACAAGATCGAAGTATTATAACTTATCTGTCAGAGAGCAGCCTTCCGGACATTTTTTGTTCAAAATAGCCAGACAAACATATTTCAATTACGAATTTTCATCAGAGGTATCTCAAGCTTAAATGACTCAGGGAAGCCTTATGCTTGAGATATACCTTTGATGAAAATTCGTAATTGAAACATGTATGCCTTGTGATTTTGAACAAAATTTGTCCGGAAGGCTGCTCTCTGACAGATAAGTTATAATACTTCAATCTTTTTATATAAACAAATGTTTTTTTTTCATTGCAAAAGAAAGAAATGGATCTCCAACAGGACTCTGGGTCTCCAGCAAGACTCGGTTTCAGCACCCACAACAAATCAACAAATCACCCAAATGAAATTTACGGTTGCCAAACACAACAAGAGACACCAAACGGGCAAGAAAGACTAAACATCAAAGACAACAAGAAAACACTGAATACAAAAGACTGCTAATAAAACAACGAAACAATGGGCAACCGGCGCTGACTATGCAAATGGAGTATTATCCGGATTACGTGAGCACAACCTTCCCTTTGTCCTGTTACCCTGCGGTCTCAAAGAACGCACAATTATTACGTATAAGAAGACAATAACACGCAGGGGCCTTATTGAATAAAAAAGGAACTGAATAAAAGGGGTCTTTGCCAGATTTTTTTTCATTTCTATGTAATTATATTGCAAGAAAAAATCTACCTCCCCCTCCCCCCTTTCCCTATAATCAGCTACAACAATTCCCTGTGGATTATAGCGAGCAGAGCTCGTTGCAAAGCTCGCCCTTATGGTAACGCGTATACACTTACCTTATTGAGAAAATATGCTGAATTAAAGAATGATAAAGTACTACTATGCTTTCAAAAACTTTTGTCCCCTCGCAGACAGAGTTGCTGCGGAGATGCTGGATATTGCCATTTAATTTTTTTTCGACTCCAAGTAGACGTATATGTTATACTCAATTTCTGTTTATAACTTAAATTTATTGAAAACGTTTTTCGTACATCAGGTAACGATAAAGCATCAACAAGACGGCGTATCCACGGGATCTTTGAAATCCGACATTTCCGGTTTTAAACGAGACGTTTCGCTCTAATTGCTTTTCTCGTCTCGGGTGGTTTCGTACACACAGAAGTCGGAATATGTTTCTTTTGTTCGATATGCAATTAGTAATTTATTTTCATTTAACCTTTTTCCTTCAAAATTAAATTGGCTTGAAATAAATATTCACATATAGGAAATATATGAGCATAGGTCGATCCCGTTTTTAACCCGGTCTGTTTATAAGTCCTTGGTCTGACCAGTTGAAGCAAAGATGACTACTAGCTGAGCACGGTCTACTGAGTTCTTTGAAACTAAATCATTGATATAAGTTTTCAAAATCAGACACCTTTCTTTTTACTCGTAGGTTTTTCGTAAATCTGACCAGCGGACCCCCCCCCCCCCCAATCTAATATCTGCCGGTCTAGGCCAAAAGAACAAATATTTTTGTTCCCACTTACCGTACCGGCTATCCATTTTTTTTTCTCTAACACCAAGTAAATGATAAACTATCATTAAGTTTAAGATGCCGAGTACAATTATAAAGAAAGAATGATGTTTAAGGTTTTAATCATATTTTAGCCCCCCCCCCCCTCAAAAAATTCATCTGCGGGTCTATACCAAAAGAACAAATACTTCCGTGTTTCCACTCGCCCTAACTACATTTTTTAGCAATCATCAAACAGAAATTTTCACAAATATTGTAAGATAAGATAAAACGTCATAGTCTAAAAATAAAACGCAAGAAAATAAAAAAGAAATATCGTTTTTTTTTCTGGATTTAATCATATTTATTTTCTCTCCGCTCGCACAAAAAGGCTTTGCCTTGTTTCATATTATATACTACACAGAGAAATAAAATGCGCGGGAAATTGTTGTAGCTAATATTGAAAGAGGGGAAATGGGGCTGGATTTTTATTGCAGTATGATTCCATTGAAATAAAAAAAAATCTGATAACGACCCTCTATGGATCTGAACGCACAACAAACACACCGTGCTTGAGTTGGCGCGAACTCAAGAATCCTACCAACTTTCTGTTGGGACAAAGGATAAGACTGATGAAATTTGGACAGAATCCGTCCTAGAATCCCATCGCCACAGTTTGGTAGTATGCAATTATTATGCTGATACAAAATTGTAGATGGGTTCAGTACCAAGTACTTATTGATCGATCATATGCGCGGTTAATAGATTGCGCTTGATGATCTTTTTAACAGATTCGATTCAAAGTTAGCCCGTCTTTGATCCTTTTATTTTATAATAAATAACAATGAACACTCTCTATCCTCAAATTTTCGGCCACTCGGCCTTTATCAAGTGGAAAAGCACGAATACAAAAGAATTCTACGTAATATCCATATCTGCTGGTAAACAAAGCCCAGTGTAAAATGAACAAGGTATGACGTCACACATAACAATCAACAATGCGTAAAGCGCCAATACGACGTTACATAAAACCGCTAAATCTGCGTACCGTTATCAAACGTAAATAAGTTAGAAAAGAGTTCATTTAAGTTGTACCGTTAATAAAATTGTAAGATTTATGAATAAAAAATAGAAATTCAGGAGGTTAGAGACAGGAACGTCCCCCATAATAAATGTTATTTATTACATTAAACTTCCCTACGGAGGACACTATTTCATTTTTTATTTTATATATCACGTTTCAACAATAACACAATTTAATAGAAAGAATAACACCAATTACAAGGTCATACTGTGATACCTAATAAAGGTTAATAAACGTCAGCATAAAATCTATTATATATTACAATGTATAAGTTTTATGCTGCCTTCAATGTTTTCTTTGAAAGTTTGCTAGAATTTTGGCAATATATTTTCGCGAAGCTGCGTCCAGTTTCGATCGGAAGTATTCGCTTTAATACGCAAAGCTGCGTTAATGTCAGTATTTTACGCACTCTCTCGCTCGTGAAGGAATAAAATTTGTTTGTCCAATCACACAAACGATAGCGCAGAACCGTAACCTTTCGGAATACTTCGTAAACGATTCGCAATAAATGGTTCTCTGTGTTCGCTGTTCGTTACATTTCAAATCTTTTAAGGGAAATTTTCGTTCACAATTTGCAAGCTTTTAGAGATTTTCCTTATTCGCAAGATGTGAAGGGGACTTCAAATACATTATGTCGACAAGTAGTATTGCTGCTGCAGTTTTCAGAAAAAGATAGGTCTTCAGAAGAATGCTTATATGTATCAGAGGAAAGTAAATTTATATACATGCTAAATAGCGAAAATCAAATACTGAACTTGTGAACTTTATTTTCCAAACTAGGAGATCCTCTTGAGAAAAGAGGAAATGATCTCCAGCATGACCACCCTGCACCCGAAACAAACCCACAAGAAAGTGATACGTAAATGACATCAGACAAAAACTACAAACCACAAAAATACACGACATAAATCACTAGAACATCATACAAAACAATCGAAACAGACGTACAAAAACATCAAACATTAATGACAACACAGAAAAGGAATGTGCATCCGGCGCCGACTTTTGACGGCCGTCTGCTGTAAACAAATGGTGTAGTTATCCGCATTACGTGCGCACAACCCTCCTACTTATCCGGATACACAGAGGTCTTCATAGACGCACATGAGTTGTATGAACATAAAAAAAATTGATAACATGTTGTATAAAAAAATATCTTGAGTACATGAAGATATTAGTAATCCACTATTTTTGATATCACGTTTATTAATGTTCACATGCATATATTGTTATTTTACTTATTTATTATGTCCCTTTTTTCACCTTTTACCTTTCTTGCATAATGACTGTAAAAGTTGATTGCAATAAATGATTTGATTTGATTTGTATCTTACCTTTAATGTGTTGGAGAATGGACCATGCGGTTAGCTCTATAGCACATATAAGGGAGTAAATCTCAAGTCATATTAGAATTGAATATTTCTTTTGGTCTCTTTAATGTCTAATTAACATGATTAATCTAGTTATTCACTGAGTTTTTTTAAGCACAGTTTTTATTATTTGTTTATTTTTTGTGAAAGAAGTAATAAGATCATAAATGATCCAGTCAAAGAATAATACTCTAAGATGAAAAGGCTAACATTTTGTTTTGCTCATCGCAATTTACTCTTCCAATTGTGACCGATAATTATTAGTAATTTTGTCAAAGTTTACAACCCAAATGGATACATATATGTACGTTTATTCTACTTTTTAATGACTTAATCATTTCTTTTGAATGTAAGAGTTTGCCTCTAGATCTAGAGGGATCGATGTAGTCACGTGCAACTGCACTTGGATTATTTTCTCTGAAAAAAATCATGATGTATATTATCCTTGTATATTTTCAACTTTTTAATTCGAAATTATTCGCTGGATTGACCCCCATTTTTTTCGGCTGGCTGAACTGCACTTCGAGTGGGAGTGAAATTTAGTCTGTCTTTGATTTTATTTTACCAAAAAAGAAGGGGGGTGTTCAGTCAGACTGAATGAGGTCCAATCATTTTGAGAAATGGTAAAATGCAGTATCTTACTCACTTTCAGAGAGAAGGTCCTAGACCCTGGGACCTCTCTGGATCCGCATCTGTACATAATTTTGTATTCAGCGTCAGAATACTAGACACGCAAAGCATACACTAGAAATAAACCGCGCGGGAACATAGTCATATTGACTTGCCGCGAACCTCTCTCAACTACAAACGAAGTAACAGATGATTTCCCTTTGATGATTTTTTTTATAATTATTCCACGCTCCATATACACTTCGATTAGCGCAGATATAAACTCGCTTCGTTGTACACGGTTTGTCACACAGAAATTATGGCGAAACAGCCAAGTGAGTTTTTCCCGACGGATGCGCGTAAATTATAAAGTGCTACAGATCGTTGATATTTAGAGTCGGGTATTTACAAGTATAGATGTGATGTAAGTTTGTCAAATTTCAGTGTGAAATTATTTACTTCGATTCTCCACTGATCTGAAACGATGTCTTAAGGCGGTGAAACCCATTGCCGGTACAGATCATAAAATGCGAATTACCCACAGACCTTGCTAATTTAACAGATGTATCGCTATAAAGTATGTGTTAAATAGTTTAAAAGGTGAGAAATTACTATCACAAGCTAGCATTTGGAATAACAAAGTAAATTTGCGAAAGAAAGAAGAAGATGCCCTCTGGATATGACGAAACTAAAATCCGAACGTGGACGGTTTTTATAAGAATTCCGGCGAGGTGTTAATCGGTTTAATTAGGTGTTGAAACACGACAAAATTAAGAAAAGATGGCTATCTTTAAGAAATTAACTACTTTTCCATAATTAATTCAACAAACTCGTAAATCGCTGAAATAGGACCTTGGACTTAAAGCTAAAACTGATTTACACAAAGGATACTGCGGAAATGATGAGAGGGGTTACGATGAAAATTTGGATACAGGTTGCAACAAATATACTTGTCGTGGTATGTATATTTATTTTCAATCCTTAATTTATAATTGATTAATTGATCTACACGAACTTATCAGTTATTAGTTCAATTTACTTGAAAGTTTCTTTCCTTTCCTTTCGTGAAACATGCTTAAAGTTTCTTCATTTACATAAACATTGCGATCAACTGGTATTCATAAATATCTGAAATGCATATCTCGCCTGACTTTTGTACATTATCTCTAGCTCTTGGAAGATCTTTCCTTTTTATTTCATTTTTTTTTTTTCATTTTCGACTTATTCTTCCTTTTAATTTTCGTCATACTAAAGACCCCCCTTCCCCTGTTGAGAAATAAATCAAGAAATTTGAGAAAATAATATATATTAAGGGTGGAGAATGGGCAGACATAAAAACTTTATAATACAAATTTTGCATTATTTATCTAAGAGAACTGGGGATCTTAAGTCCAATAGGATCTTGTGGTCCAGCACAGCATTTAAAAAAATATTTGTAAATACATGAAGAAAATTCTTTTTTGGAAATTCCTTAGGGAGCCCTGTCCATTCTAGCCCCGGCCTCCGCCCCAACCGCTCCACCCATCCCACCCACCCCCTCTTTCATCATCCGCGCTTGCGATGTTCCTATAATATTACCTGTAATCACCTGTTACAGTCGTTAGTATTACTATGTACTCTGTAATGACCAGATATGTGTATTGTATATTTAGTAAATAATGTTATACGAGGAATCGATTCATCGGATAAATGATCAGAGAAGAATTAGCAACCTGTACATTATATTTGTATATTGACGTGGACTGAAATTAATATGACATTATATGGATCCCATTATTTTAATAAAATCAACAGATGATTTATTTAATATTATATCAACCATCATTCAAAACTTTTACAATTTCCAATTAATTTTCAAAACCTTTTCAACTTCGTTTAAATGAAATTCAGGAGATGAAGTCTCAGAAATAACACCCAAGTCCTTCACCATCAGTCAATATCGTACAATAAGGACCTAACATCAGCCAATCAGAATCAGGTTTCATATGCTCCTAGTTCATACTCACAAAAGATAAGAAAAAGTCATGTGAGACATGACAGGGCAAAACGATTTCATTTCAGATTAGAAAAAAATCTTAATTTTCTCAACATGAATTAAGGCAGGTTTGCATCCCTCTAAGTTATGGCCACAGTTCTTAACTCGATGCCAACGATCAACAAGAATGTCACTTTGACTAGAGAGAAGGGGCGGGTGTCATTAAGGGTTGTTGGCATCGAACTCCTGTGGTTACATGTATAAGGCACTAAATCCGGCTTTGTCCTTTCGTAATCCTGTCGTTTTATAAAAAGTATCGTAACCAAATTTAGTATGATCGAAACATCTATTCAAGGGCGGATCTAGAAAATATAGGGGAGGTCAACTTGTCAGTGGAAGGGGGGTGGGGGGGGGGTGGGGGGTTCCAGCCTTTTATTTTTGAAGAAAAATTAAACTAGTTAAATTCTGACCCCTCTCCCTTGACCTCCCTCTATATCCGCGCTTGCTATTGATTTGTCACTGTGGTTCTCCCTTTAGATGGTTGTTTTTTTTATGTCAAGGAAAATTCTGATACACTACTTGAATAAAGTCCTTTGAAAGTCTTGAAGTTTATAGTCTAGAAAGATAATTAATATTGATGAACTAATAAAATTCTGAATGCAAATGCAGCATATGGATGGAGATTTTTATATTTCACATGTATAATTGAATAGCCTTAATGGGGGAAGGGATCCATGCATGTCTACAGGCAAAAATGATTTCAAGCGCAAATCTAGAGGGGTTAGAGGGGTCATGCAATTACCCCCCCCCCTCTGAATTTTTACGTCATTATACATACAAACACGTGTAATTTATACATATATTTATTATGTACATGTATTTATTTATAAAATTTCTTATTTACAGATTGCAGTTTCTGCTATAGTGTACGAGGAATGTGGCACTGAGGAAAAAGACGCAAATTCTAGTGGCGTCAGATGTTGTAAGATGTGTAACCCAGGAGAAGGCGTCGTACAGCGCTGCACCAATGACACGGACACAGTTTGCGCCTCGTGCGCGCGAGGTTCGTTTTCGCCGAACGTACCGCATTCTGAGACGTGTAAAACATGCAAAAAGTGTGGAAAGAATGCAATTTTGGAGGAATCCTGTTCATCAACTCAGGACACAATATGTAAATGCAAGTTCAACTATTATTTATCACTGGAAACTGGTTTTTGTGCGCTATGCAATCTTTGTCCGATAGCAGTTGGCGCAAAGGTGCGATGCGCCGGCCATACAAACTCAGAATGTGAAGAGTGCGCCGATGGATATTTTTCAGATGTGCGAAGCGCCATTTCTCCATGTAAACCATGTACTATGTGCAATCCAAAACAGTTTATGCTACAGAATTGTACAAGGGATCAAGACACTATTTGTTTAGGTAGGTATATTCAATTCAATTCAATTCAATTGAAACTGAATTGAAATTGAGTTGAATTAAATTTAGGTAGGTATACAGGTAAAGTGTATATTACATGTTCCTGGAGTTGTCGATCAAGCCCGAAGTGAGGGGGTATAGGGATCCTGACATTACACCCATTTCCTTCCCCTGGAATTTGAAAAAAAAAGATGCTGGTTTTCCCGATTTTAGTAACAATTTTGATCAAAACATAAGCTGGACCCCCCTCCCCCTTTCGTATTGTATTATATGAAAAATGAAAAAAAAAATTACTCCCATTGGAGCGCGTTTAATTTACTTTTTCTTTGTAAGATAGATTAATCCGCCCTTGCATATAATACACTTAAATATTATAATTTACAAACATGCAGTTTTTACGGAATCAAAGATATGAAAACCCCCGTGATATATGAGAACTACATCATCAAAATATAAGGTCTGTTACAAGTTATATGAAAAAAAATTAAAATAGTTCATTACATGACTCAGCGCCGTTTGGCGCGCCTGTGAACTCTAGCATCTTTCAAATTATAATAATCATAAAAGAAAAGTATTCTTTGAAATCTCATATAAAACCAAACTCCAATCAACTTTTTTGTCTTCAATTCATCTTTCAAGCATTGAATGATCACATGGACCTTTAATTTTCAAACTCTAATACATCAAAGAGTAATTACGAAAAAACTAGAAAGATACGGCAACTATAAATGGGTTTATCCACCATTGAAGTGAGCAAATAAATGTTTCTGCCTCGGCGGCCGAGATCAAAGAAATTAGTTTAAATTATTTTCAATTTTCAGTCGCAAGCGTCGAATACGGATAAAAATTAAATGATTCATATTTCAAACATCAGTAGAAGCGAACTTAATTAGTCCGAAGTGCATGTATCAACATTCTTTTAAGATGATAAAAATAAAATAATTTTATGATTTCATTTCTGAATGTTACTAGCACTTAGCAACATGCATGAATTATTAATTTAATTTGAACTTAAAAGAAGGAAGGAAAGGGATTTTTTCAAGTGAGTGCCGCATCAGCACCCACTCCCCATCCCTTTGACCTCTGTATCAAAATTCATGTGTACATGTAGGGGGAATCTAAGTGGTATTGTATATGTACATGTGCCTGCACCTCTTTTTTCAATTTTGTAGAAAATGTGTTTCTAACCCCCCCCCCCCCTTTTCCCTTTTCTAACAGGGCTGGGTTCAGTGGAAAAATGTCAAGATCCAAGTGGGTGCGTTATATTGTCGTGATGTTTCATTATAGACCCGCACAAAGAATTTCTAGTGACAAGCGCGGATCTATAAAAAAAAGGGGGGGGGGTGGGTTTCAGCAGCTTACCCATTCCCTTGAATTTGCATAAAAAATCCGTATATTTCCTGTTTTTTCAAAATTCTTCTTTTTCAAATTCATAGGCTGGATCCCCACCCCCACACTACGGGGTGGGGCCACCCCCCCTCCTGCTGGAAAGTACTCTAAATCCGCCTATATATGTTCGCAATGTTTTATTATATAGACCTACATGTAGATCTGCCTTTGTATGATCGTAATGTTTCACCGTATACACCTAGATCCGCCCTGTATGATCGTTATGTTTCACTATATACACCTAGATCCGCCAATGTATGATCGTAATGTTTCATTATAGACCTTGATCCGCCCCTGTATGATCTTAATGTTTCATTATAGACCTAGATCCGCCAATGTATGATCGTAATGTTTCATTATAGACCTAGATCCGCCCCTGTATGATCGTAATATTTTATAATATAGACCTAGATCCGCCAATGTACATTATATGATCGTAATGTTTCATTATAGACCTAGCCACAGAATAGCTTCTGGATTAATCACTTAATTTCACAACAACTGCTCCCGATAAATTATGCTTCAATCAAACATGCTTGGCTTTGATTGGGCCCTTGTGATGTAGTTTAATCATTGAAATGAAAGAAAAACTACAGAAGAATATAGAGGAGAAGAGAGGAAGTGATGTTGTTTGATGATTATGGGGGATTAGAATGTTTTACTTTGGGCACATCTGTAATACAAGAATATTAAGGGAGCTCAGCAGTTAGTTTTATTTCTGAAGTAGGCGATCAGAGGAAGGCCGGGGAGAGTCAAAAGATTCCAAAGGCTGAGACCGATTTATATTTACATGTATGATGAAAAATGATGGAGGGAAGAAATAAAGATAGATAGAGAATTTCAAACAAATGAAACAGAATGAAATGATGTACATAGGCGATCAAGACTCAATTTAAAGGTTGTTTCATGATACATATACCCAACAAAAAAAGAAACGCACCACTTAATATTCATTCTATAAAATGAATTATGTAATCTATAGGTATTCTATTCTTTTCCATCATGAATCGTAGGTATACGAGTGACTTATTCTGTCAAACGCCAAACAAATCCGTCTTCGAGATCAGACACGGCACAATGATAAAGACACTTTGTTCAAAACGCAATGTCACAAAATGGCTTTTAAGAATTCCGTAAAACGGTTCATATTTTAGAAATGATTAAAGCTGTTTAACCTATCCAAACTGATATATCAGGCATTGCGATTTGTTTTTCAAATGATGATAAACAATTTTCCCTGAATACAAATTCATTTAATTGCTTCAAATGACGTCATCAAAGAGAAAGTCTAAATTTGAGGAAAACATCCCAAACATAAACTCTTTTGAAAATGAAGTCCGTGTTGTGATATTTTTCGTCCTTAAATGTGTCGCAAAGCACAAAATTACCCTACTGCAGCTAGAATCTGACCTTTTTTTTTTCGCAAGCACAGTTTTCAGAAACAATACCTCGATCTTGACAGGTCATTTTTACGTGCATTTTCAATGGTTTTGGACATTCGTTTTAAGCTTTTCTGGTATTTCATTTGCTTATTTCAATGCGATGTTAAAGATAAATCTGCAACAGATAAATAAGAATGGCTGAAGACAAAATAAGTTTTCCTTTGGGATCAGAATTGCCAAATATTGATATCCTTTATTGTAAAACATACCCCAATATACGGATATTCCCACTAAGACATTTACTTTTCAGATTTATTGGCATATTTTGACTACATTTGAATGGAAACCAGTATTCATCTATGTTTTAACAGAAAATTTGCTGAAAGTAGTCAAACAACAAAATTTCAGAAGGATACCAAACCTGCGGCCATGCAACAGAAGCTAGAAACAACGAGCTTTATTCAGCACTATCATTGTGATAAGTTGCGAAAAAAATGATCGAAACGTGCTTTATCCCTGGTAATTAGAGTGCTGGAAAAAGAAAATTATAATCAAATGCCTAACGAAATTTTTTTTGATCAATTGAAAAAAATCACTATATAATATGATGTGCGTTTCTTTTTTTTGTCGGGTATATATATATGAAGAAAGAATGATTCAGTGTGAAGAAAGAAATAAAAAGAAAGGAAGAAAATTAAGATAGAGAGAAAAAAGAATATTCAAATGAAATTTCTGATGTAGGCGTTGACCGGCAAAGAGTCAAAGGATTCTAAAGAATGAGTCCGATTTACATTTACAAGAATGATGGAAGGGGGATAGATCTGTGACGAAAAGAGGAATTATAAATAATTATTAGTGCATTACATGGTAAATCCTTGGAATTCCATTGCTAGAGAACGCTGGGACTATGAGAAAATAGTGCCCGGCGACTGAGTACTTGTGCTATGTACATGTATACGTGGCATGGAGAGTAACGCGCTGTACATAGACGTCGCCACTTAGCGACTACAGTGTAAAGTCTTTGGTTTAAACATTATTTATTTGAGTATTGGCATATAATATAATTTTACAAAAAAGAAAGTAGGGGATTGGACAACAAGAAGAACTTATACTAAGTCCTCTTCCCAACAATATTCAATTACAAATTTATAAATCATAGGCACTGTCACATGCCGTTACAAGTGAGGTATAAATAAACCAGTTTTAACAATAGAAGTATAAGAAAAAGAAAAAGAAAGATTCATTAAATATCAAGAAGAATTCATAAGTGAAAGAGAGTTTATATAAATTAAGAGTCTAAGTGTTGTTTGAGTAAGCATATGTACATGTATCAGGAAATGACACACATGGAAAAACAGATGAATGATATATGATCTAAGGTTGTATAAGTTGGGATGATGAAGCAAGAGTTAGAATCGTTTACTATCATGAATGAAATTTTGAACTGATAAAAAGATACCAATGTTAACCTCGTCACCATAAAGGGGACAACCTTGTAGTAAAATATCAATATTAAAATTTACTGGTATTTCATGTATTGTGTAAAGTCTTTGATACTGATTAATGCCGATTCTCTCAAAGTGTTTCTTTTTGAAGGTAAATAGTCCAAAAGCAACACTATGAGAGAATAGTACCCACACAAACGGGCATTAATAAGTAAATGAAGGCCATGTCCTCTTTAAATATAATTTATTAGTTTGTCAAAAATAAGAAGACAGTATTATGCGCGGAACTATTCATGGTTAAGTATAATAGAAAATAAACCTCCTGCATTTCGTTCAATGGCAAAAAGGGTGTGTGTGATGCTTCCTCACCCCCTCCCCGTCTACCCTTTCTGGATAGCATGACTACTTTCATGCATGCGAGCTTTCAATATCGTCTGTATAGTTATCATAGGCTTGGAAATAATTACCAAAACTCATTTGCCAGTAATTGAGGACAGTCTGGGAGAAAATGAAATGAAATATGTATGTTGTTACATTGTTGGAACATTTCGGGTCTTTGTGAATTAATGCAGGGACCTGATCGAAGCTTCCCCTCTGAGATAAGATCGACGGATTTATAGGTTTGTTAGGGAGGAGGGGCGCTCCCAGTTGATCGGGAAGGGGGGTCAAGACTATGGTTTGGATAAAAGAAAATAAGGATTTTAGCTAATTCCAGAAGGTCCCCTTTAGCCCTTCCCATTCCAGCACTCTAGATCAGCACTTGGACAATATCACGGTATAGAAATGTGATAGAGTCATTTTTGTATCATTATTATTTGACAATATTCAGAATGTTATAATGTATTAGAATTGTCATTTCAATATTCTCCCTGATTTGTCCAACATTTATTTTTCCATTCCATTTAGTCCATTTTGTCATGTGAAAATCACATGACATACACATTACTAATGCAATAAAACACTTGAAAGATTAAGGGAAATGGTCACATGACAAAATGGACTAAATGGAATGGAAAAATAAATGTTGGACAAATCAGGGAGAGTATTGAAATTACAATTCTAATACATTATAACATTCTGAATACTGTCAAATAATAATGATACAAAAATGACTCTATCACAGAAAGATGAAAAATAAGACAGCAATGGAAACAGAGCTGCAATCGATCCCTTTAGAAAGTACCTTGAATATTATCCTGGGAGGAGGGAGGGTGGTTCAGTATTGTTAGAATGAAAAATTAATAACAACAAGGTTGGGAAGGGGGGGGGGGTAGGTATATCATAATCAGGTATAAAAGGTGCTCTTGAAAATTAAAACATTGGCTGAGGATTTTTTTTTTTACAGATCTTGAAGGAAAAGACTGGACTGTGATACGTCAAGGATTACACACACGCAAAGATCTATTCAAACGTCGAACGAGTAACCATATTTCGCCGGTGACGATATTTCGTCGTTTCATAGTTATAATTGCTTCTCATTGGTTATCGCGGAAATAAATTTCTACATCATATCAAATATGACCGTAGTCGTCATGTTTTGATATATTGTGACATCTCCTGCACAAAATTTTGACAAATAATACCACAAAAAGAGAAAAAATTTATGGAAACACCAAATTTAGACGTAAACATAAAAAAAACGTACAAACCCACTCGCCCCCCCCCCCCCCCCAAAAAAGAAAACGATTCAATTGGCATCATTTCTTAAAAGTAGTGGTGCCGAGAGATTTCCTGAAAAGAAAATCACAATTTTGTCCGTTTTATTTGCAACTACAAATGTACGTAGCATACTAGTACAACAAAAACGGCGAAATATGGTCACCCCGAAAACATGGAAACGAAATATTTTGACGTTTTATACGGAAACAATGATATGAGTAACATGAATAAATTTTGTAGTATTTCAATCAAGAATGGAGTTAAATTTGATTATAGCAAAAGCAATTATTGATTATAAGCCTCCAAGTATTGAAATATTTTCCAAGAAATGTACGAAAACTACGGCGAAATATGGTCACTTGCTTTATTTATTTTTTCCAACTTATAGGCTGGAAACCCCCGCCCCTCAACGGGTTGCACGCCCCCACCCCTCCCCCTCCCCTCCCTTTGAAAAATTCTAGACTAATGATGATTAAAGGTCGTTTGTTTTTCATATACAGACCTCACTTTGCGATTCTAAAACGGATATTTCGTCAACCTCACTTTACGATTCTCTGACGGAAGCTTCGTATATCTCACTTTATTACGATTCTCTACCGGAAGCTTCGTATATCTCACTTTTTTACGATTCTCTACCGGAAGCTTCGTATATCTCACTTTTTTTACGATTCTCTACCGGAAACTTCGTATATCTCACCTTTTTTACGATTCTCTACCGGAAGCTTCGTATATCTCACTTTTTTAACGATTCTCTAACGAAAGCTTCGTATATCTCACTTTATTACGATTCTCTACCGTAAGCTTCGTATATCTCACTTTATTACGATTCTCTAACGGAAGCTTCGTATATCTCACTTTATTACGATTCTCTACCGTAAGCTTCGTATATCTCACTTTATTACGATTCTCTAACGAAAGCTTCGTATATCTCACTTTATTACGATTCTCTACCGGAAGCTTCGTATATCTCACTTTTTTACGATTCTCTAACGGAAGCTTCGTATATCTCACTTTTTTACGATTCTCTACCGGAAGCTTCGTATATCTCACTTTTTTACGATTCTCTACCGGAAGCTTCGTATATCTCACTTTTTTACGATTCTCTAACGGACGCTTCGTATATCTCACTTTTTTACGATTCTCTAACGGACGCTTCGTATATCTCACTTTATTACGATTCTCTACCGGAAGCTTCGTTTATCTCACTTTTCATACGGAGACTACGTAATTTGCTAACATACAAAGACAAGTACACATTCCTAATATTTCGGTAGTGTTTTATGACGAAGTCGCCTAGACTAACCACGAGACAAGATTCTATGTTCATAAAGGATTCAAGAGCGGATCTAGTCATTGGCGGGGAAGATTGGGTCACAGCCTGTCCGGGGGATGGGGAGGTGGGTGGGTTCAGCCTATGGTTTTGAAAAGAATTATACGTGTAAATGGTAATAATATAAAATATAATATTATTTTGGCAAATTTAGGGGGGGGGGGGGGTCCTGACCCTTCTAACACTCCATTCCCCCACTCTAGATCCGCTCTTGGGGTTTAATGCCTTAATGTATTTTCCATACGGATGGGCAAAGAAGACGAGCGTCATTATTATGTGATTAAATTAATGTAGTTTCACAAAATGATAGATAAATAATAACAAGTTACTCACCCCTCCAGCGCTTCAAATAATGATTCTGATGTCGATTTCAAAGCCTCAGTCATGTTTATACATTTATCATGACTTTGTTATATCTATGAAAGCAAAGTAAATATTCCGATTTTCATGTAGCATTTGTTAATTGTATTAGATGAAGAGGAAAGATTAGAAATAAAGCGAAGAATAAAGATGCAGAAAGACACGAAGGACGAAAAGAAAATATTTTGTGATCTCGCAAAGCGAAATTATAGCTCTCTCAGTTCTATCATGTCTATGGTAACATAAGTTTAGTTTGATGGCGGCCGGTTCATAAAAGTCCTTTGTATTTTAAAATGATGATGTAATAAAGGTGATTGAATGGCGCCTCATGCAGTCATGCATCTAGAATATTCACGACAGAATAATCTTGCAAGAAAAAGACCAAATTTTAAGATCGTGATTGTTATTTTTTCATTTTTTTTTGCAAAAAAGGGGTGGCGGTGGGCGGTGGTGGTGGTGGTATACGCATGTATATCGGAGATTCTTGTCTATATGTCCGTCTGTCTGTTAGTATTAACTTTCGATTGGAAACTCAAAGGGCTAGCTGTCACGTTTGATAATATTTGATTAATTTCAAGTTTGATATTCGGGTAATTATCAGCCGTTTCAAAATCAAACACGGAACCAAAATCAGAATAAGAGAAAATCATAATCAAAGGGCATCCATGTCCTTAAAAAACACAAAACAACTTAAACATTCAGGAGAGCAAAAGTATATACCGAATCATAATCAAAGGGCATACATGTCCTTAAAAACACAAAACAACTTAAACATTCAGGAGAGCAAAAGTGTATACCGAATCATAATCAAAGGGCATACATGTCCTTAAAGACACAAAACAACTTAAACATTCAGGAACGCAAAAGTGCATGTATACCGAATCATAATCAAAGGGCATACATGTCCTTAAAAACACACAAAACAACTTAAACATTCAGGAGAGCAAAAGTGTATACCGAATCATAATCAAAGGGCATACATGTCCTTAAAAATACCAAACAACTTAAACGTTCAGGAGAGCAAAAGTGTATACCGAATCATAATCAAAGGGCATACATGTCCTTAAAAATACCAAACAACTTAAACGTTCAGGAGAGCAAAAGTGTATACCGAATCATAATCAAAGGGCATACATGTCCTTAAAAATACAAAACAACTTAAACGTTCAGGAGAGCAAAAGTGTATACCGAATCATAATGTCCTTAAAAATACAAAACAACTTAAACATTCAGGAGAGCTGAGTGTATGTATACCGAACTGAGATGAGATCAGCTGTCCGGAAAGAAGAGTTCTAAGCATCTCCTGCTTGCAAAAACATCCGTCTGGTTAACTTCAGTGGAACTCGCAATATTTACAATGGTATCAATATATTGTAATTGCTTTCAGGCTCATATATTTCGTTAATAATTCTAATCAAATTATTTTATTTTACAGATTTCAGATTGGGCATTACAGATTCCCCGCGGGCCGGGTCCCAAAACAACAACATTCCAAATCAAAAAGACGATGACGACAACTTTGACGTCATACCGATCTACTGTTCAGTTCTCGGCGCAGTGGTCGCCGGTTTGCTGGTGTATGTTATTTTTAAACACTACACTCGTTTAAAAAACAAGAAACATCACAAAGTTTCGGACCCTCATGCTGACATTGAGTACTCTAAGGCGTCGGGTGGCGATAGTGGAGTATTTGTGGAGACAGATGTACATTCAAAAGCATGTAAGTTGTTTATATTTTCGATCGAATAAATGAAACAAATTATGTAATTCAAATGTTTGACACGAGAATTTCTACGGATCCGATACAACAAACAATTATAGATTTTAACGGTCTCTTCTGGTTCGCTGTATCCATTTTTCAGTGTATATATACATGTACATTTACGTACATGTTCGTTGAACTTAAAAAGCTTACTTTCTCTGCTTACTTTAGAAGAAACTATCCTTGAAGTTTACAGATGTATGAATTTTTCAGATAACCAATTAACCAAGGTGCGAGATCTGCCCATAATCAAGAAGAAATCTCTGTCGCATATGCTAGCATTCAATCAGAGGAATAGAGACGATTGGAAAGCTTTGGCTAACTTATTTGGTAAGATAGACAAAAAATGCAAATGTTTTATGGAATCTGAACATTCATAACTTCATACTCCTTATCATTAATTAATAATTTTAATAGTTTTAATAATTATTATTTTTGCTTTTTATATTCAAACATGATCATTCAAACATGATCGGGTCTACATTTTTTTTCGGGGAGGGGGGGGGGGGGGGGAGGTAAGTCGGGAGGGGAGGGAGGGAGGAAGGTGGCCAATGGCAAAAGTGTTATTATAATAAGGTTTCATTAGGTATTTAAAAAGTAATAAACACTGAATTAGGCTTTTGATACAAATGTAAATTATAATTATAGATTAAGAAATAACAACTAGCTAGCCGTGGTTTATTGTCCAGTAATTCCACGAGTCGCATGAACTTCGCGGCTCGGTGATAATTTGATTGGTTCATGTGACGAGTGGAATTACTGGACAATGAATCACGGCTAGCTACATGTAGTTGTTATTTCTATTCTAATATAGCACGTGAATGGGCGGAGCTTAGCGCACTGGAAGTTTGTTGGAGATTTTATACCGGCGAGTTCTATGGTACATATAGGGAGAAAATTGTCAAGTCATATTAGAATACGGGATAAACTGAAATGAGCTTTTGTGTTCTGAAAAATACTAAATTCAATCAGTTTGCATCTGATAATAGCCTTTTATCAATTAATTTAATACAATTTTTGACAGGTTACACATGCGGACAAATAGAAAGATTTGAAGTAGATCGTAATGACCAAGAACAAAATGCTCAACGTTTGTTAGATGATTGGTCTAGACGAAAACATGCCACGGTGGGCGTCCTTGTTAAGGGCCTTAGTGATATAGGAAGACTGGACGCAGCAAGATTCCTTCTCTCTGATATGCAAAAGGACGTCAAATCCAAACCTGAATATAAATCCAAACCGGACCATAAAGTTGTGCATGTCGTATAACATACAATGGATTTTATACACATACATGTCATTGCGGAGGGGACGGACAGGGTGAAAGGGTGATGAGAGAGGCGAGGCGGCGGGAGGAGGGAGGCTAGACGCAAGGGGGTGGCGCGGGGGAGAGAGGCGGGGAGGGAGGCGAGGTGGGGAGGTGAAAGGATTTAAGGGTAAGAGGGATATAAAAGGGGAGAATGGGGGCGGCTAGAAGCAAAGGGGAGGAAGGAGGGTGGGAAGGGGGAGAGTGTTACCCCCTGTCCGCCCCTTCATTGAACCTTATGTATATTTGCACCTATAAACACACCATGTAATGGTGACATTACGTTGACTATAAATTCATGTTCTTCTCATGTGATCGAATGTATTTATTAATTTTATATTTTAAAACTTCCACAAATATTGGTTATGGCAAGATAGTGATAGATGAACCCTATATGAATTTCTCAAGGTCATAATGATGTGAAAGAAAGGTAAGTATTTAAATAAAACCTTGTGAACGCGCGAAATAATTCAGTACGCAAAGAAAGCACATTTAGTGTAAATTCGAAGAAACAACAAAATATGGAATTTGTCAAGGTCAAAGGTCAAGTCCGTTTTGAAAAAAAAAACCCAAAATCATGTGACATAATGAAAGACCAAATTAACAGATAAGAATATCAATCAAACCTGCCACAAATGTTTGCCATCGAGAGGCGAGAAATACAAAATGTACTTCGTGATTTTCAAGGTCAGAGTTCAGATGTCAAGGTCATAGAAAACAATATACCATCTTGTATATAGACAGAACATTGGTCTGTAGCGGCCTTATGAGTTTCAAGTCTCACAATGGATTTACCTTTAGTTTTTACGATAGAGGTAGAAAAGAAAAAAAATCATAATTATTCATTTTCAAGGCATATAAATGGAAATCCCCTCACTAGTACGGTATGACCCAGGGTCTTCCTCCAAAGTAAGAATAGCCTGGAGTACCCAGGATGGGGATTGCTAGGCAATGTTCTGTCCTTGTTCTTATTCAGTTTTTCTTTACTATTTCATTGATCCAATACGTAAAATGTTGCAGTACATATTGCATATATGGTCAAACCATACACTGTGTTACTCCTGGTGTAAGAAATCAACAAAATTCATGAACACCAAGTTAATTGTTTCATCAATCCTTACTCCTTATTTCAGAAGCATCTTCATTTTGCAGTTGCATTTCGAATCCTTCACATGTAGTTTTCTTACAAGTTCTACCAAGGACTTGTAAACAGAAAATTTATCAGTTTATAAGTCCTTGGTTCTACACTGAGTACAAGTTGAAACGTTCTTATGATAATGCATGTATACGTATATTTAACTTACATGTGTGATTTTTTATATGGATAATTTGAAAACAGTTTGTCACGACAAATATTCAGACAATATCCTTGAATTGATTTTAACTGATGATTGTTTAATTAATGTGATGATTATTTTTAATAAATACCTTCCAAAGGTACAACAGGATGACGTCTTTGTCAAAATTTGAAATTTTCAAGCACATATAAGAATCTTGGTTCAAAGGTCACGAGGCTTCTTCTAATCAAGGTCAAGGTCATGGTAGCACACTTTTTAAAGTCTGCAGTATGTTATCTGTGGGGAGAAAATTTTGTTTTCTCCAATTTCTGTTAAGTAGGAGGCTCGAGAACACGTAATCTGTATTACCACACCATTTACAATTCATAAGCAATGTAGATAAACATCAAAGAAGTACCTAACCGTTATTCAGTCTCAAAGTGGAAAAGGCAAGGCAAAATCGTGAGATTATTCCCATCGAAACGGTTGCGAACCCCGGAATGAACAAGTGCATGATCTCCTGATGATCTGAGGGACAGATGAACAGTTAGACAGACGGTAAGGACAGACAGTCAAGCAGACATACAAGAATCTTGGTTCAAATGTCACGAGGCTTCTTCTAATCAAGTTGAAGTTCATTGTATACTGATGATTCAACGGACAGATGAACAGAAAGACAGGTGGTAAGGACAGGCAGTCAAACCGACATCCTGATATCAGTCAAATGTCTTTATGTAAATGGGCATCTTCTTAACAAGATTCTACTTCACTTTCTCACATTTCAATATTGATGTACTGATTAAAGACACTCAACATTTTCATACAACTGTATAATGTACATTTTAAAGTACATATAGTGACACTATATATTTGATACTATAAAGTTATTGACCAATATGATGGAGTTTAGTGACATGACGTCAAAGTGATTTAACCTACATGTAGTCGACTCAAAGATCATAGTCACTGTGCAATTTTCTCCCTTATCGGCTTGATCAATTGAAAGCTTTGAAATTTGAAAGCAAAAAATTCTCAATGACAAGTCGATCGTTTCAAGAATAGACTCAAAAGAAAACAGATGTGCCATCTGTTTGATTTTTGACCCTTACATGTGACCTTGACCTTATTTGGTGTTGAGTCTCGTCGTGACTGACCATCCCTGTAAGTTTGATAGTTTAATGTATACCTGTCAAATCTCCCTCCTTTAAAGGCTCCCTCTTTTTGACCTCATCTCCCTCTTTGGCATTTCTCCCTCGAGGGAGACCAAAATCTCCCTCTTTTTGGCCAAATCTCCTTATTTCTCCCTCTTTTGGCATATTTACCAAAGAAAATCACTCTAAATAGCAACATTCAGAGCATTTCATGAGAAATTGCATGACAAAATGTAAGAAAAGATGTATGGAATGCCATAAACTATTGATACTTGTTTTATAGTTTATAGATGTTTTTGCATTGAAATGTCAGCACAATTTGAAAATTGGTTTGCACAAAATGTTGCCATTCATTAAAAATGTAGCAAAATGGGTTCACACGCAATCTCCCTCTTTTTCAAGTGCCAAGGAGAGAGATCTCCCTCTTTTTAAGATTTCAAAGTTGACAGGTATGCTTATGTAATGCATGCACATCAAACAAGTTATAGCCATTTGTGTGAAAGTGTGAATATGCTACAGACAGACAGACAGATGCTGGACAACATTATAATCCCTATCTGTCACTAGGGGTGTAATAATACATTTATATATCGATATATTGCGATATTAAATCTTGATAAACTTGCAATGTATTGCGATACCAAATGCGTATCACAATATATCGCAACTTTATAGGTTATATGAATAAATCATTGAGTCAGTTTGATTTAAATCTGATTCAGTTTAATCGAAAACAAGGGATCCATGGTTTAATTGTTCAAAATTGAAAGGAATTATGACAAAAGCAATCAAAATGATTCAATACATTGCCAGTGTTTCATTGAAGCAAATTAGGTCACCGACAATACGAAATTCAATTAGAAAATATAACCATTTGGACTAACACACATACAGGAACCTGATTTTACTTAAAAAAAAATGATCAAAATTTAAAGAAAATTTTTTTTGCAATATATTGCAATAAAGCTTATTAAATATCACCATACACAATATCGTTTCACCCCTATATGTCACCCTTGTGATGCAGTCAACATAAAAATGTGAAGTAGAAATAAGAGAAAGTAAATTGGAATCCTGGATTGCAAAAAATTAATGCAGGTTATAAATGTATTCAGATGATAAAATTAAACAAAAACATACAAATCTCTAGTTTGAATTTATTTTCAATAGCAGAATCATGTTTTCAAAATATAAGCATTTCAATCAACTCTTATGAATATCATGAAGTCGATTACAAGAATTGGAATGAATGGTCCATTTTCAAATTATTGGATGCAACAGGTCAAAACATTGATTTGATCATGAAGTCCATTACAAGAAATGGAATGAATAGTCCATCTTCAAGTTCTTAGATGCAAAAGGTCAAAACCTTGATTTTACACACCAGACATCCAATAACTTCACAAACTGTTGCATTGTTTCGTCATAATCTTCAGCAGGTGCTTCGATTGATATGTTTCCATTGAATAATTTGTAACGTTATTATATAATAATGAAAACATCACCAAAGTGTGTGATATCCGTAGTCTGTCTCAGAAATGCAACATTTTGGAAATTGCCTACTAGTATTCATTGTACTGAAATATACTTAATTAGAACCCTTCTTCGTGAAAGAATAAGCCCTCTTCCCCATGCCTGACATGATAGAGGATACAATAAATATATAATGTATATTCTATAAATACATGTATGACTAAAAGTATTCTTTTACATATGAAAATACATGCCATTGGGTTGTAACTATATAAAATGAGGTTTACAGCAACAAAATGCCCATCTGCATGATATGTTTTATGTAAGGAAATAAAAATAATTTATAAATAAATATGGAAGCTGAATATTATTTGATTGTCATAGCAACAGCTGATCATGTGATCTGTCACCTCCAGATGTTGAAGAGCTTCTCTTCTGTTACCTGTATGAAAAAAAGAAAAATAACACTGCTATTTGTTTTTGACCATGCTATGGGAGCAATCTTTTAGCTTCCCCGATCTCGAAATGAAAGTACTAAGTATTTCTTAGGAAAACTTTATTTTTCTCAGCAATAGCACCAAAATCTTCAATAAAAACTCAAAGAAAACTAAAGAAAATTTTTACAATTTTGAGTATAACTGACAGCAATGTATATTGAGCTACTGTCAAAAGACAGCAAGGGTGAGTGTCAGTATCTGATGACTAACCTGTAGTTAGAAACATAATTTTTTTTAAATTTCTTCTCTACACTCCATTTGGTAAGAGTTTCACACCTGCTCAGTGATTCTAACAACAAAAATAAGCAAGCTTGGAAAAATGGTTCATCAGACCTTCTAGACACATTCATGTTTCTTCTTATTAGAAGCACCAATACTTACCACTTTTTCATCGTGCTTAGAAATAGTAAATGATATATTGACTCGTAGATGCCTTCTCCATTCCTCATTACGGTAAATATGGAAACGTCCAGATACAATATCGCCTTTGCTGACGGAATGTTTATTATCTAAAAGAAATAAATTCTGCTTCCAATGAGTGAGGCTGAAATGAAAAATAAAATTTATTCAATACATTTTTAAAAATGTTACTATTTTATGCTGTGAAGTCAATAATATGTATTTTTGAAACAATATAATGGCTCCAGACTTAACTAAGGTCTGACCTCAGGGAAATTAACAAAACCATGAAAATTTTCATAAAATTACAAACATTGCAAAGAAACTTTAAATTATGAATGGATTCATCAACCACATGAATTAAGCAATAGACCATTTTGCGATTTTATTCATGAGCTCAAAATATCTGAGGTAACATCTTTTGGTCACGTCATCACAGGTTATGATGCAATACCACTGTGATGTAACATTTAAAAGGAGCGCAAAAACTCCTACCTCAGACATTTTTCGTCATTATGTCCTCCATTACACATTTTGGCAAGAGGTCTTATATTCATCAACTTTTTTCATCCACACTTTCTGTATTTTGACTATAAATTACTTACTCATGTTTAGGCCCTGTATTAAGGATCACTCTTTCTATATTTTCATAGCCGATAAAATCAACTTGGAACCAGGAACAAAATCCATGTAATACATCGTCCTTAGTCACAGTGAAGGTAAAATCACAAAAGTTACTCTCTAACTCTGATACCGTCACTTCACTCATATCCAGTGTCAGTATACACTTCTCCTCTGACAGACAATCGTTTACAGCTAACACGTGATTATATATAGGCTTGTGTATTACATCTGACTTACTTTTGGCTCTGAAAATGAAATCATAAGCAAATAAAGAGAATTGAGATTTTTCTCTTTAATTTGCATATTTGTAACAAAGGTAGGTCAAGGTCACAGGGTCTTGTTACAATGAATACACATGTGAAATATCAAAGCCGTACCACTTACTAATACAGCCAATCTTATTTTTTTTAAAGTAGGTCAAAATCTAGGTCAAGGTCACAAGGTCAAAATTTATGGTATGTGTAGAAAGGTCTAATCACAAGGAATAGATATGTGAAATATCAAAGCCTTATCATTTGCCAATCAAAAGATATAACCTTTCTAAACTTTTTTGAAAAGAAGGTCAAATATCTAGGTCAATGTCACTAGGTCAAAAATTATGGTATGTGAAGAAAGGTCTAGTTACAAGGATTACACAAGTGAAATATCAAAGCCATATCACTTACCAATCAAAAGTTACGGGCTATGACATCTAATGTGTGACAGACAGACGGACAACAGACAAAGTGATCCCTAGGTGTAGCAAGGCTTTGCAGGCGACAAAAAATGTTCCAATGATTTTCAAAATTCCAAAAAAATTATAGACCTCTTCCCCTCCTGATGAATAAGCAGATCTAATTATAACAGTTAAACTTCTTTTGATTTTGAAAGGTGAATGGTTCCTTGAGTAATCAGCTGGAAACCATTACTTTATAAGTATTTTTAGCCTAACAATTACCTTGACCCATGGCCAATTTGCCCCCAAATCAACAGACTTCTTCTCCGCTTGATTAGTATATACTAGTAAGCATACATCCAAATTTGTTAATTAAAAAAATCAAATTCAAGGAATTGTCCCCCGCTTTTGGGTGTTTGTCTTTAAAGAAATGCTTACAGACATCCCCCCATTCTTAAGTTTTAATAATATATCTCATATATTATCAACATTCTAAATATGAAAGATTAACTCCAAGAAAAGGTCAAAAGGTCCAAACTTGTGTTTTGTTTCCAAGGAACAGGCCTTATGAAAAGGTATGCACATGTGAAATATTTAAGACCTATGATTTAAATTACCATCAAAAACTTATGGTCGAGGTTGAAGTTTTTAAATGTGGGTCAACCTCCATGGACAAGGTCACAAGGTCAGAATGTTATTACCAACAGAAAGGTCTCATCACAAGGAATACACATATGAAATGTGAAAGCCCTATCATTTTCCATTAAAAAGTTATGGACAAGGTTATAGTTTTTTGAAAAGTAGGTCGAACTCAAAGGTCAAGGTCAAAATTTTTGGTATCCATGCAAAGGTCTTGTCACAAGGAATACACATGTGAAATATCAAAGCCCTATCACTTTCCATTAAAAAGTTATGGTCAAGGTTAAAGTTTTTAATAAGTAGGTCGAACTCAAAGGTCAAGGTCACAAGGTCAAAAATTTTGGTATCCATGGAAAGGTCTTGTCACAAGGAATACACATGTGAAATATCAAAGCCCTATCACTTTCCATTCAAAAGTTATGGTCAAGGTTAAAGTTTTTAATAAGTAGGTCAAAGTCCAAGGTCAAGGTCACAAGGTCAAAAATTTTGGTATCCATGGAAAGGTCTTGTCAAAAGGAATACACATGTGAAATATCAAAGCCCTATCACTTTCCATTCAAAAGTTATGGTCAAGGTTAAAGTTTTTAATAAGTAGGTCAAAGTCCAAGGTCAAGGTCACAAGGTCAAAAATTTTGGTATCCATGCAAAGGTCTTGTCACATGGAATACACATGTGAAATATCAAAGCCCTATCACTTTCCATTCAAAAGTTATGGTCAAGGTTAAAGTTTTTAATAAGTAGGTCAAAGTCCAAGGTCAAGGTCACAAGGTCAAAAATTTTGGTATCCATGGAAAGGTCTTGTCACAAGGAATACACATGTGAAATATCAAAGCCCTATCACTTTCCATTCAAAAGTTATGGTCAAGGTTAAAGTTTTTAATAAGTAGGTCAAAGTCCAAGGTCAAGGTCACAAGGTCAAAAATTTTGGTATCCATGGAAAGGTCTTGTCACAAGGAATACACATGTGAAATATCAAAGCCCTATCACTTTCCATTCAAAAGTTATGGTCAAGGTTAAAGTTTTTAATAAGTAGGTCAAAGTCCAAGGTCAAGGTCACAAGGTCAAAAATTTTGGTATCCATGGAAAGGTCTTGTCACAAGGAATACACATGTGAAATATCAAAGCCCTATCACTTACCATTCAAAAGTTATGCACAAGGTTAAAGTTTTTGTGACTGACGGACAGACGGACGGAGGGACGGACAGACGGACGGACAAACCGGTTTTAATGTCCCCGCGCTTTCGCGAAAGCGGGGGACAAAAAGGTTTCTTGAGTTATTAATTGCAAGGTAGTTTTACAGTGTATTTTTCCTTACAGCGACCTTGACCTTTAACCTATTGAGCCCAAACTCAGTAGACTTCTGTCCATATTTTGAGTGGATATAAGGAAGGGTTCTTGCGTTATTGTTGTTTGGAAACTAAAACTCAGAAATGTGGAATTACGGAAGGATAGAGGGAAAGACAAAGCAAACTCTTTATAATGTTTATGCCTACAAAAAATACACGGCTGGGGCATGAAAAATTACTGGTCTTCCTCTACAATATTTTAATTGACAAATGTAAATAATTTAATTAATTCTGTAGTGTCTGTATAACGCATACATGTATACAAACGTACAGAGTGAAATTTTATCTATAGCTGTATAGACAATGTGGCATATTATGACGTTACTAACGGCGAGCGCCGCTACGTTAGGCCTGTTCAAATATTACGTTGCCAGTTTTGAACTTGAAAATCAACTATGCTAAAATGACATCAATTGCAAAATAAACTAGATAATAAAATAGTGATTTAATAAAATTATAAGAAATGACTAATAATTTTTCTGTCTAACGATGTATAGACAAAAACTGATGCACAAACAAAATATACTCCGCTTCATGGATTATAAAGTTTGTGCATTAATATGACGGTTTTTGTCTATACATCAATAGACAGAAAAATTATTACAGTCCTTTCTTACGTATTTTAAGTTCATATATATTACATGTTGTATGATCACTATCTAATCATTAAAAGACACAAGAAAATATATAAACTTACATCAAAGGGGAGAAGGAAAATCCATACTGGTCTTCCCAGAATGCAATATTTTTATGGTGCTGATCATGTGACGAGCAAGGAACTAAATATAGACTTGCAATAGATGGCCACATTTTTCCGTTAGGATTTAGGTATTTATCTCTGGCTATTATCACTGATTCAATCATCATCTCAAACTGTAACAGAAGAAATAAATCAGAGTCAATCTATATGGCAGAAAATTATTAGATCATTTTCAAATTTAAGAAATATACATCTTTATAGGTATGCCTTCATTCTTGCAAATTTGAAACATATAGAATGCTGTTTTGCACTGCATGAACTATTTCAAAACTCTCCAGCAGAAAGAGGATGACATTGTATTGAAATGAAACTGTTACAGTATCAGTTTTGAGCAATTAATGTATTTTCTAATTTGTGCAAAGATGGTATTTTCATGAATATCATCTAGTGAAAAGAAAGACCAGATGCAGTATCATATGGATGCCATGTAAACAACCTGGGTAAGTCAAGAAACCTTACTGTTAAATGATCAGGACTTATTGCCGATTTTGCTTATTTCTGATTGGTGGAGACGCTGTTTGATAGAGTGTACCTCGGAGTGAGTTGACCGCTAACACTCCAAAGCGGTCTTTTCGGGATAAGCGCGTGCGTGACCAGCGAGTGCTTTGATTTTTGTAGTGTTAGATCTTTGACTTCGCGCATCATTACAATGTAAATGTTAATAAAATCCTGATAATTTAATAAAGCAGTTATTGACTTTTGATTTCGGTCTACTCGTGACTATACAGACCTTCGGCCTCGGTCAACCAATACCTGACCAGGTCTGTATAGTCACAAGTAGACCGAAATCAAAAGTCAATAATTGTATAAAGTTACACTACCAATAAAGCTGTTCCCATCCATTCTGATATTATAACGTCCACTTTGTCCTGCAAATTCAATTCCTCCACGTAATCATTATGTACCGTTATAACATCGTCATAACCGTTACACTTAACAATATCTGCTGTGTCCTCAGCTATATCACTAGCCTCTACAGCTATCACCTGTAAAATAAAGTAACACAGTGTAACATAACATCTCTATATAATTGTTATTGACCATAATTATAACATCATCATAACTGTTACACTTTACAATATCTGCCATGTCTACAGCTTTACATGTATCACTGGCCTGTACAGCTATCATCTGTAAAATTAGGTTACATAGTGTAACATCAAGTTGCATCGTGTAACGTAGCTCCTCTTTGTAATCATCATGTACCGTTATAACATCGTCATAACCATTACACTTTACAATATCTTCTGTGTTTATAGCTATATCACTGGCCTCTACAGCTATCACCTGTGAAATAAGGTAACATGGTGTAACATCAAGTTGCATAGTGTAACATAACTCCTCTATGTAATCATTATATACTGTTATAACATCATCATAACCGTTACACTTCACAATATCTGCTGTGTTTATAGCTATATCACTGGCTTCTACAACTATCACCTGTAAAATAAGGTAACATAGTGTAACATCAAGCAAAATAACATAGTGTAACATCAAGTAAAATAGTGTAACATCAAGTAACGTGGTGTTTTTTTTTTTTTTTATTTTTTATTTTTGTAGATTTTCTGGTATTAAAATACCAAGCTTTCTCGATTTTGGGATGTTCATTCAGTTGTTTTATCAGTTTCACATTTTTGGGGGTCAGGTGATCCAGCATTATAAAGCTGTCTTTCAGTTTTTTCCTATGTTTAATTACAGCCACGCGGGACTCCGAGTTGATAAATTTCAGGATTACGGGCCTAGGACCTCTGACATCGGGACTTTTCGGCACACGGTGTATGGCGAGGACATCACGCGGATTAACGGACTGACCGGTCTTTTTCCGCACGACTTCACAAAAACTCTTGACGCAGGTTTTCATCCTTTTTTCAGACCAATTTAAAATCTTTACGTTGTTTTAACGTGGTGTTACATAAAGTAACAGTAAAATAAGGTAATTTGGTATTGCATCAAGAGTTTCTTTAGCTATTTCGATGGTATCTACAGCTATGACCTGAAAACAAAGTGTTGCTTTAACATCAAATAAGAGTTTTACTATTAAATGAAAATTCATAAACATAGTGCAATTTAGGCCAAAATAACAATAAAACCTGTTAAAAAGGCAACACAAGTGTAGCATCTTGCAATTGCATGTTCTAGTTCATAAGCAAAATAATTTTGAATCAAGTCCATAGTCCTTGACCTTTGACCATTTATCTTGAAAATCAATAGGGTTCATTCTCTCCTCATTTGGAACATTTGTGGGAGGTTTGGTGATCCTGCAATAGTTGTTTGGTCTTCTTTGCTCTTCACAATGATTGTAGGCCTAAGTCCACAGTGACCTTGATCTTTGATCCTGAAAATCAATTGTGTTCATCTTCTCTCCATTGGGGACATTTGTGGGAGGTTCGATGTTTCTATGATAATTGCTTTGTCTTCTATGCTGTTCACAAGGTTTTTAGGCCTAAGTTCACAGTGACCTTGACCTTTGACCTTGAAAATCAATAGGGTTCATCCCCTCTCATGGGAAACATTTGTGGACGGTTTGATGTTTCTATGATGATTGTTTTGTCTTTTATGCTGTTCACACGGATTTTAAACGCAAGCCCATAGTGACCTTGACCTTTGACCTTGAAAATCAATAGGGATCATCCCCTCTCATGGGAAACATTTGTGGACGGTTTCTTCTATTCAGATTACCTTACCTTAGATGGCTGGGCGTACTTGGCACACATCAGACTCAAAATACCGGTACCACAGCCCACATCCAAGATTCTCTATAAAGAAACAGTCTCTATAATAATATAATATTTATATAAGAAATTTTGCGAAAAGAAAATAAAGTTCAACGAATATGAAGAACAGGACTATGTTCAAACGCCATGTGTAGCCCTACGTACAGCATAAATTACAAAAGACAGTCTTTTCTTCAACAAAGTGACAATTTTTGTGAAGTTCATGTTGCTGTTCTAAATCCATCGCCAATAGCTATAAATACTGACGCTGAAAAGAATAGGGACATTTTTAAAACAAGCACTGCACTTACAGTGATTTGCTGACGCATTTTCGACTCCTCTGCAAACACTGAACAGAATTTCAAGCCAAGTACTCAATGTCCTCTACCAAAATTGATATTTTCACAGCTGATCCCTCAACAAACATATCTTGACCAATGGTTCTGATTGGCTGACGCACTTTTGACTTCTTCGAAATTATAATACTTCCCAGAATTTCACACAGCCTTAAAGAAAGCAAGAACTCAGGGTCCTCTACCAAGTCTGTGTTTTTAGCCGATCGGCAACAAATATGGCCGCCAAGGGCTCTGATTGACTGACGCATAGTACTCAAGGTCTTCTTAGTCTACAAAGTTTGTGTTTTTCGTGCCGATAGATTAAAATACATGACTGCTAAGCGCTATGGTTACTGACACATCTTAACTACATGTAGGTACTGCAGCATTGAACTTCACAACACTCTACAGGAAGCAAGCGCTCGAAGTTTTCATCTAAGTTTGTGTTTTTCGAGCTGATTTTTAAACAAAAATGGTCGCTAATGTATTTTTGACTTCTCAGTTGAACATGTTAAAACTGCTGCACATATTTTCATAAAGTTTACTGGAAATTAACATGATGTTAACAATTTCCTCTTAATTCATGCGACGCGATGCCATACTTTGTTCTTAGTTTGTGATTTAGTGTATTACTATATCTTGAACACAGTCATGATCACTGTCAGATTCCCAAAGTTCCCACGTGAGTAATTTGGTCCATGACCCTCATTTTATTCTTTTTTAATCCCTTTTTTCTATCTTATGTTTAGTGTTGAATTTTTACTGTTTCAGTTTCAATGATGACTTGTTGCAGCTTCAAGGAATTTTCTACGCAACCAATTTATGAAATACATGTAAACCAAACGAATTGATGGAAATTTATGAACACAATGCCACTCAAAAGTCTTTGTCTGATATACATGAAAAAAATCTAAATCGCTGAGGAAAGCTGTAAATTTTTTGGTTAATATCGTTTTTCTCTATAAAGCTTGATGTACAAATCGGAAGTTCTGAATGTATTTCCTTCCTTCTGCTTATTCCCTCGTAAGAGCGATACAGTGAGTTTCTATAACGGTCATCTTCACATTACCATCGTAATATCGCGTCACTTCCATCGTAACATCGCTATCGTATCATAGTGTTATCGTCGTTGTAAGACCGCTTTCGCATCATCGTCATCATAACTCCACTATCGTACCGTCGCCCTCATAAAATCGAGTTCTAGTCATCGTAAAATTGCGTCATCGTAATATTTATCGCCATCGTATAATCGTAACATCGCCATCGTATCATCGTAACGTCGCCATTGTATAATTGCCATCGTATTATCGTGACAATGCCATCGTATCATTGTAACATCGCCATCGCACATGTTGTATCACTGTTACATCGCCATTGTATCATCGTAACATCGCTTACGTATCGTCGTTATCTTATTGATAATTGTCGTCATAAAATAGAATTCTCGTCATCATAAATTCGCACCATCGTATCATCGCCATCGTATTATCATATTAATGCCATCTTTAAAAAAAATTCTTAACCCATGTATATTGTACCAATAGGTAATAATTCTATCAGAACTGCAGAAGCTAAGTAAAAGTAATACTTTAAAACTTATTTAAGTATTCGCCCATTTCTTATTCATGTAGAAACTTCAAAATACCTTCTAACCTATACATAGAAAATAGGATCTATCCTCGGTGGGCGGATACAGGTTAGAATGGAAATCCTTTGAATGATGGAACCAAATGTAGGGGTGGATCCAAAATGAGTAAACCCAAGGTTGGTCTATTGACGTTTACTGTGTGGAAATCTAGTTAACCTTCCATATGAAGGGGATCAAAGAAGAGGTGGATTAAGAAGGTCGATGGAAGACAACAAACACTGATTCTGCTTAACCTTGACTGTGATTCATCGACCCTGGATCAACCCCGACCGGGATCAAACTTGCAAAGGATCTACTTGGATAATACCTACCTTTGATCCAGCCATCCTATGATTTATTTCTTCTGGATCATCCCATCTCGGATAATACAATGGTATAATGCTATATTACGATGACGATTATCCGATATTACGATGACGATTATACTGCAATACGATGGCGATAATTTCAAAGCGTTTTATGGTAGACGTGAAGATGATTTTACGATCTTGATGACGTAATGTTACAATGACGCAATGTTGCGATGAAGATTACGCGATGAAGTGATGCTATACGATTATGTAACTCGATGTTCGGATCGATAGAATGATGTGACAGTCGCTGATACATGTGCACGATGTTACGATTCCGATTATGCGATGTCACAATATCGACGAAGCGATATTACTATGGCGATGAAACAATGGCGGTGGTAAGATGGTCTTAGTATGTAGCACAAAATAGAAAACAGCTTATTAATAATTTGAGCCTTTTATTACTCAATGATCTTACATGCATCAGATAGCTAAAAAAATGATACTGGATTAAGTGACACCGTCTCAATTTGTGTTTTGTTACGGGTATGCAATCCACAGCACAGAGTTTTTTTTATTTTGGGGAAGGTGCTTGTGCCTGTCCAATTTGGGAAAATTTGCGACATTTTGCTGAAGTTGGGAAAAATTTTATACAAACTGTCACCTCAGTATAACCCTAAAGTATCATTTAATAACACTGCTAATCCATTGATTTCCTTGAACTAAAAAGGGATGAATGAAAAACTTAATAGATGCATTTAGAAATAGGACATTTTGTGCTGACTTCCAGGTTTTGAGTCTTATTTTTTCAGGTGATTTTTTCATAATACCTCTTTGGGAATTTAAGATTGATTTTTTTGGAAAAATAGAGGGATTTTAGCATTGGGAAAGGGCCGAAATTCGGCCCCAAAACAAGGAAAAAAAACCTGCAGCAAGTGCATTTATCGGGGTCCCTGTAAAGTGCGAAACGAAACAAAAACGAAACGAAACGAAACGAAACAAATCGAAACGAAACAAATCGAAACGAAACGAAACAAATCGAAACGAAACAGATCGAAACGAAACGAAACGAAACGTAACAGATCGAAACGAAACGAAACAGATCGAAACGAAACGAAACAAAACATAAAACTTAAAGAAAATGAGAAAAAGAGGAAAAATCGCCGAAAACGAATATTTCAGGACAAGATCAGCATGTAATATTGCGTTAATCCAAGAGTTCTACATTTGTAAATAGTGCCGAGAGGGTTTCTTCAAAGAGTCAAAGTTGACAATCAAAAAAAGTAAATGTCAAATGCCATTCATGTATTTAAGAGGAATAAAAGGGAGGGGATAGAAAACCACGCTATGACACCGTAATGAGATCATAAAACGGGGTGGGGGCACATTTCAGGAAAAAAAAATCTCATCCTTTTTCAAACGAAATGTGCCCCCCAGTTTTTAATTGTTCTCATTTTTCTGATAAAATTTTCAAATACACATAACGGAACAGTTCCGTTTCCTCTGCGCTAGACTCCTCCCTGATAAATAATATTTTTCCGTCTATGACGAGGTAATTCATCCCATTCACTCTCCTTTAAAATGCAATTGTGCTTTATACCGTATATTATGTTTTAATCGTCAACTTTGATTCTTTTAAAAAAAAACCTCGAGCCACAAGAACTAACGGTTGAAGGCAATATTGAGGGGGTGTACAGGGACAAAGGGAGGGGACAGAAAGGGGGCGGGAGGAGGGAATAAGGAGGCGAGAGGAGGGGCAGATGATTGGGAGGGTAACAGTAACCAAAAAAAATTAGGAAATTACTTTTAATTAAATAATCTTGCTCTTATGCGTTCATGTACATAATCTCAATTTTAAAAATTACCACGAAATTCATCTATATATACCTTAAAAACTATTCCCGATCGCTTCGCTCGCCGCAATTTTCAATTTATTTTTTAAATACTTCAGGCTCGCTTCGTCACCTTTTTCATCTAAACAGGTCTATTTCTTTTTTCAAGGTTTAAAAAAGGAAATAACCCAAATAACTTCACTATTGCACCAATTTACACTTCAAAGTTCAAACATTTGTCTTGACCGCCTAAGACCCCTCCCCCCACGGGGAGGCGGGAGGCGGCAGGAGGAGAATGGTACCCCCTTCAATAAGATCTTGTCTTGAAATATTCGTTTTCGGCGATTTTCCCTCTTTTTCTCATTTTCTTTAAATTTTATGTTTTGTTTCGTTTCGTTTCGATCTGTTTCGTTTCGTTTCGATTTGTTTCGTTTCGATTTGTTTCGTTTCGTTTCGATTTGTTTCGTTTCGTTTCGCACTTTACAGGTACCCCATTTATCGTACATGTACATGTAATGCGCGTTTTCGTGTGATTAATGTACTGGCTGTGTGTTGCATTCTCGTAACAAACACAAATTACAAAATATGACACTTAACCTATACATATGCAATGGTGTTGTAACGGAAGACGCCGACATCGGCGCTATCGTCGGTAAGAAATCCAAGTCGCCGACTATCGATTCTATTTTTGTAGGATCGATTAATCGGAGTTAATACACTTTTTTTTGTGCAAAATAGAAATCTAGGAGGGTGTGTGGAGCAGGGGGGTTAGGGTCTTCTACAATTTTCCAATAAATCTTAATTTTTCAGGGGTTTCTTTTAATCATAGACCGAGTGCCCCGCCCCCCCCCCCCCCCTTAAAAATAAAAAAACAAAACAAAAAACAAAAAACAGGCTGGAAGCTTATGATTTTCAGAGGAAAGGGTGGGTGATTATACGACATATATAAAAACTTTGATTGATCTTAATATTAATCTCTTGTGTCATTACTTTCCTATGAAAGAAGACTTATATTTCACTTTTATTCTGTTTTTTTTTTCTCTCATTAAAATGGGAGTTTACCATAATCTATTCTATTAAGTTTCTTCAGTTTTGTTTCAATGGTGAAGTTTCCCTTTTGGTTAAGGGGATTTTGACTGCGGGTAAGTTGATTTTGACTACGGGTAAATGGATTTTGACTGCGGGTAAGTTGATTTTGACTGCGGGTAAGTGGATTTTGACTGCGGATAAATGGAATTTGACTGCGGGTAAGTGGATTTTGACTGCGGGTAAATGTATTTTGACTGCGGGTAAATGGATTTTGACTGCGGGTGTGTGGATTTTGACTGCGGGTAAGTGGATTTTGACTGCGGGTAAGTGGATTTTGACTGCGGGTTTAAGTGGATTTTGACTGCGAGAAAATGGATTTTGACTGCGGGTAAGTGGACTCGACTGCGGGTAAACGGATTTTGACTGCGGGTAAATGGATTTTGACTGCGGGAAAGTGGATTTTGACTGGGGTTAAGTGGATTTTGACGGCAGGTTAGTGGATTTCGACTACGAGTAAATGAAATTTGACTGCGGGTAAATGGATTTTGACTGCGGGTAAGTGGATTTAGTGAGTCACTTGCCCGACGGTAAGTGCTTTTTCGAAAACTTTCTAGAACTCTGACCGGTCCACAACTTGTTTAATTTCGGTAATCGCGTTTTTCCAGGTAAACCAGGTAAAAACGTGACGCTAAAATTTAGGTCACCGCGGATTCATGCCTCGTTCACAATAACTTTATTGCGCAACAAATTTGTTTCGCAACAACCTTTTTTGCGTTCACACGAGACCGAAAGTATTGCGCAATAAAATGCAAGAATTATGAATAAAAGTGTACAACGTATACCTTAATGAAAAATTGTTCGAATAATTTTCGTAAAGTCTAAATTTTAAAAAGACTATTTTGAGAGGAACATTCATCTATTTGTCTTTTCAGTCTAGAGCATGACGTCATTCAATTGGGACCTCATTCTTTACTAAGGGGTCCAGACTTATAGAAAAGCGTTCTTATATATACGAAAAATCAAAATCTATAGATAGAATCTTAAAAATGAAGACTTCGAATAGTCATATTCATAAGTATAACAATCTCTTTCTCTTGACATGATGATGCGCATGCGTCAGATTAATTGCGCAACAGTTTCGCTTAGCGTTTACACGGCAGAATTTGTTGCGCAATAAAGTTATTGCGAAACAAATCGAAAATTTATTGCGCAATAAATTTTGTCGTGTGAACGCAAAACAAATTTATTGCGCAACAAATTTACGTTTATTGCGCAATAAACTCTCCGTGTAAACGAGGCATCAGTTTGCAGGTTAGAACAGCCGTCACAGCATGTTTCTGTACAACTTAAATGCATTATGACGTCACGAGCGTTTTCATGCGAAATGTTACTCAATCCTCTTGTAGATTTATCTCTGGGAATTTCTATTGTCGTAGCAAAACAAGAAGTACATTGTCAAGGCTTTATTTGAAAAAAAAAGAAGAATTAACATGTATTTTACTCTGTGTGGAAAAGCTCAAGTTTTCGCTTATTTTTCTTAATCCAAATGAAATAAAATGAATGAATGTTCGTGTTTATATATGTAACTTTTTAAAGTTAGTTGAAAACTTGAAATATTTAAATATAAAGTACATGTATTCGCGATCGAGACGAAAACAACCTCAGTATACAATTTCTTTACAATACAATGAATACTTTACTTCAAGAATTTTAAATGTAATTTTCTCTATTCTGAACGCTAGATAAGATATAAAGGCCAAAGGCCAAAGGACAAAAAAAAAATCTTGAGTATCATTGTTTCATTCAACAAACATAATAAGATTTAATACTATTATTATTAAATCCCCTTATCAAAGCAGTGCTTGTACTTGAGATATTATTTAATGGGTGAATATTTTTCTCAATGTATTACTACACCTATGGGTATTGATGCGTGAACACTCCCCGGGTATTTAAAGCCGACACGTGGAGTTACACCTCACATTCAGCCTTAAATTTATACTGGTGAGTACACGTTTCTATCTTCAATGTGTTAAAAAAAAAAAGGGAAAAGTCATCTCAATATTTTTCTTCTTAAAACTATTTTGTTCATTTCATTGTACAAATGTTTTTAAACTGAGTGTTTATTTCAAAGGAATGTAAATTTATTGTCCATTGAAGACTTAGTATACATGTATTGAATTTCACATTTTCCTCCGAGTAACTTATCCACGTGGTCGACTTCGTATAGATTTACTGTTATCCATTTCAATGTGAATTTCCCAAAATAGTAATGTTTATATGAAACAAATTTTATTCTTAAAAAAAAAAATCATTTTTTTTTTTGCAAAGCGTTATTTTTACACTTTTCTAATAGTCATTTTTCCCTCTTGTACAAATTTCAATCTGAATTGTCTTGATTTTCCCGTATTATTATACTTTCTGAGGTCATTATGCCACGTGCACCTAGGAGGAGACGGGCGACAGCCGCCCCTACGGAGCGCCAGACACGTCATGTGCAGCGACAAGCACCTGTGCCTCCTGTACCCTCAGTTGCTTCGCCTGAATTTTCGGAGTCCCTTATTGAGACTATCTCCACCAGAATAACTGACAGAGTCACTGAGAAAGTCCTTTCAGCAGTATCGGAAAAGATGGATACAGTTCCAATTTATGACGTAAATGATCAAGGTAATACCTTACCTGATAATTTTCTTTGTCATGATGATAATGACGATAATATTGCTCTGAGAGAACAGTCAGTATCAAATGATCTTGGTTGCAATGTCTCAAATAAGTTGAAAATGAAAATTGCTAACGGGGAATACGTAGATCTGGCAAATCTTATAACTAAGCCAACAGATACTGATGACCAAGCTAAGCAATTGTCATTTTCTGACAACAAAATCATTGTCACCCCTAAAAGTAGTGAAACTAAAATTCTTGATATCCAGCAATGGACAGATGCTTTTTTCATTTTTGCATCCATTTACACCACTGCCCATCCATCTTCTGTCTCTGGTATCTTTAAATACATACATACTATTAGGCTAGGTGCTAAACGGGCTGGTGGAATGGGCTGGAAAAGTTATGATATCCAATTTCGCCTTAAAAAGGAGAAAAATCCTGCATTATTGTGGTCTGTTGTCGACCAAGAGCTTTGGCTGCTTCATATGTATGGTACAAATTTTTCGCACTCTAAGAAAACATCGTCTCCGCAATCACCTGGTAGCCAAGTCTTGAAATGCTATGATTTTAATAACGTTGGTACTTGTACTAAACCCAAATGTCAATACGCACATATTTGTCTGAAATGCTCGAGACCTCATCCCGTCGTTAGATGCCGTGTCCGTTATGCTAATTCATATTCTAGGTATGGTCAGAATGCAACAGGATCCTCTAAGCAGCAAAACGGCAATGACGGCGAAAAAGCCAATAACAAACTTGGACGTCAGCAGCGTAGCTAATACTCCTATCAAAGCAGATACTTTATCTAAATTACTTGAAAACTATCCTCTCGCTAATATACGTGATGAATTATCATTTGGTTTCAAATACGGATTTTCTCTACATTATTATGGCCCACGAAATTTTAAAGAATGCAAGAACCTTAAATCTATCGATGGAAATGAACAATCAGCTTTTGATATAGCTTTAAAAGAAGTAGAGCTTGGTCGAGTTGCCGGCCCCTTTTCTCAAATACCTATTGAAAACCTCCGAATTTCGCCAGTTGGACTGGTTCCTAAAAAGGACGGGTCCTGGCGTTTGATCCATCACCTTTCGTATCCCGAGGGTGACAGTGTAAATGACTTCATTGATCCCGATTATTGCTCGGTAAAGTATACATCATTCGACTCGGCTTTAGACATGCTACGTAACGTTGGTCGATGTGCAATTATAGCCAGATTAGACATAAAGAGCGCATTTCGTCTAATTCCTATTAATCCATCTGACTTTGAACTTCTTGGTTTTAAAATATCTGATTATTTTTTTGTCGACAAATGTTTACCTTTTGGATGTTCCATATCTTGTAATCTTTTTGAAAAATTCGCAATTTTTTTGGAATGGCAGTTCAAACTAAGATTTAATACAAACAATGTCGTACACTACCTTGATGATTTTTTATTAGCAGGGGAATCAAATACCTTAAATTGTCAATTATCGATGAAACAATTTTCTTCGTTATGTGAAGAGTTGGGTATCCCTCTTGCAGTAGAGAAAACTTTAGGTCCTTCTACAGTTTTGGCTTTCCTTGGATTAGAAATTGATACAAATTTAATGTGTGTCAGAATACCTGATGATAAATTAAACAAACTAAAGGAAGAATTGTCAAGAATGCTAAACAAAAAGAAAACAACCCTCAAAGAGCTTCAGTCTTTGACAGGCCTATTAAATTTTTGTACCAGAGCAATCCCAGCCGGAAGGGCTTTTAATCGACGTTTTTACGACTCTATGATCGGCCTTTCAAAATTTTATCACCATGTTAGAATTAATTATGAAATGAAAGAGGATATCCGGGTTTGGCTTATGTTTTTAGATTTTTATAATGGATATACACATTACGATACACCCGAGTGGTCGGAGTCACGTGACTTACGGCTATTTACTGACAGCGCAGGGAACTCTAAATTGGGCTGTGGCGCAATTTTTCAAAGCCGCTGGGCTTTTTTGAAGTGGCCAGAACATTGGCATAAAACGAATATTATGAAGGATATAACATTTTTGGAGTTTATTCCGATAGTTATGGCTTTTCACATTTGGGGAAATGACTTGGCAAATCAAAGAATTTTGTTAAATACCGACAACTCTGCCTTAGTAGCTATCATTAACAAGAAAACCTCGAAAAGTAAACGAGTGATGTCTTTGGTTCGACATTTTGTCTTGCACAGCCTTTTGCATAATATTCAAAGTAAAGCTATTCACGTTCCGGGGAAGAAAAATTCTATTGCTGATTCTTTATCTCGACAGGAATGGCGTCGATTTCGCCGCAACTTTCCACAAGCCGACGAAACTCCCTGCACCGTACCAACGTCATTTCTCGACTTGATATCGAAGATAGAACCAGATTGTTGATATGATCTTCGTTATCTCAAACAACTAAGTCATCATATTCAAATTCTCTGAAACTTTTTGACAACTTTCGTGAAGAGTTCAATCTTTCACCAAATTGGCCTCCTCCGTTGAATTATCTAGTAAATTTCATTTCATATTTATCGCTCAAATCCTACTCCCCAAGTTCCATTAAGTTAAGTATGTCAGCAGTTTCTTTTTGTTGCAAAATAAGAAATTTAAATGATCCGACCCACAATTTTATTATTTGCAAAATGTTGTCTGGTTTGTCACGTATCGAAAAACGAAAGGACTTGAGAATGCCCGTAACACTGGAAATACTCGGTAAGGTGATTCTTGCCCTGCCAAATATATGTTCATCGCAGTATGAATCATTTTTGTTCTCATCATTATTCAGTTTGGCATTTTTTGGTTTCTTCAGAGTTGGGGAATTAGTTCAAAGTTCAAAAACTACAGTTGCACATGCACTTCAAGTCCAAAACGTGTGTATAATTCCCGAATCAAACTCATTGAGTATTTTTGTACCTTATTCTAAAACGGACCAATTTGGTAAAGGTTGTACTATACAGTTGCCTCCGTCATCATCGATTGTTTGTCCCGTTGCGCTTCTCAAGTCTTTTCTTAGGTTAAGGCCCCCTTTTCCTGGTTCGTTTTTCAAGCATTGCAATGGTGAACCAGTAACAAGGTATCAATTTGTTTCAGTTTTGAAGAAAGCCTTGCTGGCCGCGGGCATTCACTCAGGTCTTTATAACTCGCATTCTTTTAGAATAGGTGTTGCGACGGCTGCGCACGCAGCCGGAATGGATGGTGACCGTATTGCTCATTTAGGTCGCTGGAAGTCAAATTGCTATAAATCTTATATTAGAATTCCAACACAAAAATTAATAACGTAAGTTTTTCAGGATCAACCAAGTCTGTGTGGATTATCGGATCCAGTATCATAAGGGATGCATTCATTGCAGCACGTGGTTCGTATGGTGGATCTAACCTTGATCTTGGCAGGCATGGCCTCTCTCTTTGGTGGCAAGGCAAAAGTGGCCTTCGTGTTAGAGACGTTAAAAACAAAATACGTACTTTACTTAAGGTAGAAAATGCACCAGACATTATCATTCTGCACTGTGGGGGAAATGATATAGGTCAAATCAAATCGTATGAATTGAGAAACCAACTTTCATCTACCTTGCAATTTTTACACAAATGCTTTCCACATGCACGTATAATTTGGTCCCAAATTTTGCCTAGATTGAAGTATCGCAACGAAAATAATCATTTGGCACTTGAGAAGGTCCGAAAACACATAAATAGCTACATGGCATGTTTGGTTATTGGTACAGGAGGATGCTATATTAAGTATCCGGAGATAAATGAACAAAACACGGGTTTCTTCAAAAAAGACAATGTTCATTTGAATCAGCTTGGCAATCAGATAATGTTGTATAGAATTCAACAAGCTCTGCAGAGATTTGTTTCATCTAACAGTGTTATTTCCCCTTCAACTGGCGAATTTGGTGCATGGCTGGTTCATACTTAGTTATTTACGAATCTTCTGATAACATATCAATTATCTGCAATAATCTGCCGCTTATTGTCAATTGGGGACGAAATTGTGATTTGTATCACCAATTAATTTGACCGATCTGGTCCATATCTACTTATTTTAATTTTCATCTGAGGATGCCCTTACTAGAGCACAATCTGTGTCTCGGCTCCTCCAATTTTACTTATCTTCACATTTTGAGGACGCCCTTACTAGAGCACAATCTGTGTCTCGGCTCCTCCAATTTTACTTATCTTAACATTTTGAGGACGCCCTTACTAGAGCACAATCTGTGTCTCGGCTCCTCCATTTTTACTTATCTGCACATTTTGAGGATGCCCTTACTAGAGCACAATCTGTGTCTCGGCTCCTCCATTTTTACTTATCTGCACATTTTGAGGATGCCCTTACTAGAGCACAATCTGTGTCTCGGCTCCTCCAATTTCCCGTATATTTTGGGACGTTATTATTTGAACTTAATACATGATTCGGCTACTCTATTTTTACACTTTCCGTTTATCATTATTTTGGCAAAATTTTGTTTCCATTTATTTTGGATAAAGTGTTCTAATCGGATTCTAAAAAAAAAAAAAAACAAAAAAACAAAAAAGTTATATAGTTACTGTTGGCGCTGACAAGTACCTTGTCAGTACTTGTCATGTGGCGTATTTTGCGAAACAGTAACTCTTGAAATTTATTGTGACAATTAAAAATTCTTTATATGTTGAAAATTCAAATTTTACGAGGAACAACTGATTCCCAGAGTTCCTTCGTTTTTGTACATCGTAAATTTAATCTAACTTTCATATATTTTCATTTTTATTTTCCCAGCCATGGCCAGTAATCGCCAACATAAACATTAAATCCTGAACAGTATTTATTGAGTTGTTTTGTTTAGCAAGTAGCTATTAAGATAATGTAAGCTGGTATGAGGAAGTATGTCTGAGCATCTTGTATAAATGTCTGTCTGTCACTAATATATGACAGTGTAGTATGGTTTCAGTCTGTCAAGCAATTTGCTGAAAAACTGGCTTAATTCACAAATATAATCATTCTGTCCGTCTGATATTCAATATACAAAATATGGTGTTAATCATATTAGCTGTTTGTCTAATATCATAGCAACCGTCCGTCTGTCTCCATATATAGTTGGTTACTTCACACTATAGAAGCGCTGTCTGTGATAAATAAATAAATAAAAAATAATTACAAACGAGGTTTAATTCTTTTCATCCTTCAACAACAGTACACATTGATTCAGAGTCTGTATTTGCGCATTCATTGGTAATAATTTAGGTAACTCGATGCCAACAGTTTAAGACTTCAAGTAGTTTAGTTCAGTTCAGAAAGGTCTAGCTTCGACTGCTTCTAGAAGTCACGCAAAATTCCTTTATCTGCACATGCGCACCTTTTTATGACTATCTTGTGTACCCTTCCAGGGATCACCCTAGGCCGCGATTTTGCGATATTCTCGCATTTTTTACTCAAATATCGCATTTTTACTGCATTGTCGCGCTAAAAGATCGCATACGCCCTTTAAATAAATCGCACTTAAGTTAATATAATGCGATAGAATAGGAGATTCGTCTTTAATCTTCAAATTTTCAGCTGATTATTCGAATTCCGCGTGCGGCATCACGTATGTATTTATGAACTCGGCGGGTATTGTGAACTTACACCTTGTATATACATGTACCAAATCTATTCCCTGAAATTCCCGTGTGTCGTATTGACGTTTGCACGCGGGTATTCTTTTGTTTTATATCCATCGATGTGAGGATTTAGCTTTACGTTTCTCTAGCGGTTGTCAGCGGTACATGCTCTTTTGTCATTGTAATATCAATAGAGTATGAAATATAACAATACAGTCTTGATATTGTTTGTATAGACAAAAGACCGGAAAAGAAAAGTATTATTATACAAACACTTTTCATCAAGAGTTTACAAGTTGTATTGCGCACGGGAGTAGACCGGCTTTTTACACATGTATTTGTCGTCGATACGTGGCCAGTACTACTAAGCAATAACTAAGTATCTTCAAAGACTTATAAACAGTTCACAAGTCCTTGGAATCGTCAACATGAACAATAGCTATACAATTCTTCAATATATTTACAATGCGTAAATAAAGTCTTGACGTAAACATTCTATACTCGCAGATTAGACGTTACCGTAAAATGACTTGTCACGGCGCGCTGAAATACTTTCAATTTTACCATTAGAAGCGTTGATTTCTTAAAAGATGTTCACAAGACACTCTGTAATTTCCTTTAGATGGATAGATACTTCATCTGTTATCACCGAGTGTAATTGAGTTACGACGGGGTTTTTTTTGAAGTTTTGAAAAAAACGTCTCGTCAGCAACTTATATAGCGTGCGACGGTGTCTGAGAGACAAAGAATTCTAAATTTCGTTTGACCTCATTGTTATTCAATCAAGGGAAAAAGAAAAAGTCCAGGGCGATTCTCACATTCAAATAAATCATGTGTTGCCAGATGTTCATGGAAATAAAGAGAAACAGAAGTTTGATTTTTTCACTATTTTTTCGAACAAATACATTCAAAATCTCATTTAAATCGAGAAAATCTCATTGTTTTTTAGCAAATGAGATTTTTATCTCATTACTCTGCAGGGCTAGGGTGATCCCTGCCCTTCAAATGGACAATATATAAGAATTTTGACTAATGACAAGATCATGTAGGAAGTACAGTTTACACATCTGATAATGCCTTAACGTTTTCTATCTTGCAATTGCAGACTCTACGATTACGCACTAAATCGGCCGATAGGATAATCCATGAAATACCTTGTGAAACATAATAGCAAATGGCAGACCAAGGACTTATAAACAGATAAATCCTTGGGCAGACCCAGCACCCTCAGGCGAGTTTTGCCTATTTTGACCGAAAATTGTCAAAAATTAGGGGAAATTTCAGATCACCGCCCGGGGTGGACGAGCGCTACATGTACTTCAGCATCCCCATATAAATCCCGCCACTCGGATATCACAGTGACTTTGGTAACCATAACACATCGGAATCCCTCATAGTTTTCCCGTCTAGTTTCTTTTTCGCCAATTTTGCTAAGGCATACGGTTCAAATCCATTTTCTTCCATAAATTCAAGTATAATCGACTTTGATTCTGGACGCTCCACGTGCCATCGCCATTCCATCAGGACTCCTCGGACGTTTATCATTCGGAACAACTTTTTGGCGCCAAGTAGAGCCTTATGTTCCGATCCCTCAATATCCATCTTTATAAAAACAGATTTAAAGTCATTTATGTTTGGCAGGAGCAATAGATCGTCTAGAATAATCGTTTTAATCGTAACCAGGTTTTGGGTATCGAATTTAACGCCGCTTTTCCTTGTTTTGTAATCTCGGAAGTTTCCGTCATCCATGAAACTCCCACCGAATTCACCATCCTTTCCCATTACGAACGTCACACTGGTGTGGTTGTCGCTTATAGCATTGTGAATAACAGTGATTCTTTTGGTAACTCTGTTTATATTGGCCGACGCACAAATGTGCTGAACGTTACTCACCGCTGCCTCGACAGAAATAACTTTCCTTCCAAACATGGCGGCCTTAAGGGAGATAACTCCTATATTGGCTCCTATATCAATCAGATTCATGTCTCTGTCTTTCGCCAAAAACGACGAAATAATATTAAAAATATGCGGTTCATGATCATGGTTGGAGTTTATCTGACTAGATATGTAATCCCGTCTAGGATTATGAATAAAAATCGGGATATTTCGAATAAAACTTTTGACAAAGTCAGCATTCACTACTATTTTGTCCATTTCTTCACACGCACCGCCGGATTCCCGCATTTCGGACGGAGCGTAGGTCCAAACGGCAGGGACCTTCATTTTTGGAGTCTTTGCATGACCTGGAAATTGTGCTTTCCGTTCCATCTCCAGATGTTCTAATCCGTTTACTGAAAATTTCGTACTATTTGAGTATCCAAATCTTTCACTCAACATTTTAAACGAACTCACGTAGGTTCCGTAGATTACAAACATAAATCCGAACGAGATTACAGTGACTACGACAAAAATCCTAACGTTTTTACCGATATCGTTTCTACGGATGGACTCCATTTTGAAAATATTTTTAAAGTCAATATTCCTCTGTTGTGAGTCTGTTAGTAGCGTGTAGCTGTAATTACAGGTACATTATCCCATTAAAGTATCTTTGACCATGTGAATGAGTACTGCTATTTAAAACAACTCTGGCATAGCTTGCCAGTCTATGGACACAAAAATAAAATCTTTAACGTGATTTTTAGACCTTTAAATGCTCGATCATTATCAACATTGAAGTCGAAGGCTTAGGGTTGCCAAAGGGGGGAAATCTGTTACACAGACGAGGCTGTGTCGTTCTCCTCGTCTCCGGGGAAAACAGCGGAACGGATACTGTTGCAAAAATTGCAGTAGATAGAATTATTTCTTCCAGAAGGAATGGATGATACAAATGAAAATAGTGTATTCACGTTTTTTTGTTTTATTTGGAACGCGAAAAGCAGCAAACAGAAACAAAGAAAGCCGTCAAAGTGGCCAAAAACATTTCCTGTGACACAGAAAAATGTATATTTCTTAAAATGAAGGAGCCTCTTTTTCCTCAACAAAGATATAGAAATATGTTCGTAATAAAAAGCCTCATTTTGCGAGGATGCATTTTTCTCAATTGCACGAAATGTGCAGTATTTTTAAGTACTGGATCAACGACTTCAATTCAAATTTTTGAATAGTGTGCGTGTGTGTGTGATTCATTTTAATCGGTTGGCAGCTTACAAAATGTACATGTGTGTGCTTTTCCGACAAAGTACTCTAACATTATAAGAAAAATGGAATCGGAAAGAGAAATCTTACATAAAATACTGGATTCGAATGTACAGAAAACCAGACTGAGTGATCATAGATTAAAAACGGGACTGTCAAAATAAAAATAATAATAAAAATACGCTGACCTAAATTAAATCAATCTAGTGTATCACCCACAGGCACCTGATTCCTAGAAAGAAAATTTAAACCCTTTCTAAACGCCCGTTTCTCTCTTTACCTTTCTCTAAGGCACGACAGCTTCCATGTTTTAAATCGAGTCGAAACCTACACTTTACCGTTAGCGGCAAGGGTAACAACTCAAACTAACGGTACTGCATATGCTAAGAATCGCGAGAAGTGTAGGTTTCGACTCAATTTCAGTTATTTGGATTAATTGCGGCTAAATGCACGAATAATCAGTGATAAGTAGGTTACGATCGTGAAGAAAAATATCTGTAGAAAATACTGATATGCAGTTTTATGAAGAAATCCTTTTGAAACTTACGATATTGAGGGGGTAAAGAGGGGGGATGATGTTTAAACATGGAAGCTGTCGTGCCTTAAAGAGAGAGTAAAGAGAAGAGAAACGGGTGTTGAAGTTTGAGTTTTAATTTTCTTTGTAGGAATCTGGTGCCTGTGGTATCACCCTGTTCATTGCGTGACAGACACAATACAACTAGACACGTACATGTAAAAGGATCTAGGCACGCACATATTTAGTTAATATTGTTATAGATGTCCCTGGATCTAGTATAAAGAAAGCACTTATTACATGTTTCCATAATTATATCTCGATAGAATGAAATCTGAATTTAAAACTCAAAATATTTGGGGTTTTTTTTTCTTTTGACACAACCATTCTTAAACTAGAGTTATCCTTCCTTGCTCATGTATGGGCTAGGGAATGACACCAAAACTCAATTTATCTACTACTAGTAGACGTTTTCAAATCTAAAATGAAACTTTTCATAAGAGGTCAGAGTGGATCTTCATTGCTCTCTTGAGCCCAAAGTCATTTACATATTTTATAGTGCAAGTACAAGTGATGCAAGTTTATTCTATACACTTGTGCTACATCATAATTTAAAAAACAAAACCTAGCTAGGCAACGCAAAGCGTAGCATCCCATCGCACAGCAGGACAAAAAATCAATGAGAGACAGCGGCCTTCAACAAATACCGGGTTCTTTAAAGTAAAATTCTTTCTCTTGCCATATAGAAGCAATAAGACGACAAAGTTTGGTCAAGCTCCAATTCAAACTGTGCCCTCCTGGCTGTATACAAGTATTTTCACCATTTTCAGTATGTGACCTTGTCCTTTGACCTGTGAAATCGATAGGGTTCTTTATCTTTTTCATAAGCAATCAGTGTGCAAAGTTTGGTTGTGCATCAATTAAAACTGTGCCCTCTAGGCTGTATAAAAGTATTTTCATCATTTCCAATCTGCGACCTTCACCTTTGACCTTGAAAATCGAGTGTTCCTTCTCCCATTATAAGCAGTCAGTGAATGAAGTTTGGTCAATCTCTGCCCTCTAGCCTGTATAAGAGTATTTTTACCATTTCCAATCTATGACCTTGACCTTTGACCTATGGCCTTGAAAAATGTAGGGCTATTCCTCTTGGCATAAGCAATAAGACGACAAAGTTTGGTCAAGCTCAAATTAAAACTGTGCCCTCTAGGCTGTATACAAGTATTTAAACCATTTCCAATCTGTGACCTTGACCTTGGACATAAAACAGGCTCTTCCTCTTGTAATAAGCCGTCTTCCACCGCAACGTCATAGGTTCCTTCCACTACTTTCCACTCTCAATATGACCTTGCCTTCACCCCTTAGGTCCCATGTATTTTTCAAATTAATTAAAAAGGAAATTAAATAAATTCAGATTGAAGATAGGGATAAAGTTAGAATAACTGTTCAAAATTATGGCGCCAAAAATTAAAAGTAATCGCATTTGTTGTTTTCCAACGTCATTAAACTACAATGACGTGACGTCATAATAGGGCTGCCAACAGAAATCCTGTCGAAACTGGGGACCCCTGAATCCAAGGGTACTTTGCGATGAAGCGTCTGACGGAATGCGATGAAACCCTTGGTGCACCAAGATGGTAATAAGCAATTAGTGTGGTCCAGTTCCTACTAAAATTGTGCCCTCTAGACTGTAAACAAGTATTTTAACCATTTCCAATCTGTGACCTTGACCTTTGGCCTATGACCTTTAAAACCAATAGAGCTCTTCCTCTTGTCATAAGCAATAAGTGTACAAAGTTTGGTGAACCTTCCATAAAAATTGTGCCCTCTCAGCTGTATGCAATGTACAAGTATTTTAAACATTTCCAATCTGTGATCTTGACCTTTGACCCATGACCTTGAAAATTAAAAGGGGTTCTTCCTCTTATCATAAGCAATAAGTTGGGTCAAACTCCAATAAAAACTGTGCCCTCTAGGCTGTACATGTATACAAAAGTGTGACGCATCAACGCACACACCCTCACATGAACGACCGAGTTACTATATCCCACTGCGACTATGTTGCGAGAGGGTAATAAGCAAACCAGATCCAATACATAATTTTCCGTTACATCACCAGCAGCCACATTGGAGGAATTGCTTCATGTTAACTTTCTTGGAATCTGTGTGATATACAGCGTCTGGTACGGGTGTGTTAACACATTGGATGTACAAATATGCACACATACAAATGTACCAGGCGCTTTTACGGCATGTGGTGTGATTATGAAGACGTAATAAATGTGTCAGCCAATCAGACCCATTGGTGGCCATCTTGTTTGACTTCTAATCAAAGCCAAGACCTTCCAGACACGATCTAGGCAGACACTCTTACTCTCTGTGCTATCTGGGTTTATATATTATGTGGCAATTCCTACCACATCTAAAACAGTCAAGTATGTCTGACAAGAAGCCCGAATAGGCATATATCACTCATCTGTTTTCACATCCTTTGATATGAAGCAAGAATGTGGAAGAAGATATTGCTTTTGACAAATCAAAAATTCATACTTGGCATTGTCCCGTGTCGGACACTGAAAGTCCCGACTTTTGAATGTAGCATAAAATTAAAAAAAAAGCATCGAATTATTGATTATTCTGTGTCGATTTCACGTCATTCCATTCCATCCAGCAATCTAGGACATGTCTACCAGTACATTATATCAGACAATCAGATTCACATGCAGCAATCTTGTACAACGCATCAATCTGCTTGAAAAAGACAGCTTTGTAGAGGACCTGCATACTCTGAAGTATTTAGAAATTCAAGGCAGCTATGGAAAATGCGTCAACTTAAGAGATCAAGTAGTGATCTTGTGTGATAAAAATCTTCAGAACGGTATATTGCGTAGGTCATTCACAACCAAACTTCTAAACTACCTAAATCCACAACATTCCCAATCACCAATACAGTATATTACTGATATTAAAACGTCTGATTTGATCAGACTACATTTGTGATACCTTGCCTCTGAGAAATTCTGCATTCCTTTGTATGACACTTTGATAGGCAATGGTTCTTGGTCTGTCACTTAACATCTCATGGTGAATTTTCTGAAATGAATAGGTTGAGGTTTCTGCTAACATCCATGTACAACTTATAAGCAATCAATTCAAAGTATAATAAAATAATACATAATTATAGACAGGAATTGATCAAGAGCTTATAGTGTCAAATAAATAGAAGTCTAGTTAAGCTTTCTGAATTCATATTGGTAACTTCAAGGCAATAAAACTTCCCTGCAACATTACTTAATTTAAATTAGATCTTTGTTTCAGAAATCAGAAGGGTCAATTCTCTATGTCAGCGTGATGTCACACAAAGGTTCAATAATTGACCCTTCCGAACGCGGGAAAAATTTGAGAAATTTCATGACGTCACAATGCAATTTCGATGTTTGACCGAGGTTCGAAGCTTGTTTGTCCGAGGTAAAAGCATTGTGACGTCACGAAATTTTGCATATTTTTCCCGCAATCGGAAGGGTCAATTAGAGATAAGCACAGAGAAGTTCTGAAAATAGTTGGGGGATAAACTCGGTGTTTATCATAGAGCATAGTGCATGGAAATTTCTTTATATCTAGAATCTAACGTTTATATCAAGGAAAAATCTACTAGGATTCATTGAAGGAACCATTGAAGAATAAGTTCTTAGCTCCTCAAACCCAAATTTAAAACGAGACTTGAAGAAGGAGCAAACAAAATTACAGATTCTTCATACGGCACAGTGAAAAATCTAGAGGCACATCCCCCTGTGAACATGGCGGAAATTTGGTCATCTGACCAGTCCGACATCAAGAATTATGAATATGCTTACCAATTTGGAGTATTGTCCAAAGTATTCCTCGTCCTCCCATACCAGCTGTTGGTGGGTGTGGCATGACACATGATTGACAGGTACAAATCCTACCCTCCCATCTACCTCCGCCCACCACCAATGCTCTGATGTTTTTTCCTTTACATTGACTATGTCTCCTTTTTTCAGTGGCAGCTGCATACAGAAAAGAAAAACATGTACTTGCTAAATCATGGTAGTAATATTTTAAAATTATCTGAGATTTATAAATGAAACAGATACATTACCATACTTTGATGGACCAAAACAGGCCCTTGCATCATGAATACATGTTCTAGGGCATATAAAAGGTACGTTCTGTAGGATGAATCAACTTTAAAAATAAGATTTTAGGAAAACAAAATTGTGATTTTTGAAATTACATGTATGAACATTTTATCTTTTAACATTCAATGCCACATTAACTGTAAGCTGTAAATCATGATGCATGATGGTTTTTATAATAAGCATAATTTATTTACTGATCTAAAAGATTGTATTCTACCTTAATATGTTTTACCTTATTTCATCCGCTATACTTGTAGAAGTACATGAAGTGCAAACAAATTTACACAAATAACAAGCATAGTAAGAAAAAAGAATGTCTGAGTGACAAGTTTTGGGGGGTTTGTTTTTTTTTTGGGGGGGGGGGGGGGGGAGGCTGTCCACGATAATTTCATCCTTTGACACATTATTTTCAAGTCTATAAGATGACACAGCAGCAGTTCACAGCAGAAATTAGCCTTCGACATAGGATTACAGCAGTGATATGAGTCTATGATTACAGGGAGGGGCGGATCCAGTGGCAAGGAAAAAAGGTTGAAAAAAAAAGATTCAATGAACGAACATCACATGCAAAACATAATTGTGTATTGTCTGATACCTGATTATCTCCAAGCGGATTAAAGTTACTTATAGCACGGACTACCTCGTCGATATCATCTTCTGTTACAGAATTTACATGATTTTCAGAATCTGTCATGCTTGAAATCGAAAATGAAAGTACAAAGGGAAAAAGTTGATCCCGATCTTTCGATTTTTTTCTCGAAGTCGTCTAAAGGTATTTATTTATTTATTTATTTATTTATTTATTTATTTATTTATTTATTTATTTATTTATCTTTACATTTTAAAACATTCATTTATTCAAATGAGAGAGAGAGAGGTGGAGAGAGAAAGACAAAGAAAGAGTACTAGCTGTATTCATACATTTCAATAACCAAGGACTTAGGCACGGTCCATTTGATATTCTGGGGGCTTGGGTTTTTTTCGAAAAAAATAATTTTGCTCTCAATTTTGATGAAAAAAAAACAAATTTGCTTATGGTGTGACAGAAAAAAATAATCTTGCTCTTACAAATAATCTGAATTTGAAGAATTACCATAAAATTTCGCAAAAATTCTTGAAAATTTTCCGGCTCGCTTCGCTCGCCGCAGTTTTCAAATTGTATCAAAAATTTTGGGCTCGCTTCGCTCGCCACCGTTTTCTATCAAAACATTATTCACTAATAGCATTTCAACTTCAGGTATTTGAGGATATCAAAAGTTATACATGTATGTGAATGAAAAAGGACTTCGATCCTTAAAAGCTAAAATATATTATCAATATTTATGTATTGCTGTTAATACGTATACACGTTGCATGTATCCCATAGAGTCATGTTCTGGTAAGCTTGGAAGGAGAACTTCAGTTATTCACCAATTTACAATTCTTAGTAACATTTAAAAAATTGTCTAGGAGAAGTTCCCCTCAGACCCTCTTATACATGTACATGTTATATACATGTACCTTATATAAAATATTGAGAATTGTATTGTAAAAATCTTTTATCTCTCTGTTTAAAAGTGAATTGAATACTTGCATAAAAATAAACTAATATATTAATATTTAGAGTTTTGAGTAAAAATATAAATAATTTCTATTGATAAAACACAAACATTCTTAATATGCGCATCACTTTGTTAAAAAAAATTCCTTGCTCCAACTTTGCCGGAAAAAAATAATTTTGCCCCGGTCCGGGGCGAAAAAATAATCTTGCTCCGACAAAAAACCCAAGCCCCCCCCCCCCCCCCCCTGAATATCAAATGGACCATGCCTTATAAACAGTTTATAAACTCTTGGACTAATTATAACTGATTTGAAAAAAATTCAAAGGAGATCAGCATCCCTCCAGCATATACTCTTATTCATTCGATTAATAATACAAGGACTTATAAACAGAGTCCTCGATTAATACAGGTTTTCATGTAGCAAACAGGTGCATCATTAGTTATAGACTTCAAAATCACAGGCACTCATACCTGGCATGAAAACTCGGACAGTGCCTGTGGCGTACATGTACATGTCACTGACAATAGTTAGGAAAAAAGTAAGCCGGATACTTTTCATGACACAGTGAGACATCTTGGTCCTGGTGGGTACACAGAGGACTGGAGGAAGTCCCGGAAGCTCTGCAGAAAAAGCTAGGCCATTCTTCTACATAAAACTCGATTATAAGGACGAGTTCAGTGTTTTTATTCAGAAGTAAAAAAAAATGTGCATGGAAGCTTTAGCATACATGGTACCTACGCCATCGACGGATCTAGAGGGGATGGTATTTGACCGGGGGGGGGGGGTTGTCAGGTCGCCAAAATTGCTTATTCGTTCATTTGTTTCCTAAAATCATAGCTGAACACCCCCCCCCCCCTTTCCGATGCACTGGACACCACCCGGTAAAATTCTAGATCCGCTGAATGCCTTCCGGAATCATTCTTTAATTTTGGAATATGTTTAATGCGAAATTATCGGTTTAAAAAATGATTAAAAGAAAAGAAACATACATGTACATTATCAAGTAAATGATAAATGTTAAAAGTTGTTTAAAATTATACGTTCATCCACATACATGTACGTTCAGAATTTTGAAGGAAATGCATTTCAACGTAAATTTTGATATTACATGGAAACTCCATGTTCAACTTACATTTGATCTTGATGTTTGTATCAAAGGTAAAACTGAAATGGACAAGTTGACGATTGAAAGGTGACGTCACGAATCATAATATCATCGAGTTTAAACGAGAAAAGTTCCAGTTCTGTATTCATTAGCATTGTCAGATCAATTCTCGATCTACCTTGGTATATTTACTCTACACAGCAACTTCACGAGTATAAAAATTAAAAAAAGAAAAAGGAGAAAAAGAAGAAAAAGAAATCGATATTGTAGTATATCAAGAATTTTGGTTTGAAAGCTTCAAAAGATGGATTGGATTAGTTTGAAGAAGAAAATAGCAAAAGGTAAGTACTGGCTGATACAAGTAAATGATTATAAGGATTTTAATAAAACATGCACAGATCTAGATGGGAGGGGAGAGGAGAAGTTTTTGTCAAAAAAACTAATTTTTATCATTTTTACATAGTATTCTAGAAAAAAAGGTTTCACATGAAGACTACCCCAGCCCCTCCCTCTTCGTTTTAAAAGAAAAATCTAGACGATGTAGTTTTCATGAAGATTATGAAGACGCAATTCATGCAACCTTGTTGAACATTATATAGGCTTGACTTGGACTAGTTATTTTTTTCCATAGAGAAGGAATGAGTGGTTGCCTGTGAAACAGGTGAATATAAAGAAGTTGCAAAATCAAAAAAGAGGGGGGGGGGGGGTAGTCCGACCATCCCGACCCCTGTTAAATACGCTGTATGGTTTTCATCAGTAATGAAATGATGGAATATAATTCTAAAAATGTATATTCAAAACAATTAAACAATTTATGATATTTCATTATACTGTTTTCATAGTTGACTGTTTTCATTAATTTTGTGATTTACGAAAAATATATACTATATATTATATATAACCAATCAGATTGCTAGCTAGCGGTTCCGTATTTCACGATATTGCACAGCTGTGCGCCTCGCTTTCGATTCTACATCTAGAATAGAGAGAATATGAATGAATATCACTCACGATTAGGTAATGATCTTGGATAGTAACACAGACCTCTAGTAAGATTTAGATTTTAACAGAAGGATTGTGATTATATACATGTAATATATCAAAGATGGACTTGGTATGAGTTCAATATGCAAAAATATTGCACGGCTACGACACAAGCCTCAAGACGGACATCTGGATAGTAAAGAAATGTATCAAATGATTAAAAAGACTAGGAAGTAATAGTACAGAGGTGATTCATGTGAAATTATTATGTGAAAATATCATTTTCACAATTTATTTTATTATCAATTTGCACCTTTTAGAAATAAATTCCAAATTAATAGAATATATACATGTATTCATTGGTGAATCACTTCCAATTTATGAGTCAGTACAGTAATTTTTCATACAACACTATCTACAGACACTGACAGAGGAGGGTTAAATCTGGGCCACAGGGATTTATCGCGCTAATTAATACCGGTTGCTCTTCTTATTATATATGTGTATACAATGTAACACATATAGTAAATAGTGCAACCGGTATTAGCGTGATAAATCCCTGTGATCTGGGCACGCCTATTTCCCCAAAAGTGGAACTCAGTCAGTGCAGTTCATGTTTTTTATATGTTTTCATTGTAAAGGATGATCATCGACGGCGGGTACGTGCGGCTAGCCAACAGGGGATGCTTACTCCTCCCGGGCACCTGGTCCCACCTCTAGCTTGCTAGGGGTCCGTCGATGCTCAATTTGGTGCTCTATTTTGAGTGCTGTTGAGATTATCGTCAGGATCTTCTTTAACTCATTTGTGTCACACTTATGCCCTTTGCCGTGAGGAGCTCGTAAAAAAGTTCCCCGCGAGGGGTTTGACAGTAAGTGTTTTGAATTCTTTCCCTGACATGGTCGACATAGCACTTTCTACATAGTAATGGCCTCAGTCAGTGCAGTTCATGTTTTTTATATGTTTTCATTGTTAAGCATGATCATCGACGGCGGGTGCGGCTAGCCAACAGGGGATGCTTACTCCTCCCGGGCACCTGGTCCCACCTCTAGCTTGCTAGGGGTCCGTCGATGCTCAATTTGGTGCTCTATTTTGAGTGCTGTTGAGATTATCGTCAGGATCTTCTTTAACTCTTTTGTTTAGTATCTCTCCTTGAAACCAATAATACACTATAGTATAATCTAATCATAATGTACACCAAAATGCAAAATCGCTAGAGAACCCTGACTTAAAAAAGTAAAATCGCTAGAGAACCTTGACGTCAAAAAGCAAATTTAAATCGCTAGAGAACTTTGACGTCAAAAAGTAAAATCGTAAGAGAAATCGAACCTTGACGTCAAAAGCCAAAATCGCTAGAGAACCTTGACGTCAAAAAGTAAAATCGCAAGAGAACCTTGACGTCAAAAAGCAAAATCGCTATAGAGAACCTTGACGTCAAAAAGCAAAATCGCTAGAGAACCTTGACGTCAAAAAGCAAAGTCGCCTGAGAACCTTGACGTCAAAAAGCAAAATCGCCTGAGAACCTTGACGTCAAAAAGCAAAATCGCTAGAGAGTCTAGAGACATCAATTAACGGAAAGCGTCAATATGGCAGCTAGAGGACCTTGACGGATACATGTAATACCTAAAATTAGAAAATTGGTAAAGTACCTTGATAGAAAGGAAATACTTCAAAAAGCAACATTATCAAAGGCCTAGGATCTTGACAGATACACAGCCAATTGTGCCTCATATGAAATTCATGTGAAATTTACATGAACTTTACATGAAAGTTCACTTGTAATTTATGTGAAACGAGCATGAACATGAAATTTGCATGAAATTTTTCACATGAAATTCATGTAAAGATTTTTACATGGATATTATGTGAATTTAGTTTCCTGTGAAGGTCACTTAGAAAAAATCATGTGAAATTCATGTGAAGGAAATTTATGTGAAATTCATGTGAAATATTTTTCACATAAAACTTATGTGAAATTTATTTGAATTTTTACATGAACTTTCATGTGAAATTTACATGATGCTCATTTCATATGAATTTCATGTGATCGAGGCACAATTGACTGTGTATGCAATACGTCAAAATACCAAATTATTCGGTAGAGGACCCTGATAGTCCGAAAACCTTACCCAAACCAGCCTTTGACGGTTACATGTATTTGGGCGGTTGGAGGCTGGATCCCCCACCCCCAACCGTCCAAATAAACGTCAAAGGCTGGTTTGGGTAAGCTTTTTCGGACTAGACCCTGACTGATAGGGGAAACGTCAAATGCAAAATTGGTAGAGGACCTTGGCGGAAATGGAATACGTCACAACACATGGGTAGATGACCTAAACGCAAAATTGTCACAGGACCTTGACGAATAGGGAATACATAATATACGTATACGTCAAAACATGAAAATTACCGGATAGGGAATACGTAATTTTGGTTGATGACCTCGTTGGATATGGAACGACATACTTCAAAACACAAAATTCGTAGAGGAGCTTGACTGCTATGGAATATGTCAAGGCACAAAGTTGGTAGAGGATCCGGACCTTGATGGGTACTGAATACGTCTAACCACAAAATTGGTAGAGGATCTTGACTGATTGGGATATTACATCACAGGAGCTCGATGCCAACGATCCACAAGAATATCCGCCCCTACTTTCCTAAACTTTGACCAGAGAGAGAGAGATGGGAAGGGGCGGGTGTCATTGAGTGTTGTTGGCATCTCGAGCTCCTGTGGATTACATGTACGTCAAACGCGAAATTTGTAGAGGATCTTGATGGATAGGGAATACGTCAAAACGAAAAAGTGACCAGCACATTCTTTGCAGAGAACAAGAACGGAAAGTGTTATAGTTGTTGGCAGAATGACAGACATACCGAACGACTGACAGAATACCGTCTTAGAAAGGGGATGACTGCTGCATATAAATGGTGACGAATTCAAGCGCAGATCTATAGGGAGTATAAGTCACTGTAGGGGCCATTTTCTGGAAATTGCCAAAAGTGTAAATACATGTATTTTCCAGTTTTATGTATAAATAAAAGGGTTAAAAAAAGCATAGGCTGCCCCTCCCCATGACGGACTGTACAAGGTTTGTTGGCATTCCTTGTATCCGTCACCAATGTCCAGGGGTAGATCTATATATTTCCAGGGGGTCCAAGACGTCTTGAGGAGTGGATTTTTGTGAAAAATTATAGGCATAAACAAGAAAACAGCAACTTTCAAAAAGGGTGCATGGGCATCCTTTCCCCCTTATCTGCATCTAGATCACGCGTGATGACGACAGGGAGGGAGGAGGAAAAGGGAGAAAGGGTAGAGAGTGTGGAAGAGGGGACGGATTTCGGGTGGAGAGGGTGGAAGAGGATGGAGGTGGAGTTTGGATGGCGGAGGGGGCTGTATAGTTCTGAGAACTTATTTGCATCCTTGTCAGAATGCATGAGAGGTAAAGGTAGTTTTTATTTGAATTGATGAAGAGTGAAAACTAGGCGTATCATCTGTGACGGCGTAATTTATTAAACCTGGCCTCATTTTACACCTTTCTACAGGTAACATATACATGTATCACAACAAAACATGTATAATTATCTACTTAATGCTGAGAAATGAGATGAATTTTGTATGCGCGGATCCAGAAAATTATTTTCAAGGAAAAAAATGCGGGTGGGGCTGGGGGCAACAATACATCCAGCCTATGACTTTACATGCAGCTTTAAAAATGTTTTATTCAAACTGCATATGGGTCGATTTCGGGAAATTGGGGGACCCAGAACCCTCAATCCCCCTAGTAGATCTGCCCATGAATCGTATTATAATTGCAAGTAGCTGCGTATATGAAATTCTTTACGTGAAACGAGGATATTCAACAAAAGGCGTAGTCAGGGCGTGGGAGCTAGAGATTTGTTATATTTCATCATGGATTATACAAGAAAACGAAAAGGTTAGATTATTAGACAGATTTTGAATCAAAATTATATATTCAGAATTTTGTTTGCAATTAATTTTCTTTTTTTTTTATGATCGAGAGCATGATAAAAGAATTATTTTCATGACAATTTAATGCAAGTACTCATTCTATGTCAGGTGAATCTATACATGTAGATACATGTACATGGATTATGGCCAGTTTACGAGATCGATCATCGTCAAGGAAATCCATGGTCAGTCTCTTTTCTGAGCAAGGAATAAATATTGCAGATTTTCAAACTGATGAAACTCCTTATGATGATTGTGATGAATATGTATTGCATGTGCAAAAAAAAAAAAAAAAAAAAAAAAAAAAAAAAACACCACAAAATATAAACGAAAACAAGGGGAAGGGAGATGCAATCTTTTTTGAAAAAATAAATCGTTCAATGAATAAGTATTTTATTTTCATTATCCAAAATAACACCGGAGATTCTATCTCCGCGCATTCATTACTTAAATGAGGGCCGGTGGACAGGGTGGAAGAGAGGGAGGGAGGGAAGGGGGAAAAGGGAAGGGAGGGGGAGGAAGGGGCGGGAGGAGGGAAGAATGGGGGCGGGAGGTAAGGGAAGGGTACATGTAAAAAGGAGGCGGAGGTAAGGGGTGGGAGGGGGAGAGAGGTACCCCCTGTCCGCCCCCCTTGAATCGTGTCAGTTTTATTTATCCTTATAGATTCCTGACGATGAATTTTAGAGATGATATGACTCGGGGGTGGGGCGGGGGTTCCAAAGTATACAACATACCATGTGTTTTTAGACGATGACCTAGAAATCATGCTATGTGTTTTAGTTTCAAATTAACTGTCACTTTAAAAGATTTTATATTCTTTGGTTCTTCTAAACATGTAAGAGAGATCCGTTGAGTAAGCACTAAGTAGTACAATATATCAAGGATTTCGTGAATATTTAGACAATAAACTGAAAAAAATCGAATACATAATCAAAAAGGGACATTCCATATTTGCAGCCAGTGAAATTGAAAAAGAAATGAAATTATAAGAAAGGTCAGACTATTTGCGAGATCCTTTTTTACAGTTTATTTTATGTTTTCATCTTCGAAAAATCAGGGGAGTTCTTCTTCATCCTCGAAAAATCAGGGGGAAATTCATGGTGTGAGACGAAATTAAGAAATGATAAATCTGAATCCTTAAACTCTGCCAGTGAAAGTAAAATACAGACAATATTTGTAGGTATTCAATAATATATATTCATTTCAATGCAATATAAAGTATAATTCAATATTCAATTTAATTCAACTTTCAATTTAATTCAATATTGAATTTTATTCAATATAGAATTTTATTCAATATTGAATATTATTCAATATTGAATAAAATTCAATGTTGAATAAAATTAAATTATTATACTCAATTCAATATTCAATACTTAATTCAATATTCAATTCAATTCAATTAAATTCAATCTTCAATTCAAATTTTGATTCAATTTTTACGATACGTTCAGAGGCCATTATTCCCGTAAGAATGACAAAAATCAAGGAAGAGGACGGCGATCAGGTTCAGAGAAAAAGTGTGACCTTTGACCCTTCGTCACAAGGTATTAAGATTGTGTGTATTCCTGTAACCATGGCAACCTGTGATCTTGCACATTGATGTTGTATGGATATATTGCACATATCTACTGACAGCATGTTATTATATTAACCATATATATTATATATATATCAATGAAAAATCAGAAATTGAGGGGGGGGGGTTGAAGGGGCAATCTTTTAAGAATGTTGGAGGGAGGAACTCTGCGAAAAGAAAAATATTTTATTTAGTATTATTTTTCACACCTATCTCCGATAGATATCATTACATTAATTGATATAAAATAATTAATGATTAAAAATATCAAAGTGAGTTTGCAAAGCGGAGGAAATTACTATGGAGTTGAGTAATCGATGCACTAAAAATTCAAAACAGGCTTTTTTGAAATAAATGAACGTCCAAAATTGTTCGTTTTGAGAACAGTTATCGAACTGAGCGAAAATTCAATAACTGAAATAACATATTATTGCCATTTATATGACAGTTTGACTACCAGGAAGACGGACAGACGGAAAGACATACAAACTGACTCCTTTCTTTGCAGGCGACGTATGTATTGAACCGCATGAAAATGATGCTTGGTTGCTTTCAAGAAATATGTATCTATATTCATACATATACTAGCATTATAATCTATTCTGTGAAAAGTAGGTAAAACATTATTGTTAGATTGCATACATGTATGAAACTTAATCAATAAAGTATGATATCCATAAACAGAGGAATATGTATTGGGATCCATGAAGGTAAACGTATATTGCTGGTAGTACCAAAAGAGGTTAGTAAACAAACGTTGGTTAAAAAAAAATGTCCGTCTGTCTGTCTGTCTGTCTGTCTTCTTCTGTTTGTGTGTGGCAAAATCTTTAACTTAAAGGCAAAATGTGCATTTAGATACAAAGTCATGTTTCTCTATTTCGTAACAGATCTTAGAAAATAAGAAAGGGAGGGAGGGAGGCTCGATAGGTGTGGGTACATGTGTGAATGGAGTTTCAAGGCCATTGTTGTTGACTTTTGTGTACAAAATGTACTTTTAATGCGTAATGCATAACTGTGTGATGCTGTCTGTTTGTATGTTCATCTTACAGTAAGGAGGTTATTTTACATCACAATTGTGTGTTCTTTGAGACCTCTGGGTAATCGGAAAAGTGAGAGGCTTGTGCGCACGTAATCCAGGATAACCACATCGTCTGCAACTGACGCGTCAGATGGCCATCCTAAGTCGGCACCGATTGCCCATTTATCTCGTTGGTTTATGTGTAGTCATTTGTGTTCGATGTTTCTGTGTGATTTGGCGTTCCTTATACCATTTGCGTCTCTTTATATTTCTCTGCGTGTCTGCTTTGTGTTTTTACAGGGTGTGTTTTGGGGTTTTGCTGTTGGTGCTGCAACTACGTGTTGTTGGAGATTTAAGGCTGTAATAAGCGGATATAGAATTTATTCCTGTGGGATTGGGTTTGGATGTTTTAAAGTTACAGTCAGTCATGGGGGGGGGGGGGTCTTAGCATATTATTTTGAAAATAAATATACACATGTACTTAAGAACAGGGAAAATCAGTATATTATGGCAAATCCCAGGAGGTTCCTAAATTCCCTAACTCCCAACACCCTCTAAATCAGCGCTTGAGGTTATTGAAATAATATATTATTATAGTACATGTACACAAATTGGTGATATTTAGAAATTTAGGTTTCTGCAGTATTTACCACTGCCTTCGACCTTGACCTCTGATCTACTGTTGTCCTTGAAAATCAGTTATAATTCCTCTGTCTCACCCTGAATGAGCAACTCACGTATCATATTTGGTGGCTTGTAAAGAGTCCGCACTTTATTTTTACATTTAGTACTACTTACATGTAGTGTATTGTATTGCGACCTTGACCTTAAATACCAAACCTTCATGGATGGTTTTTGTTTTGTTTTGTTTTGTTTTTTTTTTTTCGAAGAAAATAATTCAAATTGTGATGTGTATCATACTTTATCTATATAAATAAATAATCTTTTTTTAGATAGATAAATTAACTAACTAATAAATAAATAAAACTCGCGCTTTACACACGAAAACTAAACAAATTTTCATACAACCTTGGTAAATTATATCTTGTAAGCCCTAAAAACTCCCAAGAATCTAGTTTTACCTTGACTTTTTGCTAACCTTTCCTGCACGAACATAAAAGGACTACTAGATTTATATACATGCACTACAAAAACAAACTATATAGTAGCAATCTTTCATGCCCAGGTGATGTTGCTTAACCATTAATCTGCTTGTTTCGTCCCATTTATATTGTTAAATATTTTATTTTAGAAGTGCAACTTAAAATTTGCATGCAGTTTGAAACGTACATTATGCATTTTGGGAGAGAGAGAGAGAGAACTAAATATATATACAGTCACATGTGACTATTATGTCAAAGGAAAAATTCCTTTTTGCTACGTATAGTTTACAAGTGTACAGTAAATTTGATTTTCTAATTCCTCTTATCTATATGCACAGTGAATTTGATGTTTTTATCTTAACAAATTTAAGCTACAAGCTATAATAAAAAAAACCTCTTTATTTCGTTCAAATATCCCTAGAAAATTATGGAGGGGGATTAGGGTCACAATGCTATTTGACTTTCTTACATGCTTCATGCTATGTTGCTTCATTCAATGTTTGATTATTCCATGTTCATTTGTCTTGCTTTCATTTCAAATTGACTTTATCTTTCATCTTTGTGTAATTTTGCTTCCCTGCATTTTACATTTGTCCTTCGTCAATGCATAACTGTCATTATACCATGCGTTATGACATCCTTCTTTCTGCCATTATCCTTTCGTCTTAATGCTATTATTGCTTCGTCAATGCTAACTTCAATTTTGATACCAGATGGCGCTTCGCGCGACCGCATGTGCCCGTTCCTTGAAATGAACTTTGAAACATCCCCTCTCGTTAGAAATTTCTTTTAAATTCTACTACAGTATCGTTCGAAAAGTAATTATATTATCGCACGAGAGGACAGTAGTAGATTGGCTGTATGAATGATTGAAAAATATTTTGAAGTAATTAGTAAATATTTGATTTTGTATGCATAAGATTTTTGTCAGTTTTAATCATGACTATAAACCACATATGCTTAGGAAGAATCTCTGTGGAGTAGTGGATATCACGTTTACTTCGGGAAATTATTTTACATCTTTCCGAGTGGGTTCGAATCCCGGACGAGGATACATTTTTTTCCTTTTGTCAATTCTAAGTATAATGTAACTTGTCCATGTTGTCCATCTGCCCAGAAGAGGATGTAGAAAATAATTGGGGGTACTTATAAAAATATTATGTTTTTATGCAATTTTTTTCAGTTTTTATGTGTGGGGGGGGGGGGGGGCATTGTTTTGGAAAAAATATGGCGGGCAACTGTACATTATCATTATTCAGTTGAAATGAAAAATCAATTTTATTACAAAACTTTGCAAACGCTTCGTTGGCTCACTATCGTCGCTTGCAAGTCTTCTATGAAAAGTCATAATTTTAATAATTTTTATTATTTGCCTTTTATGCCCGTCAATGTCGTTTCTGTACCATAAGTCGGTTGATTCTTGCATAAAAAGATAAAACTTCTATAATAATTGACTTTGAAGTATGGACTTATGAAGGTCAATGTTCAAGGTCAATCCTTGCAAGCATCAAACGCTTGCATTTCAATCTTAACCTTGATCTTGGGCCGAACAACAGTGGCGGACTTAGGAGATGCTCCTGCACAGACCCAATATTTTCCCGACAAAAACAGGTACATCAGTAAAATCAGTAAAATCGGCAAAATTCGCCCCGTGACCCCCGGCAAAGGGGGCGCTGGATCCGCCACTGAACAAGAAGAATCTGACAAGTTTGCCATGGTGCAATCTAATTAAAATTACAACTTCCTTGCGCTCCTAACACGGAGTATAGGAACACAATAAAGGTCTAAATTTTGGCCATTGTTGAAAAAGGCTGTGAATGACACTGAACTGTTTTTGTGCCACGTTCCTGAGCAGGCGTAGTCCTGGACCAACGGCGTAGCTCTGCCTGAAAAAGTGGAGGGGCACAACATCCCAAAATTTCTAACAAGCAAAAAAAAAAAAAATAAATAGAAAAATAAATGAAAAAAAAAAATAAATAAATAAAAAAATACGGGGGGGGGGGGGGGGGAGATTAAAAAAAAAAATAAGGGGTTTCATGTTCTGTGAGCACAAATTTTAACATTTCTGGTGCAATACTAAATTTTAAGTACATTAATAAATGTCTGGCGAGCGGTAGCGAGCCAGGAATTATTTTTAGAAAAATATTGACTTATCATAAAATACTTTCTATACCCTCTATCATTACATGTAATACTATTCTATATAGATTGAGTTGGATGTCTTCAGGTACATTGATAAAGTAAAATGTATAAAGGATGGATCAAAATAGCTAAATTATTCAGAAAGTCCATAAAGAACTGGCGAGCGGTAGCGCTGCCCCCCCCCCCCCCCCCCCTTCTCATACGCCCCTCTTGTCCTGGACAACAGCTTGGAGTAATTTTGGCATACAGAGATGTCAAAAGGTAAATTTCCAAGGTCAAAATTATGAAAGGAGACTAGAAACTGCATTATTGACTGAATCAAAGGGGCCGGGGGTGTTGATCTCTAGGTTCGATCAGAGTAGGACGCGCGGCAGTTTCAATTTATCTAGAATTTTTCGATATGAAATACCGCCTTTCCAACGATATCTCAGAAAAAACGGACTTTTCCCACTCACAATTCAGAAAAAATTATTCAGCCGATTGGATTCGAACCCACTTTCGAACCCACTTCGGGAAAAAAAGCAACATAGATCCGGCTCGCTACCCATTGAGCCACGAAGTTATTTCAATATGGTGGGAAAGTTGGAGATTTCGAATCCTCAAATGGCTATTACTGTGTAAAGAAAAAAAAAACAAACAAACAAGCAAACAGAGAAGGCCCAAATATTTATCCTCTAATGATTTCTTTTTTTGTTCAAATATTTCAATCGGCTTTTGTTTTTTTTCCCGCTGTTTATACATTTGTAACTCATTTTTCCAAGTACTGCAACAGGGGACGTCTCAAAGTTCATTTCAAGGAACGGTCACAAACGGAGCGCCACCTGGTATCAAAATTGAGGTTGGCATTGACGAAGCAATAATGGCATTAGGACGAAAGAATGATGGCACAAGGAAAGATATCATAACGCATGGTAGAACGACAATTATGCATTTACGAAGGACAAATGTAAAACACACGGAAGCAACATTGCATAAAGAAGAAAGACAAATGCAATAAAGTCAATTTGAAATGAAAACAAGACAAATGAACATGGAATAATCAAACATTGAATGAAGCAACATAACATGAAGCATGTAAGCAAGTCAAATAGCATTGTGACCCTAATCCCCCTCCATAGAAAATGTCCTCTCCCTGAAACCATTTCAATTTTTATCCTGTCCGTCGAACAACCTTTTGCATATTCTCTCTCTCTCTCTCTCTCTCTCTCTCTCATTTGTTATCAATCGAACAGATAAACCGAATTGGTCATACTTAAGCATGGATTTTAGACCAATCAATTCTACACATAAACATGATAAAAGGTCACTTGTGGTTTCCGATGCTTCATTTTTCAAATAAGACGCCCTTCGTTACAATCTGAATAAATTGATATTTGATTATTGGTCAATTAGCAGGAAAACTAATTAATTATATTTACATGTACCTTCGTGTAAAACATGTAAAAGTCAAACGATGATTCAACATTCTTGACATCTAAAATTTTAGTCATTTGTTCAAATATTTATAATGCATGTTCAGCTAGCGACTTTCAAAGATTTGAAACGACCGAGCTTCCTCATCGAAAACGATAATTACGCATTATACAAATGTAACACGAGGACCGATTTCGTGATCGCCAATTCCGAAATTTTCCTGTCTGAATTGACAAAACCAAAAAACGAAACAATTGATCCAAGGACTTTCAAAATTAGCAGTGAACTGATTGAGGTTTGTTATCATTTTTTCATTTCTTTATAAAATATGAAAAAAAATTATCAAATATTATAGTAATTGAATTAATTTAAATCATCAAAATGGAAGTGCATTCTTCGTCACATTTGTTCTTACTTTAATAGAAAGAAATGCTCCCGTCATATATCCGTTTTGTAAATAAAAATTAATTTGTAAAATAATTCAAGGTGCAATCACGACGTAAATAAATATGTGTGAGAGTTTTCTTTTCCCTTGCTTCATCATTCCAGAAATACTTTCAAAATTTTCAATTTAACATCCCGACCATGCGCGAAGCCAGAGTACAGTTAAAGTGGAAGCACTTTCAGTCAGGGGGGCCTGTCGACTTGAATGTTTGAAAGATTGTTTTTGATCAAAGTTCGCAAACTTACAATTGTTTTTTATCAAAGTTCGCAAACTTACAATTGTTTTTGATCAAAGCTCGCAAACTTACAATTGTTTTTTATCAAAGTTCGCTAACTTACAATGTTCGGCTAAGGTACATATAAACTGTGTAATTCATTTGACTATTGTGACTTTTGCTTATTTGTAAACATTTATTTCCAAGTCTAACGCATTCTTACATCCTTGTGGCCTTAAATCTACATGTTTGTAAGATGTTTTATCATTCACATTTGGATAATGAATGTACCATTGGTTGAATTATCAATCCATTCAACAAATGACGTACATAATGTATATGCATGTAAAGTAGGAATTATGATTTTTATTTTAAATCAAAATATTTCTTTAAATAAAGATATGGCTACGAGATCTAGTATATTGATAATTAGGTGAAAGGAATACAAGAAAGAAAGAAATACGAAATATAATAAAAAGAAACGGGTTATTATTTTAGAATGTATGAAATATACATGTATGAATAATTTGATAATCATAATGACTGCATGATATATACTTTTTTTATGTAACATGAAAGAATATCAAACCTGACTACCCCATCGCTTCCCCCCCCCCAATTTTTCCTCTCGTTAACCTATTTTCTGTATTATTGTGATTTTTTGTGGTTAAGTGTATGTTTTATACAAAAAAGTTGCGTCTTTGTGAATTTGTTGGAAAAAGACAAACACACGCGTACGTCAAACTTCATATTTTACGTCATTTCTTTTTAAGAAATAGGTCTTGTGTTGTTGCACATGATGTACATTGTATCTAAAAAAAATTATGTCAATAATCATTTGTTGAAAAAGGGAAACATCTAACAAAGCGACGATAAGCATAACATAAAAATCTTCTCGTTGCGTAATTATTATGGTCTTTAAGTGTGTAAATGAAATTTAAAACGAGGACACGAGGTGAGACTTGATTCTCTTTTTTTCTCTCTTCTTCCTCGTCCTCTTTCGTTTCAAATGATCAAATTTCTGGTTTATTAACATCTCTTGTTATTTCAAATCTTATTCAAATTTCTTGTTATGTGAAATAAGATCACCATTACTGCACTGAAAAAGTAAACACTATTTACATCATAAAACTGCTTAAATTTTATTTTTCAAAGGTAAAAATGAATTAGAGCTGTGGCAATCGTTCTTATTACGTAATTATGTATACATATATGTCCTGTACATAAAGTATATAAAGCATAAAATTTCCAAAATTTGACAATTTCTCTATGAAAAATATACATAGTATACTTATAGATAAATACTACAAAGATTTGATAAATTTCAGTTCATACTCCGATGGAGAGTGTAACAATCACAGTAGAAAATCAAGAAACGGATCCGGACGGTGGAATTCCGGCTCTTCATGACGACATCAACGATGGGCCTCATCATCTATTCTGTCAAATGGACATTCTACGTAAATACAATGATGACGTCATCTGGAAAGAAGCAAGGAGGTAAGAAATTAATTAATATTTCCCTTCCGTTAGATTTTTAAAAAAAGTTTATAATTACCAATTGAAAGGAGTTTTAAAATTTTGAAGGAGAACGTGCACGCAACCCATTTAGACCACTATAAAGAGAGCCCTATATATCCTGGAAATATTATTATTATTTTTTAAATCAACGTTTACAATTTAAAGAATGATATTTAGAAAAAAAGTTATGTCCTCTTCATCTTCGGTTTTTTTTTATAAATATATGTAGGGAGTCACGGTGATGGAGTGGTACAGTAAGTTATTGAGTAACTAATTTTCAGATATTTTGCCTTTTGCACCGGTTTTAATATCGAACTGCAAACAGCAGATGATTTGTAGGAGGGGGCAGACTGTGTCAAATTCGATGAAAAAAGTCATGTCGAATCCCGTCACCTTTATTGGCTTTAACCCTCTACTGTCAAAATAATGATCATATTGCCTGTACGATCAAACACGATTAATTAGAAATGACCTTTCGTGCATAAAATGTCAGTACAGTCACTTCCTGAAAATATTTCATGTAACATAAAATTAATGCTTATACTAATTTGTATTTACAAATTTATTTATGAATGAGTTGAGAATTTGTGAATCATACTACCTTTAATAAAATCAAACCAGTTCATTGATTGCATAGAAAAAAATTCTTTATAAAGTATTGTTCGACCATCCACCAAACTGATTTTTTTTAATGACGAAATTCCTCTTTCTTTACTTTCAGATGGGTGAAGTTTGAGGAGGTCTGGGAGGAGAAAGGTAAACGATGGTCCAAGCCACACGTGTCCTCGCTGTACATGCAGTGTCTCACAGACTTACACATGACACTGGTGTCACATCCATGTGTAGTTGACGTTGAGGCAGATTCAATGTTTGACGTCGTTGGTAAGACGCATGCGCACTGAATGTGAATATCATTCATAACATTTTAAATGTATAATCAAAGGGTAATATAAAATTCAAGTTGTTCTGCTGCAGCTTGTTTATCGAACATAGATTACTCTAAGCATGAATCTTTGTGCTTAAATTATATGACATTCGACATTTTTTATAGTAAATATTGACTTGTAAGTTGTAAATTTGCATATAAAGTAAAGTTAAAATTGCAATTGTCACATTTCGATCTGAACACTCTCTTCCATTTTTTAAGCAATCCTCCATCATTTCAATTACAGATATATTATTAGATGAATGGTCAGAGCATGGAACACTCAACGACATACTTTGCAACCATATCCGGGCAGTTCTGCTGAAAAGGCACAAACATCCTCACGTGACCCGGAAGCACATGGCTCTACATGCGCGAAACAGAGAAATCGTAGAACTCGTCGTTCCGTCTCCGGATAAAAAACGGAAACGGAATCTGCATAGCACACAGGGTACAGATAATGGTAAGGACAGTTTTTTTTGATAATGTAAAGGTAAGAAGGGACGAAGTTTTAACATGTATGATTATTGTTTGTTCAAATATTACAGAGTACGGATAACAATTTACTTCCACGTGTAGTTAATATACAAAAAAAAAAAAAAAAAAAAGAAGAAGAAAAAGAAAAAAAAAAAAACCCTCCAACATTTTCATAAAATATACAGAACCTGATATCCCAAATTAATAAAAATAGTTAGAGAAATAGGCGAACTGTCTTTTTATGTGTAATGTTCTAAAAGACCAATCAAAAATTGTTTTACAGCGGGGTATGACTCCGATAACTCCAGCGAAGGAAGCGGAAGTGAAGGAAATAATAATAACAAATCACAAACGGACTTACTGGCCTTCGGAGCTGAGGTACGGTGTGTTTGATTGGTTAATAATATGTCTATGGTTTTAAAGAAATTTTATTTATTAAAGATGGGATATTAAATCAGGTTCAGATCTGTAATCTCGGTTTCAAACTGTAAGAACTGAAAATAATGACACATACACACGTGGGATTTCTGCTACGGTACTGTAACTCGCATTTTGTGCATCTCGTGTTTACAAAAGAAAATCGACATTTTAAGAAAAAAAAGGGTGACATTTTGAATTTGAGAATTAAACCAATGATCATTGAATCAAAATGAAGAAACGACAAGAGAATCCGAGCTGTAATTTCGGATGACATTTCGTATGATTTTATTCACGATAATGAGAGACACCTTAATTTTTTGTAGCCAAATGACAGATTCAAAAGAAAGATTCCTGACGGCGCAGAAGTAGTTAACATAATGGTGGGCGTAGTGGACGAACTACGAAACAGACTTTGTGCTTTTGTGCGCCTACGCGAAGCAAGAGATATCGGTCCCATAACGGAAGTGACGTTACCAACACGTTTTATTTTTGTGATGTTGGTTCCGAGGAAGGAAATTGACCTGGCTGTGGAGATCGGTCGCTGCGTGGGAGCATTGATGACGGACGAGGTAAGATGGGTCTTCAAGAAGGAAAGCATCTCCAGCAAAACCCAATGATAATTAAGACCCAAAGCAAGACAAGGTTATCAAAATAATTGTACGATTGTGGACTTGTTTGCTATTTGCTCCGAAATACATGTATCGCCACTTTTGAATTTTGGCGAGGAAAAATAAAAAAAAGAAGAAGCAAAAATGACGACATATTAATGAATGACAATTTTATTAGGAAAACAAGTCTAATTGTATTCAATATAATTATCAATAGAAAAGGACTGCTTGCATTATCAATATGGAATTTTATATCTTCTAACTATATGTGTGATCATTGCTATGTCTGCATCCTTAAAAAATATTTTCTATGTTTACTAGATTTTCACTGAGATCGCCTACAAATTCACGGACAAAGTTGAAGTATTATCAGCCATTCAGGATTTCACCAGTCATGTGACAGTCCTACCACCTGCGTGCTGGGATCCTACCATTAGAATAGAACCACCGGAGGTTCTTCCGACGAAAGAAGTAAGGCCCTTTTCCGCACCAGTTGACCTTCAGTTTATATTAAATTTGCGTTAAAAAGGAATACTTAGTCTCAATTAAAATGGTAAAATGTTTTTGCATGTGTTGATTTTCAAAAGACAAAAAATCCCCAATAAAACAACATCAACAAACCTGAAAGGTATTGAAAGAGTTGGATGGGAAATCCAGACTTTGATTTTCCTCAAATTCCTTGGGAAAAAAATCATAAAAGCTACGATACAGACATCCACTTTTCGGTCGATTATGCTGAATATAGACATAATTCACTATTGAAAAATCTCATTTATTGGAAATTTTATTATTTTTTTTTTGTCAGAAATTTCGCCAAACACCAAACACGTTTACTTGTGAAAATGGTGGAAACGGGAAATCCAGCGAGGGTCACGCTGACCCCACCCTTCAAAGGACTGGCAGGTAAGATAACATGACTTCATAATTCATGAATATAACCCTACAAACTCATCTATCTCGGCATACATTTTCTTTAGCCATTTTCCTTTTAGGTAATTAGTTTCTATTCAAATCATAATCAGACTTTTAAATGACCGCTCATTAAGAATATTCATTGTGGCATCGGTGTTATTTGACAAAATTAGCGGAAAGCGGGATGTATAGTTCTTGCTGAAAGACAAAAAAGTAGGATTTATCGGAGCTCTCATCTGCCGGCTAAGCGCATATTGTTCTCCTTATGCCCAACGTTTTGGTTTTTGTGTTACTTTGGGGCCACGAGTTTTAATGTATTGCGTGATGTGAAGTTTCCTTGTTCATACGTACATATGTATTTGTTGAAGCCGTTTTGTCATATATGTCTTTGCTTGTGTACGATCCAGCTGGTGTTGTCCGCAGTGGTCAGTGCAGGGTAACATTACTGACCATTATCTCCTTATTCTTAACAACACTGAAATTTGCTTAAATAAATTATCATCAACACTAGAAATGGATGGCGACCACCTGTAGACAAAAGTTCAAGGATCAAATAAAGCACGTAGACTGCTTGTTTTCACTTTTTAACGTTTCCGTGACGGCAAACATGAAGGTAACGAGCGGAAATATTTTGTAACTTCACACGAGTTTCGTGCATGTTAACAATCTGACTGTTATAAATATTCGTACATTTGTTTACCTTGAGAAAAACACCATTTTAGTATATAATATTATCCATATACCATTCATCTTCATTAAATTAGGAAAAGTACATGTACAGTAAGAGCAGTAAATAAATGATAGGATTACGGCATCTGCATGCATATTTTACTCGCTGAAAATGTGTAAAGATTTACAGTAGGTCAAAGGTGGTACGAAAATGTTTTTAAGTTTAAAATTTCTGCGACGCATACAATTTTCCAAACTCTCGCCTCCAACTCCCTCCCCCCTTTAGTAGACATGTGCTCACTTTTAATAATGATTCAGAATTGAAAATTAGAAAAAGACATTATTAGGCAAAAAAGCTCTAGGTGGATGTCATCGTGGGTGGTTGCCCTCAAGCTCTTGTGGTTTAGACCAGTATTGGCTGGAAATTCTGAAGAATACGTGCACATCACAGGAGCTCGACACCAACCACCCACAATGACACCCGCCTCTAGGCTCTACTTTCAAGAAGGTAAGATCGATTTGGAACACTTCCGTATTACACTTGAAAGATCGGAATGAGAAGGGGCGGATGTCATTGAGATTTGTTGGCGTCGAGCTCCTGTGATGCATATCATATACCTATGGTCATGATTGTACATTTCAGATTATTTGGCGGCCTAATTCAAGACATCAAGAGAAAAGCAAAATGGTATAAAAGTGACTTCACAGACTCCTTACATTTACAATGCGTAGCGTCCTTTGTCTATCTTTTTCTGGCGACCTTGACCCCGAATGTGACCTTTGGTGGACTGCTTGGTCAAGCAACTGACCAGTACATGGTATGGAAATAAGCATTATAAACAGTATCTTGATTTGACCACTGTATTATATATGAACTCGGCATCATCTGTGGATAAGATACATGTTTTATGTTATATCATTCGCAAACTGAAGAAATGAAAGAATAAATGTCAAAGAAAACTTAATAAGTTTAAAAAATAATATTTACTATTATTATAGAAATATTGGTGTGACATCTTTTCATATGATCAGCGTTGCGTGTATCAAAAGTCATATATAGGCGGGTCAAGAATAATTATTCTTTAATTTCAAAAAAGGAGGGAAGGGGGGGGGGGGGTGCTGTTCCCAACTATGATTCTTAAAATAAATCACATAAAACAAGGAAAACGAAAGATTCTTGTTAATTCATTCCATCCCGAATTCTTGTCCTGACCCCCCTTTCCCTACTCTTTATTAAAACAATAATGATTGGAGATGTGTTACTAATATAAGATACAACCGTTATACTCCTTTTTATGTCAGTGTACAGATTTTGTTATATATGATTTCAGGGAACTATGGAGTGTATACTAGCAGCTTCTATCTGTGGTGTAATCTTCGCCCTGTTCGCCGGTCAACCACTCAACATATTAGGCAGTACTGGGCCTATGTTAGTCCTGGAAGGAATAATATACAAATTCTGCATGTACGTCTGATTATTACTGAGATTGTAATCGTATAGAACTATATTTGTAGAGATTTCCAGTAGATGTTGCCACCTACAAACGAGGAAATTGTATTCTTTCACTCAAAGTTCATACGACATTTGTATATAGATCTAAGTACTGCCGAGGATTAATTGTAGTTTCTAACAATTGGTCAAGAAAACACTGAAGGCCAGCTTTGTGTGGCCGCACATTTTTATAAAATCTATAAACTAATTATATATATAAGTCAAAGCAAGCGGAAACGAGTACAAGTTTGTATTTTGATTCACCTTTAACTTTGTTTCAAGATTGGTAAAGGTGCATTATGAAAGGCTTGCATTTGAAAAACAATGATACTCTCAATGATACAGTCCAAGTAAGTGGCTGAAAGTTTGTGTAAAAAGTGCAGAATAGATCCGATGCTTTATTTCTACATTATGTTTTCTTCATACAGGAGCCAACATTGGGACTACATGCCGGTCAGACTGTGGGTGGGGCTTTGGACTGCCTTCTTTATGCTAGTCATCGTTGCCTTTGATCTTAGTGCACTTGTTCGTTACATCACACGATTTACAGAGGAATCCTTCGCCTTCCTCATCGCCTTGATCTTCATTGTCAAAGCATTCCAAAAACTGATAGAAATAGAGCACAAAATGCCTGTAACATTTGGCAGTGTAGACACAACTCCTAAAGACTGCTTCTGCGTCATCTTGAATACGTCACATTTACATTTAGTCTCAAACGATTCCATTAGTGCTACATCAACTTTTGATGTGATGGACACCATTTCTAGGAACTTATCTTCCTTAAGAAATAACACAAGCAGCAACAGTTCTGAAGGCATCATGGCCGCGTTGGACTATTGTGCAGAGCGCGGAGGAACACTACTCGGAAGTGGGTGCAAAGAGGCAGATTACGTTCCTGATGTATTTTTTCTCAGTATCTTACTTTTCCTGTTCACTTTCGGCATCGCATACGGATTGACATCCTTCAAAAACAGCCATTTCTTCCCCCAGTTTGTGAGTATGACGTTTGAATCATTAGATATTCCACAAAATAATTCGATTTCTATTTCATATATTAGACATCCCGTTGTCTCTATTTATTTGTTCCCTTTTTCCTCGTCTCATGTGTGTGAACACACCAATGTCGTCATGTTGGGGATCTCCGGCCTCTTTATCATTATACCCCGATTGTGCAAACTCATTTGGTATGTCTCTATATTTCTAGGTACGACAAACTTTGAGTGACTTTGCTGTGCTGATAGCCATCGTAGTTATGGTACTTGTGGACTATTTATGCGGAATTCCAACCCCGAAATTGATGGTGCCATCAGAATTTAAGGTATTTACTATATAACACATGATGCTAGTTTATGGGTGCACATGTGGTTGATTTTCTGTAAGTTGTTGCTTGTTACATTATTTGGTTTCTCCTTGTACTGTTGATCTGTTTCTGTTTCTTTGGCGCCATCTACAATGAATTCCATTTTCAATTACAACCAGTACGTACAATTTACGTTATTGGTCTCCTTTCGATATTTTAAGAGATTTTTAATCCATATCTTTCCGGGGTAAAATATACTGTACCTGAACTTCATCTCTTTAGCTCTTCCTGTTTATAAACTTATCATCCTTTTCAAATGTCGTCTGCAGCCAACAAGATCAGATCGAGGCTGGTTCATCAATCCCATCAGCCCCCAGAATCCCTGGTGGATCGCCATTGCTGCTGCACTTCCGGCGCTTCTTTCTATGATTCTTATATTTATGGATCAACAAATAACGGCCGTTATCGTGAATAGGAGAGAAAATAAATTAAAAGTAAGCTGGTTGATTTTTCATCTTATAGAATAATCTTTTTTTCTCGGAAAAAAAAATTAAAAGAAAAAGAAAAGAAGAAAAGGGAAAATCGTTCATTGATTAATAATAATATTCATTTTAATAAGAATTTCTCTAACCACAGAAAGGAAGTGGCTACCATTTGGACATGCTGGTGCTCGCGGTTCTTATCGTCATTCTATCGGTACTCGGATTACCATGGTTTGTAGCTGCCACGGTATCGGCCATTGCGCATGTCATGAGTTTGAAGAAAGAGTCCGAGTGTACGGCGCCAGGAGAGAAACCAACATTCCTGGGTGTCAGGTATGTGATAATGTAACAGCTTCTAAATTCTTATGAGTAAAGAAAAAAAAAAGAAGAATTGTATGCAACTCATCTGTCAGAGAGCAGCGATATAGACGAAAGAAAGTTTAATTCTGTGCACCAGACATACATGTTTCTAATAATGAAGTCTCATCAGCTTCAGCAGTGGATTACAAAGCCAAAATAATTCACAGATGACAAAATTATCTAGTGTTGCACCGCCGCGTTTAGTTCATTTTAAGATCATAGCTTTTCCGTCAAAAGTGAGCGGCTCTCACCCTTGGGTAGGGTGCATATATTCAGAGGCGTACGTAATTGATTGACAACTTTTAAGTGGTCAGATTCAGATTCTTCAAAAAATCATTTAAGGATCGGTGCCAGAGTGTTCACCTCCTACATGTACAGTTTGATAATCTTGATAAGGATTTAGAATGAAAGGCAGGGTCTAGGTATATCGAATTTGGAATATGCATTATTTTGCATTGTAAGGGGAAACCAACTTTAGAGATATAGGAAAAACATACTAGCTCTAGTAGAACGGTTGATGAACATGCAGTTTACCGTAACGGTTGTTAGATATGACGGATTTAAAATATGCATTATTTTTGCATTGTATGGGAGAAACTAAATAACATACTAGCTCTAGTAGTATGTTTGGACAGCAGTTTTACAGTTTACCTGTGCATTCCGGAGCCACTTTTACTTATGTAACATCTCAAGAATCCTGAAGTGAATACGATGGCCAGACAAAACAATAACGGTTAACAATCAAATATACAGCAAATTATTCAAATAAATAATCTTTATGAATTTGAATCAATATTTAAAAAAAGTCTAATTCATTTTTCCACAGGGAACAGAGGGTAACAGCTTTATTCGTGGGAATTCTTAGTGGACTTGCAGTTTTTATCACATCTGTCCTAAGGGTACGTAAATTTCTAAGACGACATATATTATCCAAAGCTCTTATGCAATAAATCAAATGGTAATAACACGTCTATGATTTTGGATATTCCTTTTACTGTGCAAGATGCGAGTTACTTTAATTTCGTGAGAATTCTTTAAGTATAGCACATATTGAAATATATTCCATGACCAACGAATTTGTGTTCTTTTCAAATTATTTTCAATATACGTCTTCTGATGCTGTTTATTTTCATCAAAATGAATGTTATCTATGGCAGAATAATCAGAAAATTTCGATTTTTCTAAACATTTTATGTTGATGTTTAATTTTTTTCTATCCTTTATAAAGCACATTCCGATGCCTGTACTGTACGGGGTATTTTTCTACATGGGTGTGTCAGCCCTTAGGGGAATGCAGGTAAAAATGATGTTATATTTAAAAATTAAAAGAAAACCTTTAAAACTACAGACAGGACAAAACATGAAAATAAACACAAATTTTTAAAGCCACACAATTTACAAAATTAATATGTTGATTTCTTGACATAATGGTTGAAGAACAAGTACAAGGTTCTGTAATATCATCGCTTAGAATATATCTTTTGGTCAATTTTTGATTATTCAAGAGCAAATAATTTGATGAAGGAAAGTACAAATTGATTTAGAAAGCTTAATTTTGTTCCAGCTGATGCAGAGGCTATCCATATTATTCATGCCTCAGAAGCACCAACCAGATTACATCTACTTACGTCACGTGCCAATTCCCAGGGTGCACATGTTCACATTAATACAATTCGTGTGTCTGGTGGGATTATGGCTCATAAAGAGCTTTTCTGAAACATCCATGTTCTTCCCGTTACTGGTAAGTTCACAATTTCACATTCATACAAGTTGTGTACCTGGTGGGGGTTATGGCCCATAAAGAGCTTCTATGAAATGGCCATGTTCATGATTACATGTTCACATTTATACCCTTTGGAATTATGGCTCATAAACAGTGTCTCTGAAACATCCATGTTCTTCCCTTTACTGGTAATTTATTTATTTGTCTAATATATAATATCTTGTACAAGAAGAAAAAGGGGTACGAGGGCGAGCTAGTAAGTTTCCAGCCTAGGTATGTTAAAGCTTACAACCCTTTGGTTGTCAAGATTTTCCACCGATGCGCAAATGTCAACCAGACATGATCATTCGTATGTAACGCCCTATTGAAACGTCTTCAAATTCAATAGCATCATTTAAGAATGGATAGATTTTCAGCATGGACAAAACATGCACGTTTCGGATACCTAACTCTCGTCAGTAATCCTCAATCTAAACAATGTAATATGGCTGAAGAGTGTGAAAGTTACTATGTCCAAAAATGTGCCGACAGACGAAGCAGGATGTGGGTTATGATGCTACATGACCAATGTCATAGAAATTTCCAGAAATTTTGATAACAGAAATTTTCGAATGTGTTGAAGAAACGCTCAACCCAAGTTGATCGAACTTGGCTACATGTGCCCTCGGGGATTCCTGGTCCACCAGCAGTGACACTCACCAAGCTCAGAGTCTGGGTCATCAGTGTGTAGGACCAGGGTCTCCAAGAAAAAGTTTAAAACCAGTACAAATTGCTGTAGATTGATGATTTGCTAAAATATGCTTACTTTGGATTTTGTTTATTGACAGGTATTAGCCATGTGTTTTGTCAGGAAGGGTTTGGATCTGGTTTACACCCAGTACGAGTTGCTGTGGATTGATGACTTATTACCAGGAGCAATGGTGGAAAATCATAGCGATGTAAGTATCGATAATAGTCCTTCGTTATTTGTCTTCATGATTGGACTTTGAACCTACATTGACTTTAAAAGAACATCGACAGGACTAAAAACTTTCCTATCTTCGTGCGTTAGAAAGTTCAATTTACACGGTTGACGCTGTTTATCACGAAAGATACAAGTAGCTCCAAAGTATCAGAAAATGTCATGTTTAGGGAATGTCTTTAAATATCAATGCGTGCCTTTTATTCAAATAGAACCGTTTTGAAATAGTGGAATAAACGGTTAGGAAGAATAAATTACGGAAAAAGGATGTATACTCGGTTGAAAAACTCATCTTTTACTTTCAGTACCCACCAACTCCAAGGAACAGCATCAGGAAACCCAAACCTTACAGGTCTTTATCTGTACCGGCCTACGCCGACAAACAACCTTCTCCCGTCCGGCAGAGAAAACACATCCCTCCTGTCCACCATAAAACTAGTCTTCCATTCCTCAACAGAAGTTTGTCTCATGAGGCGGCTGAGAGAAAGGCGTCTCTGTATGAAGCGTTTGGGCCTCTTTCTGAGCGCAAAGTGTCGCTGATGTCACTTCCGACCACGCCCACTTACGTCATAGAAGGTGACGTCGAATCAGGACTGAGGAGTAGATACTGCACTGATAAGTGTAGCACTCTGCATTAAAAGTACTGTCATGCTTGTGCATTTGGCAATAGACGTGTAGATATTTTTGCATTCATCATTCATTATCCCATCGTGTCATTTGTAAGCAATACCCCATAGTAATTTCATGATTGACATTGAAGTTACACTTGACTTGAAACCTATTCTATTTGCAACTGACTGATTTATGTATATAAATGTGTAAAGCCAACTAATGATCATGTCTTATGTATGAAACATATTCAAATGTATGTGAAAGAAATTATATCAGTATCACACAAACCTGATATAGGTTCGAATGAAAAGATAAAATTCATGTTATCTTTTTTCTGCAAGACTTGTCTGACGATGCTTTAACATAACGTCCATTTTGAAATTCCGTTATTCAAATGCTTTCTATACACCTCTGGCCTACATGACAATATGACAACAAAGGTTTTGTCTTTTGCACTAATTCTATGAAAATGTATGGGCTAAGCTGCTAACCAACTCCTCGTCAGAGAGAACGTTTTGCAGAGTTTATTAACTTACTGAAACTCACAACTGTTTTCCCGTGCATCACAGTGGAATTCCAATCTGCAATTGACATAATGGATGTTGCACCATGTTTACACCATAATCACAACTGCGCCACCACTGATATTGGTACATGTATGTTTATATAAGAGTGAAGAATGGGAGAGGAGAATAAGGAAACATACACGTTCTAGATTGTAACATATATAAGACAACTCACGAATGCAATCATATTAACGAACATTGGAAGACAAGAAGCAAAATAAAGGAGATCTCCACGAGGACTCAGTTGCAGCACTGAAAACAAAACACAGAAAACACATATAGGACAAGGCAACAAGGGAGGAGAAAGAGTACACACCAACATATCAAAACACTAAAACAAAACACAGAAAACACATATAGGACAAGGTAACAAGGAAGGAGAAAGAGAATACACCAACATACCAAACAAAGGAGGAAATCTCCAACACTAGGTTGCAGCACCCATAGCAAAACACCCAATGCAAAAACACAGCAGACAAGCACTGGAAGAGGAGCAAAAGGGACAAGGAACGTCAACGCACAACACAGAAACATTAAACACAAAGAACTACACATAAACCAACGAGATCAATGGGCAACCGGTGCCGACTTAGGACGGCCATCTGCCATGTAAATAACAAAAGGCGTGGTTATCAAAACACTAAAGACAAAAGACCACAGAACACAATTCCATTAGAAACAAAAATTTAGGCTAATAGTTACAGCCAAGCGTTCAGAGAGGGATAGCCTCTCAAATGACAAATATGGATAATGACCATATCCCTGTAAACAGCACAAAATCGACAATCCAGAAAATCAGAAACCGAAGGCATACAAAATCAGGATAAAACAGGAACCAAAGCAAATAAACACAACCTCCACCACATGAAAAGAAGCGAACTCCCGATATGGGAGTGAGACCAGGTGCCCAGGAAGAGTAAGCATCTCCTGCTTGCATGCAACACCCGCCGCTTCAATTCGGTAGAACTGTCACATCCGTTTACTTCCATTTGGGAAGACATAGAGTACAATCTTTGGTTGGATGGTTCAAATGGTCTATGACAAAATATCATCCACCATTCTAGAAAGTGGGACATCATAGTGTATGACGAGTTCCCCATATCGACCGTAGAACTTCCTCAGCGACGATGTTAGTCGGTCACAAACATATCCCTGACGGAGAAGCTTAACTGAAAGACGCATAGCTCTCAGAACAAAATCCGTATATTTGGTACTTGCTCTGGCATAGCGTATCAACTGAGATATGAACACGCCATAAGCAGGCGATGAAGGGATGTTGCTACTCAGAAAAGGAAAGTTTGTAATGCTGAAATTGAAGTCGTCACGTTCGTCAAAGAGTGAGGTGTCGTAGGACAACATTATGTCCAAAGTTAGCCAATCGTTCCTGAACACACCCTAAATGTTCAGTATTTGCTGCATCCTGCAGTTGTGTTCCACTGTAGGTGATGCAGGATAGTCTTACTCTTACTGAAGATCTCTTCCACATTCTATAATCAATTACCCCAAAAGCTGTAGAAATGACAAAAACCAACAACGACAAATCTTTCATTTGTAGCACATAAAAACATCAGAACATAAACAAAGATAAAATGAAGCATTAAAACATTAAAAAGAATTTTTGACCTTTATTTAACAGAGGTCGCATAAATTCCAGAACATATTTATGTTAAGGAAGTGGAGTCTGTTTACAAGACATAATCTTGAAAATATCTACTACAGAAAGATGCCTCAGATGATATTGAAATACCAACGCATTCACGAAGAGAGTCTCAATACACAGCCAATTGTGTCTCTCATGAAATTCATATGAAATGAGCATCATGTAAATTTCACATGAAAATTCATGTGAAATTCATATAAATTTTACATAAAATTTATGTGAAAAAAAAATTCACATGAATTCACTTCACATGAATTTTACATGAATTTTTCTTTGTGACCTTTATACAAAATTGACCTTACACGCAATTCGTGTCAGAAAATTCATATGAATTTCATGTGAAATTTTTCATGTAAATTTCATGTTCATGCTTGATTCACATGTGAATTTTTACTTATACCACACGTGCAGCAGGCAATTTATCCATAAAGATGAGGTAATAATCGACAATGTAAGCTTTTAACACTGTTATCAAACGAAAATTGGGCATAAAACAGTGATATCTAATCGACTAAAATGTGCCATATGATCAATGAATGATGCATTATCGGATTGATAAACAATAGACACGACATTGAGAGCAAAAGACTGCAAAAATCATGGTTAAAATCCAATTGAGAACAAATTAGAGTTTTAATCAATGATACATCATGAATTTAAAGATAAATAGAATATTATTTTTAAAAATGATGTAATCATATATAAATCTAAAGGATTTTGAAATGAGAAACATAAAAAAAATTGAGAAAGTGTAAGCTTGAAAAATAAAGGTCTGAAATATATGTCTGAGACTAGGTATGACTTATCCTCTAACGTTAGACCAACATAAAGAAGGACATGCACATACAGAGGACATAAGAAAATTGAAAAAAAACCCCAATGTTGAACAATATTGACTAAGGTCATCAATCTCTCATTAAATAAGAGTATTCAAATAAACACACATAAACAAAATAGTCGGAAATGCAGGAAGTTACAACAATAACAAAATAAATGAAGATTAAAAATCAAATACAATGGTAAAGAAATATGGTAATCTATGGGTGAACAAAACGGTAATAATAGATATAACAAGTTTTCAAAATTACGGTAACGTCACTGTTCCTTTTATATCATTATAAAAACCACCTGCTGATATAGCACGAATATGCATGTAAACAACGGATCCGGAATAATCGTCAACATGTGATGGCATTCCAAACACTAGAGTAGAATTTGTCGTTTCCTGCCATTGTAATATTTCGGCGCCACCTTCTGCGAGCCCTGCAGAAATTTCGTATCTAAGTTCATACGGCGATGTAAAAATATCTGTCCAATCTACTGTAAACTCTGTGGCCGCTTGATTCCAGGTTATGTTTGGTGTGCTATTAGCTGTTGAAGGTAAGATTGACACTGTTTTCAATGGTAGAAGACGACAAAAAGATTTTGAATTAATACGTATGAAGGTAAGGTTTCCATATGTTAATTATCTTGCAGGGAATATATTTGTTCAAAAAGACAAAAAGGCAGTTTCACTAAGGCAAACTCAATTTTGCTTTACCAATACCAAGAAATAGGTATACCTTGCAATTTTCCTTTCTTTTTGATTGATAATTTTGAGTATCATGGTGGCGATGTAAAATTTTGTTTAATTTTTCCAATGACAATTCTATTGATTATGCTTTACCTTTTGATCTTTAGACTGAATTACTGACGGAGATTTCTTCCATATTTATTACAAAATGCTACTTTGAAAATCTTGCATTGATTCTATCAATAACCCAAAGTCTGCATAGCCTGCCGTCAGGATTAATCATCAGGTATAAGGAAAAATGTTTACCTTGGATTTCTGGCCTCTCCAAAAGTAATGTAAAGTTGTATGAGACGGTATCACTTGGAATCCCAAGAATATTTCTTGCATACAGATCTATAGCCTGAACTCCTTGATATAGTGTAAGGTTAGAAAATAAAGAATATTTGACTATTTGATTCTCGGAGAAAGTCATTCCTTTGGTTATGTGAGTTGAGACGTTACTGAGATCAACATAAATCTGAAAAAAAGTGAAAGTAACAATTAAGGGTATTGAGAGAAATGAAATTAAGGGTAATGAAAAATTGTCAATTCTTTGTACAAATATCAAACGTCATTTAAGAACAGATTAATTGGCAGCATGGATCAGACATGCACGTTTTGGGTACTTAACTTTAAAATCATATTTGCAAACGTTTAGAAAATTGCAATTGCCCAAACAACATGCTAGAATGTTTGCAAAATCAGGACGACATCCATTGAAAAGAGACAGAGGCATTACGTATACAATGAGTATCATATATATCGACCAAAACACTGGATGGCGACTTGTAGTCAACACATTTCGACCATTAAAAAAGAATGTCAAAAAGTGTAGTTATACGGATTATCTACGCAGAATCCTTCAATTTGACGTGAAACCTGTATCTCTAGGAGCGAGGAAGCAAGCCTCCTCCCAGTAAAGAACAAATGAACAAGGCAATGTGTTGCATAAATATTAACAGAATAGAATATTCATACAAGGTTTGTTATGGTTAGGTGGCTCTTCTTAGATCATGATTATTGAACAAAATTTTGTCAGTTTCACGTAAGACACAGTAGCTTCAGAAAAAACCCACTCTATACTGGAAAGAATAACGTATGAATAACATACCACATGTTGCGTGATTCCTAGAGTATCTGTAAATCCTGACCAGTAGAGCTTAATGGTATTATTTACTCCCTGAAACCCGTCCAAAGGTCGGTATTGAGTAGTCGACAAAGGTATATGTGTTATTTGTGCTTGTGAAGCATTTGGCGCCATATGACTGAACTTGATACCATCTGAGGAGTTGGAAGCAACCAAACCGGCCTTGTTGGTGCATCGTATGGTGCTGTATATGGTGTGACCCTCAGCTTGATCAATCCCGATGGTCACGGCACCAGAAAAGGATGAAATGGTCATAAATGGCTGAATTTCAATTCCATGCGATGAGTATCCTTAAAAAAATCCATCGATTCGATTAAGAAAATTGCGTAATTGACACGTTTTTCTGTTTTTGAAAATATGTTTTAGAATAGAATGAATATCACATTGCCGTTAATGAAATATATATGTATGTTTCAACGAATTTTTAGCACTTTGATTATATTTTACTCTATCTGCTATATAATAAGGATTTAATAGAATATATGAAAATACTGTACGTTTACTTATTTTAGCAGGATTAATATTTTAGCGAAGTTTGTCTTGATAAGACTGCTTTCATTCAAGACTAATCTTGAGTTTTTGATGATCTGTAATAGGAAAGTGTGCTAATACATTGTAAATGATTACGCTATTTTGTCCCTGTTTCTGCAACGATGTGGTTGCGCTTAAATGATTAAATGCACAGCATAAATTGAAACATAAACAATACAATTGCTCACCAATGGCCCATTCACAAAAGTCTATTGTTGAATCTAAGTCTTCCGCTCGGTAGTTGACAAATACTGTAGTTATTTCACTGTAATCTTCATCGAGCCCTACAATGGAAAAAGATATCTTTAAGGAAAAGTTGTCCTATTTCGTATTTACATTTTAACTCGAGTTGAATACTAGTATGTATAAAAGTTTTCAAAATAAGCGCAAAGGAAAAAAGAGAATATCTACTCTTTGTTGTTAACACAGAAACAAATAAATCCAAGTTGTATATCCTTACCCGTGCCATCATTGACTTCAGAGATCGTAGGAGGTGTCATATCAATGAAGACTCTCTCAGACACTGCTATGCCTCTATTACCCAAGCTATTGGTGGCAACGACGGTAATATATAAACTACTGTTTTGTACCAATGTTACATTATTATTATATCCATACTGTTTCAGTCCTGTACTGGTGTAGTCCTGGAGCTGGGTTCCATATGGTACATAACCTGAAGCAAAACAATTTGCGTATGGAACATAAACATCTGAAGCTAAAATTCATTTGCGTAATTGGTACGATTGGTTGTTTGAATTATACAAAATAATTTTATAAGGAATCACAATGATTATAAATCAATGCTTATATTAATTCTGACCACTGTTTTTGTTTTGACTGCTTCATTGTTGAGCTTTCATTGTTATATTTGACTCTCAGGGAGTTTATAGCAAAATAGCATCAAAACAAAAACACAAAATTGCAATCAAGATTCATATGATTTAATCAATAAATATGTTATACTGTGAGACTGGAAATAAGCATTTCTGAATCTATTGAAAAAGTTACCTATAGCCCAGGAATAATCAATTATGTCCACATGACCATCCGAAATAAAACTCCACGACCCGTGGATAGACGACCATTCATGTAGGAATACCATGTGACCCATCACGTGATCAGTCTGCGTACCAGAGTTGCTTGTATTTACAAAATGAAGTTGAATATCGTCTACAAAGAAACCTGTTGAGAAGTCGACGGAGCCTATTGTCACATTGTATGAGCTGGCAGAATCGGTCCTGAAATAGAACGTGTGAGTGTGCCACACCACTGAGTCTCTACCACTTGCCGTTGTTGCTTCGTCTGAACGATAGGCTTTTGTGTATATCAAAAACACGTGGTTTTGTTCTCCTAGTTGCACGAATCCTTCTTTGTTAGCATGCTCTGCCACATCAATTAATCCATGACTTGTGACAAAAGTCAATTTGTACAATCCTTCATCAAGAGCTACAACTTGAGAAAACGATCCTATAACATACAAAAAATTACTCCCGGATTTCGCAAAACCGGATTCTACAACTACAGCGCAACTTCCGGTGTTTTCAGTCCACATGCTTGGATTGTAGCTTGCTGACATTTGACATATATCAGTTGAGTTAAGATCGTTGTAGGGTATCGTATTAACAGCTTCAGTGAAGTTTGAGTTTTCGAGCACATTATCATAGACCACAGTTTGAAACTCAGGGATCGGTACGCTTGTATCTATGCACATACCGTTCGACACAACCATGGCTGATGTATATCCAGTAACGTCTGTTGCATTTACTTTATTGTACAAGCATGCTGAAAGAGGAAATTTTCAGAGAGTTAATTAATTCATTTCACATAATATATGTAATATATGAAGAACTATATATATAGGAAAAAAATGATTTAATGGTAATTGTATGATATCAAACAATTATGGACATACGAAGTTTTATTGCTGAATACTTGATAGGCAAGCGATGAAACTTATGAAATGTTAAACGTCTTCAAATTCAATATTATCATTTAAGACCTGATAAATTTACAGCATGGACCAGACATGCAGGTTTCGGATACTAAACCCTCGCCAGTGATCCTTAGTCTAAACAATGTAAAATGACCAAAAAGTAAGAAAATTATGTCCAAAAATGTACCAAAAGACGTAGCAGAATGGATGGGATATGATGCTACAGGACCCACGTTTTAGAAATTTGAAGAAATTTTGTAACAGAAAATTTCAAATGCGTTGAAGAGACAAACGATCAACAACTATAGTAGTGGGGAAAACGCTCTGTCAAACAATTTATTCATCCTTTTTAACAAATCAAATTTGTAAAGGCATTACTTGATTATACTTTTTTTTAATTTGTACTACTAAGTAGATACATGGAAAGATGAATATTGGCCATGGTAAGAGACATACTTACTAGGAGAACCGGGGGGCAGGTTTGCCTGGTATGCCGTGTGTAAACCAACGTTGGTCGCATTGACAATATCACATATGTCGGCACCAGTTGTTACTGAAGTGGAGCCGACGCACCATGTGTAGAAATGTATACTTGATCCTAGATCTACGAATCCATGCCAACGCGCTCCAACAAACGTGACGTCATTTTGAAAGTCGATATCTTGAAGACCTATAAATACATGTAGAAATGCATGACTATATACTAAAATAAGGGTCTATTTGTGTCCAATAGGTTTTGCTTCAAATACAAACTGACGTAGGAGATTATTCACTTCAGATTTCGACGTAATATGTAAATTTAACAAATTAATAAAGTCTTAAAGTAAGAGGTAAGTGTTCCAACAAGTGGCCCTAATTCATTGGAATCATACAACAGAAAGAGAGAAGAAAAATGAAACATTTCGTGATTCAAAATAAATACTAGTATATAAATCATCTACATAGATGCACCCATTATCACGAAGGCGAATTTAAGACGGTTCGAACAACATTGATGAGAATAAAGGATTTCGAGATAAAATGTATTAAGTGGGCAAATTAGATATGTGACGAATAATTCGTAAGCTCGATCAACTTCGGTTGATCGTCTGTCTCTTCAATGCATTTGAAATTTTCTGTTACAAAATTCCTTGAAATTTCTTAAACGTTGGTCCTGTGGCATCATATCCCACCCATTCTGCTACGTCTTTTGGCCGTATTGCATTGTTTAGACTGAGGATCACTGACGAGGGTTTAGTACCCGAAACGTGCATGTCTGGTCCATTTTGAAAGCATAATGACTGCTTTGATCTGGTCCATGCTGTAAATTTATCAGGTTTTAAATGATGCTATTGAATTTAAAGACGTTTAAAATTTTAATCAGAAACACGTCGTGTCTGGTGCATAATAAATTGATTTGAAATTTTCTTCAAGAAGGTGTAGAGCTTGATCAATTCCGTATTATTTGATTTTCTTAATGCCATTGGAATGTGTGTTATTATATCTCTTTGTCCCTTGATGTCTGTTTAGATACTTTTGTCTGTCCCCTTATTGGAACCTTGAAGATGTGTTCATATCTGATTGGTGTACAGGGTCTTGAAGGAGATCATTTCCATATCTTCTGAATACCTTACCTAGTCCGTCAATTACTGAGCCAGCCACGGGAGCATCTCCATCAAAAGTGAATCCATCAGATGATTCTGTGACATACATTCCCACGTGATTGAAGGCTATCACGTTACTATAGAAACGCTTCCGTGTAGGTAAATTATGATTTATCAAGGTGTAGGTTGACACTTGCTGCCCCAGACTAGCCTCTGGTAAACCACTGTCGTGTCCTTTGAAACGAAAGAAAATTTAACAGATAATGTCTAAGAATATATCTATTCATTTAATTATAGGGGTTTTTCAATATCACCACACAGTACGAAATCGAATACACTGGGAGATGTCTAGACAAATTCTTTAGCAATGAATATGAATAAGAGATATGGTGAATAGGTGGGAAAATCTCTACTTTCAATAACGTATACCATTAAGGAATCAGATTTTTTGTAGTAGTGTAAAAGAGAATCCAAGGTATTATATTTTCAATACAAATATCATCTTACCTCCTTGGAAAGAACTGATATAGACCCTGAATTCTGTGATGTCAGTATTTACATTTAGGAATTTGTTTGCCCAGGATATAGTGATTGGAGCCTGGTAGGTCATATAATCCATGTCCTTACGTCTGCTATAACGCTCAACTTCTGTAATCTACATAAAACATTAAAATCATTTGGCTTTTCGCCATTCTTACGTCTAATTATCAAGAGTTTCACTCGTCTACTTTATGCTTTCTCTTCTACATTGAAGCGCCTAGAGAAAACGGAGCATTTACGTACATTCTTTTTGACTCTCATCTTAATATTGTCTCAAATCTCTAAAACATTGGTCCTGTAGCATCATATCCCAGCCATCTTGCTACGTCTTTCGGTATATTTAGGTCATAATTTTCACATATTTTGGCCATAATACATTGTTTAGATTAAGGATCACTGACGAGGGTTAAATGCCCGAAACGTGCATGTCTAGTCCATGCTGTAAATCTATATGCTCTAAAATGATGCTAATGTATTTGAAGATCTTAAACATTATGTAAGGACTGATCCTCAAATCTCATTTGTTTATTAGGTAGATATTGAATAAATCATAATGAAAATGATATCAATTCTGAATAATAGTTAATATTAATAAATACGTTCTATTGCAAAAATTTCAGTGCACCATATGCGTATTTCAACAAGTTATGTCTCATCATTGATGCTGGAGGACAAAATCCAGATTCTGAAGATACGAAGACCAAAATTATAAATATGACATAAAATTTATTCAAAAGGACCTCTGAGGAAACAAAAGGACAGAGCTATGTCTTCATGTTACTATTCCTTAGTTTTAAAACAATTTATGAGATTAGGTGTCTGAGAATCTATAAAAAATTAAATCAAGAGGAAGTAAATTAATGCAGCAATTCTGGACTCGGCAAAACAAAGAATGTAATCATCAATGCTTACAGCTGCACCAGCTAATACAGTTGTCCTCGGCTCCTCAGTCTGCACAATCACCCCATCTGACTTGAAATCGCCAAAGGTGTCAGTACTATACCAAACTCTTACAAATACACTGTACTTCATCCCCTCGACCATAGAAATGTCTGAAAGGAAAGACATATTAGATATAAGATCGCAAATACATTTTACTCAGTTTTAGGTACATTTTGTTGCTCGTTCTCATCGGGCACCTGGTGTTTTGCAATTTACCACCCGTTACCCTCCGTTGGTTGTAATGTTGAAATTTGGATGGGGGTCTGTGTCTTAATTTCACTCACTCATTTGGGTTTGAATGGAAAGGCAAAGGACCTTTGAGTAGTTTGAGCTTATTTGGTCAAACAAGTAAATTTGTCAATTCATTCAATTCGATTTTAACCACGATTATCAGAAATATCAGCAACTGCTTATTAGCATGTTTTACCTTTAGAAGTTATGAAGGTTATTTTTGTTTCTCTTCCTGCATCGTGCCACACTCTCTCATCTGAGATATCTATAAGGCCAAGAGGTGAGGTACCTGATTCCAGTCCAACACTCCACTCATACCTTCAAAATAAAAGGCAAAAAGGGTTTGGCAATGAAGAAACAGGTTTGTATTATACAGTATGTAATATTTCAATAATCACTAAGTTGCTACATTTTGGTTTTTGATGCTGTTCCCTAGAAAATTCAATCCTTGCAAGGACTGTGCTTGAATTCTTTTATGTTTTAATTTAGAAAAAATATTTTTTTTAAAAAAATATAAGATATATGCTTAGTTTCAACGACATACTTGTTCACTAACATTGAATAATAAATCTATTATAAATTGAACAAAAGGTTGTAAATTAAGTATGGTTTATGATGAAACAATTTTTCTTACATATAAATGGTTTAATTATGTCCAGTAACTATCTTCTGAGAAAAGTTTTTAAACATAGATTTTTATTTGGATATGCTACTTTGCACTACTACACAGCTCATCCGGTACGCTAGAGCATGTACTGATATTTTGGATTTTCACAGTAGAAATTTACAAATTACCAAAAAACTTTTAGGTCAAGGTTTCCGCTTTCATAAACTAGTTAAGACTTTCTGGAAATTTTACAAAAATTACAGTCAACTTCTTTTAAAATTCGGATCTATACATGCAACAGAGTACATTACTATGGGTATTACACAACCTGTCTTTTATGGTGATATGATAAACAAAAAAAAAAGGATCAAAGGTAGGCAGCATAACCATCGAAAATGCGTCAGAATCATCAAACGCCTTTTATACCGTGGGTATGATCCTAATGTCACCAGACGGACACTAGGCTTGGTACTTGACCAATCTACAGTCTTGTACAAGCGCATCCTTGAGACTTGCACTCTGACTGACTGTGACGACGGGACTCCATGACGGGCCCTGTCCAAACCTCTTTAGAGAAGACAGGGCCCCGACCACCTGTCCTCTCTGAATGTCAGTCGGACTCCTCGGGTGATTACATACATGAGCTCGCTACAGCCGGCAGAGCACGGACTGTATTACGCATGCCCTCATTTTATATCCATTTACATATTCATCTGTGTCTATGGGGCCTCTGCGTTTCGCGGTCTTGTTTGTGTGATGTCATCTTACAGTGAGGAGGTTGTTTTACACCACAATTGTACGTTCTTCGAGACCTCTGGGTAATTGGAGAAGTGAGAGGGTTGTGCGCACGTAATCCAGGATAACCACACCATTTGCTACTTGCGTGACAGATGGCCGTCCAAAGTCGGCACCGGTTACCCATTGGTCTCGTCGGTTTATGTGTAGTCTTTTGTGTTTGATGTTTACATGTCGTGTGTCTCTTTTCCGTCTCGTGCTGTACTCGTCTTTTGTGTTTTTGCATCGGGTGTTTTGGTGTTTTACTGTTGATGCTGCAACGGAGTCTTGTTGGAGATCTCCTCCCTTCTTTTTTGACATGTAATCTCTTTGACCTTTGATCTATTTTGAACATTGATTTTTATTTAGATATTCTACTGAATCGACCCTAAGTGAAATTCGGAACCACCATACTCTCGTTTAAGTAAATACACACATTTAAAATTAAAACCAGAGGGCGTTAGTGAAATGAATTTTGGTGGTTATGATAAAAACTTTGACCGGAAGCATCACTGATGAGAATTTAATATTCGAAACAAGTGTCTGGTGCGTAATAAATTGGTTTGAATTTTTTTTCAAGAAGGTATAGAGTTAAAACCCTTCCGCATTATTTAGAATAGCATCGACAAATTCCTACGTAAGAGCTGTTCGAAATAATGTGGTTATAAAAATACATTTTTATTCCAATTTCATCAATGTACCAATCATTTTGAAAATCTCACCAAAGTGGTTGAAGATTCTGTATCAGTATGATTTCCCATGATGCTCTAAGAACGGAAACGGAAGGAGTATAGGTAGCATCAACAAGTCCTATTCCCAATATGTCAGTTACTTCTATATATGAATTTGATCTTGCTGAAATATCAAAATGCATTCAGTTAGAATAATAAGTTACTGAAAATTTCAAGAGTTGAATGGATATTGAACATTTATCGAGTTAATATTTCATGACAATGTGAAAAAGCCACCTATACCTGCTGTATCATTATTACAGGTAGTTGTTATTGGACATCGTTGATCCTGTGGTGCGCAGACGCAGTGACCGTCACATGTGTGGGCGGAGCATCTTCGGACCAATACCAATGAACCATCCGCTGCTTTTGTAAACTGATTATGGATGATTGAACTGCTCAGGCCAGCCTAGTGGTAAAAATATATTTTCAAAAATTATATCAGGGCCCGGTAACCATTAACAAAGAACTGACTAAAGTCAGTGTTTTGTCTCTATATAGCGATGATATATCGACTAGGTTGAGTTGAATGATACATCGTTGTTGATGGAGGTGGAGAAGAGGGAAAGGAGATTTGGAGGGAGATCACAGAGGCTGGTTGTGTCAGAGAGGATGTTAAATTAGCAGGTGCACAAGTAATTGATCGCATTGGTGTATTAGATGTAACAGAAGATGAAGAGGTTGAATAGGGGTTGGTGATTGTCAAATTTCAGCGACATATTAATGATGTCTTCAAAAAAACTCTTCAAACATTTTCCTCATGTTTAAGGGAATGGATATACTTAATATTTCCAATTTTCACTGCTTCGCTATGTATGTTATTTTGAAAATTTAAACCGTATTAAAATTAGTTTTTTTCTTTATTGTGCGAGGTTCAGCATCTTCTGGTAAATCTGTAAGCGAATCAATAATCATATTGAAATATTTCTATATATATATAAATTGTAATAATTTAGTTAACCTTTTTGCGTATATCAGCAATTTATCGTCCCTGATGCACGAGGCAGAAAGAGAGTAAATGCTATAGTGAATTATGAAGAGTAAAATTCCAAACATGACCTATGATGTGTGCCAAAGAACCATCTACATAAGGACGGAGCTATATCATGAGGGATATAGTCTTTTTAGTTTAAACAATATTTTATTCAAAAGTTTTGAAAAGGATTGGACAACAGGCAGGGCCAATTTAAGTCCTCTCCCGACTTAGGGATATAGTTTGTAGTTTAGTGACAATTCTAATTCTATACATGATCTTATCTTAATAACCAATTCAGAAAATCAAAGTCCGAGACAATTTTGAATGATAATTATGATAAGAACAATTATTTTTAATAAAGAATGCATTAATTTCAATGATTGGCGTACTTTATCTATATGTATCTGCATCAGTACTACATGAAAACATTGTGAATTTACACTTTACAATGGAAAGAGGCATGGTCCTCTTAATTTCATTCCGAGATAAAAGCAAACTATATGATACAAAGTTGAATTAACGAGGAAAGTTTCTCACCTTATTGACTGCCCAAAGATGAATGAAAATATCGTTGACTGTCAAGAGCGACTGAGTTGTAATGCGACTGGTCTGAAGAATTCCCTCATCACCTCTGTCCACACCAGTGTTGTTATGGTAAACTGTGTACGCCTGGTCTGTTATCTATAGAAATATATTTTAACAACAATTATTACAAGAGAGATAAGAGATAGGACAATATGAATGAATGGGATTGTACATTATCTTGCTGATGAACAACACTGACAGATTATTTAGATGATTTTGGAAAAAGACAAAATGAAATTACAAACACGTTTTCTGCTACAAAATTTCTTAAAAATTTCTTAAACGTGGGTCCTTTAGCATCATATCCCACCCATTCTGCTACGTCTTTTGGTACATTTTGGACATAACAATTTTCACACTTTTTGGCCCTATTACATTGTTTAGACTGAGGATCACTGACGAGGGTTTAGTACCCGAAACGTGCATGTCTGGTCCATGCTGTAAATTTATCAGGTTTTAAATGATGCTATTGAATTTAAAGACGTTTAACGTACACTATCATATAAACACACAGAATACGTATGATTTGAGTAATTTAAGCCCCCTCCCCTCTTACATCGACCTAATCCATAGAACCAAAAATGCAAAAGTCAATGCAGATATAAGTAAATTTTCAAACCTCATTCAAGTCATTTCCCATGAATGTAGAACCCACATTGATGCCATAATAATCTATTCCTGTATGTAGATCGCTAAAACCCAGCCAAGCGAGACTTAAACTCTCTAACGTCCAAGTCATCCATGTGGTGAGATACCGGGTAAGATCAGCAGCGTGTTCGGTTTGTACTGCAAACATACCTACAAGATATTCGAAGAATTTGTTAAATCAATCGTATTTGCATGTATACTTTAATATCTGGATTATAATTTTCAATAACGATGTGGGTATTTTTTTTAACAAAATGGTAAAAAATAGGTTATTTTTTCCTTCAAATATGCAAACCATGCTTTAATAGTCAAACATGGAAGTACACAAAAATGCCGAAACTGAAGATAAATAGTATAAATGAATGTTACGAAGAAATGAAGAATTTTAAACAAAAATGATACATATAATCAATATAAAAAGCATAGAGTGTATTTTGAATATTTTTTCGATAAAAACATTTCTTTTTTGAGAAGGTCGATATACGAACCTCTTGAAGGAGAGGACGAGTCCATTATAATTGAGGGAGATGTAGCATTTGAACACAAGCCAGCCCCGTTACAGCATATCAGACTTACATAGTAAGCCACGCCATCATGGAGATCTAGGCCACTAAAGATGTAGTACCGCATAATTCCATTTATCTGAACATTGCAGATACAATTTTAAAAAAATATATAGACAAAAGCAATTCATATTCTTGTCCATATAATTTGATAGTCATGATACAGTTGAATTCAATTGAAATATTCGTTAAAAGGTTATATATTTCGCATTTTGTTTACTAATCATTTCCCGGATAAATCAATTTCCGAAAATCTCACTGCTGTTTCTTTCTCCAGCATATTATTGAATATGGATAAGCTGTTTGATGTTCAATATTGAAAAATAATTACATGTTGTTTAGAATTCAGTACACCATGTGCGCAATTCAACAACGACAAATGTCTCATAAAGAGGTGTTAATGCCAAATGTGAATCCGTTTATATGAAAAGCGAAATCCTGAACAAAGCCTAAAATGTATAAAAAAAAGAACCAGCTAAGAAGATTAAATGCAATTTGAAGAGCAAGAAGAATGGGAAACTCTGTTAAAATATCCTCTGGGACTGACACTTAACCAATTTATGCTTAATTATGGGTTGAAATTCCAATGTTTGTATTCAAATATATATTTCATGGTAATAATTTCAGTACACTATATGCTTATATTTCAACGTTGTATATCTTCGACAAATAATTTCGATCTTTTATTCGTTTAACAGATAATCTCTCATTAGTGTATCAGCTATGATAACAACATTAAACAATACATGTATTCAGACCCTAGCTCTTAAAACTCATTTGAAAAAGAAGGAAATTCCCAACATGGCGACGTTACAGTGATAACAAAGGAAGATATATACACATGAAACGAGAAAAAGAAAACAGACTTACAGTAACAATGAGAACAATCAGATCAAAATTGTCTTCAACTTTTAGAAACATCAGAATCTCGAAGTACACACCTTTACAGGGGATCTACTGAATTCTCCTCCAATATGGGACGAGATAGATATATATTGTCTTTCGATGTGCGATACGTCATCAGAAGCTGTCCAATACACTTTCAGAGTCGTTCTGTCCCTATGATAGAACTGCATAGAAGGGTTCTGATAAACTCCAAAATCTGTCGAAAACAATGGTCCCTGGCTGATGTCTGGAGGTGTCTCATCTACCACAAACCCATTAGATATCGACTGAGTGTACATTCCTGCAATGTTAAATCGTTCGTGTAAGCTTTAGCAATGATGCCTTTGGTCTTCCTTTTTGTTTTTTAATGTACATAAAGGATAAAAAGATTCACCTCTCAGTTGAATTTGAATTGAAAACTACAGCTGGAAATTTGAAGACAGAAACGATCGGAATATGTCAAACTGTCATCAATTATCAGCAACAGTGCACAGACAGACATATACCCTATATTTCATAAAAAATTTAAACATATAAAGGTATCAACTTTAATCCTATTATGGTGATACAAATGTCAAATCTACTAGAACCTTTCCAAGACCCCTAGAAATCTGCGTAAAATTCAATTCTCTCATTTTGTGCATATTCTATACGGTATTTAAGCTCCTCCCCTGGAAACTGTGGTCATCTCATCTCACCACAAAAATACATGGATCTATCCATTTGATATTCGTTTCGATGATGATAATGTCGAAGGGTTCCAACTCTCTACCTTCTTGAAGAAAATTCCAAACCAATTTACATGCACCAGACACGTGTTTCGAATATTAAATTCTCATCAGTGATGCTTTCAGCGGAGCCACCAAAAATAATTTCAGTAGCGCCCTCTTTAATTTTTTGAAGTTAGATTTTTACATTTACGTTACAGATGCCTATGCTGTATTCATATAGTAATTTGCATGCTGTAACATGTCGATCCCATCATATTTCAAAAGAAAAGAAACTCCTTGTATTTCCTATAGCTACACACCAACAGTTGCATATAAATTTACATTCACATACGATTCTTGCAGTGTATTGATTTAAGTAATCCCTCACTACATCCATTTCCTTGCGAATGTCCTTCACCGGATTTCAACTACTCTCCTTGTGGACACGTTATTACTGGTGACCTTAGTATAGTCAAGAACGACAAGTTGAGAGAATTGTTAACAAGAGCCCCAGGGGGCACAACGCTCACCTGATACCCATGCACGCTCTAATTGACATACTGCTATATGAATACTGATAGTGCCAGTACCGGGATTTTAGCCCACAACCTTTCTAAAAACATTTTTGCCGGATGCAGAGAAGTTTTTTTTTCAGACAACCTTTAAAAGTACAAACAAGAAAAAATAGTCACATTTCAAAACAATAACTTTTTTTAAGTCATATGCCCAACTAGTATAGTTCAATTATGCAACATCAAAAATAAAATCATATTGTAAAATCCCACTTTAATGCGCAGCAGAAAAAGAATAAAACAAGGAAATGATTTCATAAATTAAGTTTATTTAAAACTGAACGACCATACCTTTCATTATTGATAGCTAGCATGCCAGAAATTATAAAGCCTGACAGGCTGTGTTTGTGAAACGAGAATGCCCCCGGCGGCATCTTTGTTAGTATAAACGCCATTTTCTGTTAAGTATGTGAGAGGTCAGGGTCAGCGTAATATTGGTATCTATGGAAATATCTTGTCACAAGGAATACACATGTAAAATATGAAAGCCCTATCACTAACCAATCAAAAGTTATGCGCAATGTTTAAGTTTTTGAGAAGTACGTCAAAGGTCAAGGTTATGGTCACGAGGTCAAAATTTTGGTATCAATGGAAAGGTATTGTCACAAGGAATACACAAAACCAAGTAAGTATAAAATAATAAGTGACATTAGAAATGTAAATTTTAGTTCAGATCTCTCTGTTCTTATAGAGACAATAAATCTATATTCAATAATAAAATTTGAACTATTTCACCAAATAACTTTGATTTATATCCAAGGATAGCCCATTTAAGCTTTTACAAAGCTTATTTCCAAAGACACTCACTAGGACTTTTACAATATTTTTTTTTTTTTGAAGATGAATTAAAATGGAATATTTTCATACACTTGAATCTTTAAGACTTGACTTACCACTGCAATAACTTTTTCCCTTGCAACCCCCTCCAAATCAAATTTTTCTGACTATTAATGCAAACAACTCATACCCCCCCCCCCCCCGCATTTGCAGATATATCTTTGTATGCAATAGTCGCTCAGAGCGAAATATTACTTATAGTCCTAATATTGAATTTCTATGGGATATTTAACCAAATCAGCATGCAGCAAGTAACATGTCACACTACGTATATGAATACATAGCCGTAGGCCTAGATCCAACTCGAAAACATGTTTATACATCAAAATAATTTAAACCTAGGAATTGATTACTTCAAGAACTATACCATCATGTATTTGTTTTAACATAACAGTGTTACTAATCTAATTTATGTGAAAAATCGCTGACTTACCTTCACAGCGCTTCGTTGTTTCGGTACGTATATTGAAAGTGAAAGTACTTTCTATGCCTCCCGGTGGGGGCGCTGCGGACACGTGAACATATTGTGCTATTTTTAGAGTCGGCGATCCCTCTTGATATACGTCGAAGGTGTAACTACAGGTTAATCATTTTAGCAGGGAATCCCTTCCCTTTTGACTGGTGAACCGGGCTGAATAGAAGGTGTCACCTCATTGGACATAACTATTGAAAATTTAAAAATAGCACATAAAATCAATGTATGATTCCCTGCTGTCTGTAGAAATTGAGTTTTGAACATGATTTTGCCTTATATGTAATCAATAGATCGATTTGAAAATATATAAAAATTAGCAAATTTTCAATTCGGAAGGAGGGGTCATTAAACAAGTGAATTTTGCAGAAAAGGTATGCATGACCCCCTTTTTTCTTTCGTTTTTATACGTGCCAAAGATGACCTAGGCCAAAAATATTCCTTAAAAATCTAAAAGTGGATATCTTGACAAAATTCTTTCACTTGTAGGGTACCATGCATGAGTACCTCATATCTACAAAATGTCATGACAATCTGAAGAGTGGTTATAGAAAAGAAGCAGAAAATGTATGAAAATCACCCCCCCCCCTTCCTTTTTACATAAGAAAAAAATTCATAAAAAATCAAAAAAATAAATTTTAAGCATAAAATGCATATCAAAGCATTAAGTAAGTTAAATATGATAAATATGTAGTAAATGAGTGTGTAAAATCATACACTTATTGAGTTATTTAAAGAAATAGTGCAAAAATGTGCATTTCTGACTAAGTCCGAAAAGACGTCAAAAACGCGTCAAAAATTTGACTTCGAAGTGGAACCAAAAATAACAACACTTCTTAAGACATCTCTCTAGATCATCCTGATGCTTTCGGTTTGTCGATACATGCTTCGGTTCTGAAGAAGAAGTTTGTCAAAGGAGGGTACCCCCCGTGACCTACTTTTTGCTGTGGTGGCGCCACCTGTTGACAGATCCGGACGAAAAACAACAACACTTGTAGGGGACCATGAGTACTTCATACCTACCAAGTTTCATCAAAATCCCTTCAGCCGTTCTGGAGAAGAAGTTTAAAATGTGAAAAGTTTACGACGACGACGGACGACGACGACGACGCCGACGACGACGCCGGACGACGGACGACGGACGCAACACTATGACAATAGCTCACTTGAGCCTATGGCTCAGGTGAGCTAAAAAGGGAAAAAAATTTTTGTCGGGATCCCGTCGGGGTTTGAAGCCGATCCCCATGGGTCCATTGGGCATGGAAAACATACATTATACCTATGTACAATCTTAAAAAATATTCCTTAAAAATCTAAAAGTGGATATCTTGACAAAATTCTTTCACTTGTAGGGTACCATGCATGAGTACCTCATATCTACAAAATGTCATGACAATCTGAAGAGTGGTTATAGAAAAGAAGCAGAAAATGTATGAAAATCACCCCCCCCCCTTCCTTTTTACATAAGAAAAAAATTCATAAAAAATCAAAAAAATAAATTTTAAGCATAAAATGCATATCAAAGCATTAAGTAAGTTAAATATGATAAATATGTAGTAAATGAGTGTGTAAAATCATACACTTATTGAGTTATTTAAAGAAATAGTGCAAAAATGTGCATTTCTGACTAAGTCCGAAAAGACGTCAAAAACGCGTCAAAAATTTGACTTCGAAGTGGAACCAAAAATAACAACACTTCTTAAGACATCTCTCTAGATCATCCTGATGCTTTCGGTTTGTCGATACATGCTTCGGTTCTGAAGAAGAAGTTTGTCAAAGGAGGGTACCCCCCGTGACCTACTTTTTGCTGTGGTGGCGCCACCTGTTGACAGATCCGGACGAAAAACAACAACACTTGTAGGGGACCATGAGTACTTCATACCTACCAAGTTTCATCAAAATCCCTTCAGCCGTTCTGGAGAAGAAGTTTAAAATGTGAAAAGTTTACGACGACGACGGACGACGACGACGACGACGCCGACGACGACGCCGGACGACGGACGACGGACGCAACACTATGACAATAGCTCACTTGAGCCTATGGCTCAGGTGAGCTAAAAAGGGAAAAAAATTTTTGTCGGGATCCCGTCGGGGTTTGAAGCCGATCCCCATGGGTCCATTGGGCATGGAAAACATACATTATACCTATGTACAATCTTAAAAAATATTCCTTAAAAATCTAAAAGTGGATATCTTGACAAAATTCTTTCACTTGTAGGGTACCATGCATGAGTACCTCATATCTACAAAATGTCATGACAATCTGAAGAGTGGTTATAGAAAAGAAGCAGAAAATGTATGAAAATCACCCCCCCCCCTTCCTTTTTACATAAGAAAAAAATTCATAAAAAATCAAAAAAATAAATTTTAAGCATAAAATGCATATCAAAGCATTAAGTAAGTTAAATATGATAAATATGTAGTAAATGAGTGTGTAAAATCATACACTTATTGAGTTATTTAAAGAAATAGTGCAAAAATGTGCATTTCTGACTAAGTCCGAAAAGACGTCAAAAACGCGTCAAAAATTTGACTTCGAAGTGGAACCAAAAATAACAACACTTCTTAAGACATCTCTCTAGATCATCCTGATGCTTTCGGTTTGTCGATACATGCTTCGGTTCTGAAGAAGAAGTTTGTCAAAGGAGGGTACCCCCCGTGACCTACTTTTTGCTGTGGTGGCGCCACCTGTTGACAGATCCGGACGAAAAACAACAACACTTGTAGGGGACCATGAGTACTTCATACCTACCAAGTTTCATCAAAATCCCTTCAGCCGTTCTGGAGAAGAAGTTTAAAATGTGAAAAGTTTACGACGACGACGGACGACGACGACGACGCCGACGACGACGCCGGACGACGGACGACGGACGCAACACTATGACAATAGCTCACTTGAGCCTATGGCTCAGGTGAGCTAAAAAGGGAAAAAAATTTTTGTCGGGATCCCGTCGGGGTTTGAAGCCGATCCCCATGGGTCCATTGGGCATGGAAAACATACATTATACCTATGTACAATCTTAAAAAATATTCCTTAAAAATCTAAAAGTGGATATCTTGACAAAATTCTTTCACTTGTAGGGTACCATGCATGAGTACCTCATATCTACAAAATGTCATGACAATCTGAAGAGTGGTTATAGAAAAGAAGCAGAAAATGTATGAAAATCACCCCCCCCCCTTCCTTTTTACATAAGAAAAAAATTCATAAAAAATCAAAAAAATAAATTTTAAGCATAAAATGCATATCAAAGCATTAAGTAAGTTAAATATGATAAATATGTAGTAAATGAGTGTGTAAAATCATACACTTATTGAGTTATTTAAAGAAATAGTGCAAAAATGTGCATTTCTGACTAAGTCCGAAAAGACGTCAAAAACGCGTCAAAAATTTGACTTCGAAGTGGAACCAAAAATAACAACACTTCTTAAGACATCTCTCTAGATCATCCTGATGCTTTCGGTTTGTCGATACATGCTTCGGTTCTGAAGAAGAAGTTTGTCAAAGGAGGGTACCCCCCGTGACCTACTTTTTGCTGTGGTGGCGCCACCTGTTGACAGATCCGGACGAAAAACAACAACACTTGTAGGGGACCATGAGTACTTCATACCTACCAAGTTTCATCAAAATCCCTTCAGCCGTTCTGGAGAAGAAGTTTAAAATGTGAAAAGTTTACGACGACGACGGACGACGACGACGACGCCGACGACGACGCCGGACGACGGACGCCGGACGCAACACTATGACAATAGCTCACTTGAGCCTATGGCTCAGGTGAGCTAAAAAGGGAAAAAAATTTTTGTCGGGATCCCGTCGGGGTTTGAAGCCGATCCCCATGGGTCCATTGGGCATGGAAAACATACATTATACCTATGTACAATCTTAAAAAATATTCCTTAAAAATCTAAAAGTGGATATCTTGACAAAATTCTTTCACTTGTAGGGTACCATGCATGAGTACCTCATATCTACAAAATGTCATGACAATCTGAAGAGTGGTTATAGAAAAGAAGCAGAAAATGTATGAAAATCACCCCCCCCCCCTTCCTTTTTACATAAGAAAAAAATTCATAAAAAATCAAAAAAATAAATTTTAAGCATAAAATGCATATCAAAGCATTAAGTAAGTTAAATATGATAAATATGTAGTAAATGAGTGTGTAAAATCATACACTTATTGAGTTATTTAAAGAAATAGTGCAAAAATGTGCATTTCTGACTAAGTCCGAAAAGACGTCAAAAACGCGTCAAAAATTTGACTTCGAAGTGGAACCAAAAATAACAACACTTCTTAAGACATCTCTCTAGATCATCCTGATGCTTTCGGTTTGTCGATACATGCTTCGGTTCTGAAGAAGAAGTTTGTCAAAGGAGGGTACCCCCCGTGACCTACTTTTTGCTGTGGTGGCGCCACCTGTTGACAGATCCGGACGAAAAACAACAACACTTGTAGGGGACCATGAGTACTTCATACCTACCAAGTTTCATCAAAATCCCTTCAGCCGTTCTGGAGAAGAAGTTTAAAATGTGAAAAGTTTACGACGACGACGGACGACGACGACGACGACGCCGACGACGACGCCGGACGACGGACGACGGACGCAACACTATGACAATAGCTCACTTGAGCCTATGGCTCAGGTGAGCTAAAAAGGGAAAAAAATTTTTGTCGGGATCCCGTCGGGGTTTGAAGCCGATCCCCATGGGTCCATTGGGCATGGAAAACATACATTATACCTATGTACAATCTTAAAAAATATTCCTTAAAAATCTAAAAGTGGATATCTTGACAAAATTCTTTCACTTGTAGGGTACCATGCATGAGTACCTCATATCTACAAAATGTCATGACAATCTGAAGAGTGGTTATAGAAAAGAAGCAGAAAATGTATGAAAATCACCCCCCCCCCTTCCTTTTTACATAAGAAAAAAATTCATAAAAAATCAAAAAAATAAATTTTAAGCATAAAATGCATATCAAAGCATTAAGTAAGTTAAATATGATAAATATGTAGTAAATGAGTGTGTAAAATCATACACTTATTGAGTTATTTAAAGAAATAGTGCAAAAATGTGCATTTCTGACTAAGTCCGAAAAGACGTCAAAAACGCGTCAAAAATTTGACTTCGAAGTGGAACCAAAAATAACAACACTTCTTAAGACATCTCTCTAGATCATCCTGATGCTTTCGGTTTGTCGATACATGCTTCGGTTCTGAAGAAGAAGTTTGTCAAAGGAGGGTACCCCCCGTGACCTACTTTTTGCTGTGGTGGCGCCACCTGTTGACAGATCCGGACGAAAAACAACAACACTTGTAGGGGACCATGAGTACTTCATACCTACCAAGTTTCATCAAAATCCCTTCAGCCGTTCTGGAGAAGAAGTTTAAAATGTGAAAAGTTTACGACGACGACGGACGACGACGACGACGACGACGCCGACGACGACGCCGGACGACGGACGACGGACGCAACACTATGACAATAGCTCACTTGAGCCTATGGCTCAGGTGAGCTAAAAAGGGAAAAAAATTTTTGTCGGGATCCCGTCGGGGTTTGAAGCCGATCCCCATGGGTCCATTGGGCATGGAAAACATACATTATACCTATGTACAATCTTAAAAAATATTCCTTAAAAATCTAAAAGTGGATATCTTGACAAAATTCTTTCACTTGTAGGGTACCATGCATGAGTACCTCATATCTACAAAATGTCATGACAATCTGAAGAGTGGTTATAGAAAAGAAGCAGAAAATGTATGAAAATCACCCCCCCCCCTTCCTTTTTACATAAGAAAAAAATTCATAAAAAATCAAAAAAATAAATTTTAAGCATAAAATGCATATCAAAGCATTAAGTAAGTTAAATATGATAAATATGTAGTAAATGAGTGTGTAAAATCATACACTTATTGAGTTATTTAAAGAAATAGTGCAAAAATGTGCATTTCTGACTAAGTCCGAAAAGACGTCAAAAACGCGTCAAAAATTTGACTTCGAAGTGGAACCAAAAATAACAACACTTCTTAAGACATCTCTCTAGATCATCCTGATGCTTTCGGTTTGTCGATACATGCTTCGGTTCTGAAGAAGAAGTTTGTCAAAGGAGGGTACCCCCCGTGACCTACTTTTTGCTGTGGTGGCGCCACCTGTTGACAGATCCGGACGAAAAACAACAACACTTGTAGGGGACCATGAGTACTTCATACCTACCAAGTTTCATCAAAATCCCTTCAGCCGTTCTGGAGAAGAAGTTTAAAATGTGAAAAGTTTACGACGACGACGGACGACGACGACGACGACGACGCCGACGACGACGCCGGACGACGGACGACGGACGCAACACTATGACAATAGCTCACTTGAGCCTATGGCTCAGGTGAGCTAAAAAGGGAAAAAAATTTTTGTCGGGATCCCGTCGGGGTTTGAAGCCGATCCCCATGGGTCCATTGGGCATGGAAAACATACATTATACCTATGTACAATCTTAAAAAATATTCCTTAAAAATCTAAAAGTGGATATCTTGACAAAATTCTTTCACTTGTAGGGTACCATGCATGAGTACCTCATATCTACAAAATGTCATGACAATCTGAAGAGTGGTTATAGAAAAGAAGCAGAAAATGTATGAAAATCACCCCCCCCCCTTCCTTTTTACATAAGAAAAAAATTCATAAAAAATCAAAAAAATAAATTTTAAGCATAAAATGCATATCAAAGCATTAAGTAAGTTAAATATGATAAATATGTAGTAAATGAGTGTGTAAAATCATACACTTATTGAGTTATTTAAAGAAATAGTGCAAAAATGTGCATTTCTGACTAAGTCCGAAAAGACGTCAAAAACGCGTCAAAAATTTGACTTCGAAGTGGAACCAAAAATAACAACACTTCTTAAGACATCTCTCTAGATCATCCTGATGCTTTCGGTTTGTCGATACATGCTTCGGTTCTGAAGAAGAAGTTTGTCAAAGGAGGGTACCCCCCGTGACCTACTTTTTGCTGTGGTGGCGCCACCTGTTGACAGATCCGGACGAAAAACAACAACACTTGTAGGGGACCATGAGTACTTCATACCTACCAAGTTTCATCAAAATCCCTTCAGCCGTTCTGGAGAAGAAGTTTAAAATGTGAAAAGTTTACGACGACGACGGACGACGACGACGACGACGACGACGCCGACGACGACGCCGGACGACGGACGACGGACGCAACACTATGACAATAGCTCACTTGAGCCTATGGCTCAGGTGAGCTAAAAAAGGGTCCCAAATACAGAGAATGTATGTCCTTTACATGGAACCAAAATTTCAAAATTATCATGGACTGTTGTGAGGAATATGCAAGACGTTGGGCAAAGAAAGAGGATTACAGCTCGACACCCTTTCCGAATGAATAAAATCCATCAGAGGGTTACTTTTATCTAGAATTAACCGATTAAAATCAACTTTGAACACCAGATTCGAGTCTACATTTAAAGACCCGGATGTTATCACAGAGCTTACCTACCTCCAAGAATATTATATCATCACACCAGCGGACAAAGCCTCAAATAATTACACATTTACCTGCAAAAAGTACTATTTCGACAGTCTAGTTAAAGAGTTGGGTTTAAATTCGACACCTGGATATCCCACTTACACCCCAACAAACCTTTCTACCTCTGACATAATAGACAACCACAAATCAGCTCTTGCTTCCTTTGGCTTCCACACTAACAATTTAGATTTAGATTTACCATACTTATAATGCATACCTAAAATGCATAAGAATCCGTACAAACAACGTTTCATCGCTGTTTCCTCAAAATGTTCTACCAAATCTGTATCGATCTTACTCACCAAAGTTTTATCTGAAATCAAATCTGGGCTTCAAAAATATTGTTCGACAGTGTATTCCAGCAGTGGTATCAACTAGATGTGGATTTTAAAGAATTCGAAGGAACTTTTAGAACATCTGAAATCCACTCATTTTAGTAGAGTCCATTCGATCAAAGCCTTTGATTTTTCGACACTTTACACTACAATTCCACATTCTAAATTGAAAGAAAGACTCGCAAAAATTATAAGTAATGCGTTTACAAGTAAGAACGGTAATCGCAAATACAAATTTATTGTTGTGAATTATGACAAAACCTACGTTGTAAAAGATAAGTCCGATTCTGAAAATAAGTACACTGAAACAGATATTATTCAGATGTTAAACTTTTTAATCGACAACATTTTTGTGGTGTTTGGAGGAAAGGTCTTCCAGCAAATTGTCGGAATTCCAATGGGGACCAATTGTGCCCCACTTCTTGCCGACATTTTCCTTTACTCACACGAAGCTGAATTCATTCAATCTTTGGTCTCTGATGGGAAAAGATACTTAGCTTCTGACTTCAACTTCAATTACAGATACATAGACGATGTGTTGTCCATCAATAATCCAAAATTCACGGATTACCTGAGCAGTATCTATCCTTCAGAGCTTGAAGTCAAAGAAACTACAGAGACAAATAATTCAGCATCCTATTTGGACATAATGTTGTCCTACGACACTGATGGTCACATGAACACCTCACTCTATGACAAACGTGACGACTTCAATTTCAGCATTACTAACTTTCCTTTTCTGAGTAGCAACATCCCTTCATCACCAGCTTATGGCGTGTTCATATCTCAGTTGATACGCTATGCAAGAGCAAGTACCAAATATACGGATTTTGGTCTGAGAGCTATGCGTCTTTCCGATAAGCTTCTCAGGGATATGTTTGTGACCGACTAACATCGTCACTGAGGAAGTTCTACGGTTGATATGGGGAACTCGTCATACACTATGATGTCCCACTCTCCAGAATGGCGGGTGATATTCTGTCATAGACCATTTGAACCATCCAACCAAAGAATGTATTCTATGTCTTCCGAAATGGAAGTAACCGGATGTGACAGTTCTACCGAATTGAAGCGGCGGGTGTTGCATGCAAGCAGGAGATGCTTACTCTTCCTGGGCACCTGGTCTCACTCCCATATCGGGAGTTCGCTTCTTTTCATATGGATGATGTTTTTGTTTGTTTGCTTTGGCTCCTGTTTTATCCTGATTTTGTATGCCTTCGGTTTCTGATTTTCTGAATAATTCGATTTTGTGCTGTATACAGGGATATGGTCATTATCCATATTTGTCATATCATCTCTTTATCCACTTTGTTAGAACCAGCAAAATAACTACTTTGATACATTGATGATTTTCGTTTTAAGTGTTTAATGTATCTATCTTGATCAGTTCCACATGAAGGCAAAGTAAACCCCCCCCCCAAAAAAAAAGAAATAAGAAAAATGTTTGTGACGTTGTCGTATATCCTACGCATTTTGAAATGTCCTTTAAACTTCATAATAATGAACAAACATGAAGTTGTGAAAACCACCCTGCGGAAAAAGTGCCGAAAAACATTGAAACATGAAATCATAAAGAAAATATAAAAGGGCGACTCATCTTTCTACTCTTCAATTCACTGACATAATGCATACTCCATGGAAAAATCATAAAAAAAAAAATTGTGTTTTATGCTTCTATGATGTGTTCATGTCTGCTCTGTGTTTTTGCGTTGGGTGTTTTGGATTTTTGATGCTGCAGCCGAGTGTTGTTGGAGATGCCCACATTTCTTTCAATTTCTAACTTTTTCCTAACCTGCCATGTTATAGCATCCAATCGTTGTAAACAACCTTACACCTGCAGGAAGAGTCACATTTGTGCTGAGGACGTACGTATCCAAGTGTAGGTCTGTCTGTTCTACTATGTCTTCTCCACCCTCTGTTGTACCGACTTTCCATACATATCTCTCGATACCAGACTGTGAATCAGAGAATCCATACCATCTTGCTCCAATGTAGGACCTTCAAAAATGAATGAATTAATAACGCGCTGTTCATTCTGATATTTCCCGTTTACTTATGCAAGCATGATGACCAATTAGAGCATCGAAAGCGATCATGTTTTGGCAACCAATCCTTACCAATCTCATATTGAACATGGACCCTCTAAAATCATTTCCTTCCCTGATCTATTTACTTACAGTATGATGCATAACCGATGCAGTCAATGTGTATTAGTATTTTTAATCAATAAATTAAAGCGAAACCTACCCTGAACCCTGATATTCAATATCATCGGTACTCATCCCATCGAACACTCTTCCAGGTGAAGGCGGACTTACATCTATCATAACACCATCGGATGTAGTGCTGGAACACAAGTCTGCAGTATTGCATGCGGATACTGTTGTATAATAAATTACCCCAAAAGCCAGGTTGAATTTTGTCAGCTTAAAATCTGCAATTAGAACATGTAAGCATCATGATTTATTTGTATTGTTCCTTAAATATTTCTAAAATAACAGGCACTTTATGAACCCGTAAATATTCAAAAATGGTCTTTGTACATGTATCAAACAAACTTTCGAAATTTATTCTACTGACAGACACTTCGTCTGCTGTCTTACGATCTTTAATTGAAAAGTATAAGAAACTAAATACAGTAAAGCATAGTAGAAAAGGGCTCACGAATCATATGTCTATATATTTCACCTAGAATGAAAGGTTCATTGAAGAATGAAATTTAGCTTGAAATCGTGAGCCGCCTATGAATTAAGGTCACTCTCTATACATATTTTTTCCGATTCGTGCTTGAACCTCTGTAGATATACGATTTAAAACAATTTAATTGGAAATCTTTTATGTACAAAGATATCAGAAATCTTGTGTTAAAAAGTACCTTCAGTTATTCCCATAGGTTGTCTAGCCAGGATGTTTTGACACGTTTTGCAGGTGCCAATGCTGACGTAATAGTCCGTAATGGTAGAATGAGGATCATGGAAGCCCGTCCAAAACGCTGCCAAGAAATTTGTGTGATTTTTGTAATCTTCATCAAAGTATGACGAGCTGTTAACTGCTCTTTCTCCATCATAGACACGACCGGGGACAGGCGGTGATAGGTCGAGGATGTATGCCCATGAGGATGCCAATGATGAAAGACCAGCTCGATTGAAAGCCTAAAACATTTTAAAAACTTGCATGGATGTGATGGAAGATTAACTCCATTAGAACATTGTTTCATTGCTTACAATCATGCTATGTAGCTGCATAGGGGAGGAGTGTATCACCAACATGACAGTAACACACCAAATCACCCTTAGTGAAAATACAGAGAAGACACACATAGTAAGAGACACGAAAGGGACAAGGAACAGCAAACATGACATCAAACATCACACAGGGATATGGTCATTATCCATATTTGTCATCGAACAAAAACGACCATACATAAACCAACGAGAACGATGATTATGGATAAAAATGAATGCATTTGATTTGATATTTTATGATATACAAAAGACATTCTTTTTAGAAGCAGTTCCGGATGCTAACCAAGAAAGAAGTTTTAAAGTTCAATCTCGTTTTCAAATATTTTTTTATTTTGTAATAGTCATAAATATTCGACTCTTTTCACTTGGGTATTTGCGCAAGATTATTTTAAAAATCTTTGTCTTAAGTATGCTTATACATCAAAGTTGTAAACATTGAGTGGATATCGACTGATCACAAGGATCCTTAATTCCTTGAATCAGACGCAGCAGTAAAATAATAAAATCTCACCCTGACATTGATGTAATAGGCATGCCCTTCTTCTAGGTCTAGAGGAGAATTCACACTCGATGTCGCACATGACGTGTAGACAACGGTGGACGCCATTTTGTCATTATAACCCGGTCTGGAACCTATAGCCCATTCATAGTATGCGACCCCGCTCTCAGGATCCGTGAATACACCTGTCCAGCTGATAGAAAAAAACAACATGATAACAATATGACACAGATAACATTACAGTAGCTAATACAGTCATTGGAGGAGAGGATAAATATATAAAACACACAGTCGTTGGATATAAAAACACAAGGTCAAAGAAGGTCCAAAGTTTCTGTATGTACATGTATACACGTTCATACAAAAAGGTGGGGTTAAAACTATTTACCCATACACTTCGAAAAAATACGCTTTTTTCTGCTATTTCCAAATTAATCTTTATGGAAATTGTATGCATATGCTCTAATATTCTAAAATACGTAGACCACCTCTTTCTATTATTAAGATATACCCCGAGAAAAAAATGTTAAATGAGCTTCTCTTTGTTGATTTAAAAGGATCACATAACAAAATTGGTGACTTTCAGCAAGAATTTGCCTTATGAGACGTTTCGTAACTCCACACAGTTGCAGGAAATTAAGGTAAAGTCGAGAGCATATAAGGAAGGCTTATTTATGGCTTAAAATGGCTATGAGTATTGTTGTACTCAACGCAGTAAAACACTCACTGGGCGAAAAAACAGGTTTACGCAAGTGCGTAAACTTGCGTAAACTTGATATTTTCAGGTTTCCACAAGTTTCCGCAATGCGTAAACTGGCAAATAGTTTACGCAAGTTTACGCAATGTTTTCGCTGATGAAACTTGATAAATTTTCCTTGATAAAGTTTCCGCAATGTAAACTTGGAACAAATGGTTTACGCAATTGCGGAATCCTGATGAAACCTGTTAAATTTCTTTCCATTTTATTTCAACAAGTTTCCGCAATGTAAACTTGGAACAAATGGTTTACGCAGTTGCGGAATCCTGATGAAACCTTTTAAATTTGTTTACGCAGCTGCAGAAACCTAATTAAACTTTTCAAATAGTTTACGCAGTTGCGGAAACTTGATATGTAACTACTTCTATAGTTTACGGAGTTGCGGAAACCTGATAAAGTTTTTATCATTACTTTCTTTTTTTATTTTTATTTCTTCATTAATTTATTTGTTTTATTAATATATTTAATTTATTTATTTACATTATTAATTAATTTCATTAATTAATTTATTATATTAAGATATTTATTTTATCAATTAATTTATTCTATTAATTAATTTTATTAATTTATTTATTTTATTAACTTATTTATTTTATTAATCTATTTATTTTATTAATTTATTTATTTTATTTATTAATTTATTTTTTAATACTTTATTTATTTCATTTATTCTATCAATTTATTTAATTAATTCATTCATTTAATTATAATGAATTTTTTATCAATTAATTAATTTATTTATTTATTTATTTCATTAATTAATTTATTTTCTCAATCTTATTCATTTTCTCAATTTCATTAATTTTATTTATTATATTATTCTATTTATTTCATCAATTTATTTATTTCATTAATTTATTTATTTTATTGATGTATTTATTTAATTTAATTATTTCATTTTACTAATTAATTAATTTAATTTATTTATTCATCGAATTAATTTATTGATTTTACTATTTAATCTATTTTATTTCAATTTCTTAAATTTATTTTTTTTTAATTTATTTATTTTATTAATTTATTTATTTTTATTAAATTATTTATTCTTATTAAATTATTTACTTTGTTAGTTAATTTATTCTATTAGTTTATTTTATTTTTTTCATTTATTTATTTTATTCATTTATTTATTTAAGAAATTTATGTATTTATTAATTAATTTATTTTATTAATATATTTTTTAATTTATTAATTATTTTAACTTATTCTACGAATTTATTTGTTATAGATTTATTAATAATCTTATTTATTTATTTATTTTTATTTATTTTTTATCTGTTTAATCTAATTTTTTTTATTAATTTGTTTATTTTCATCAATTTTTTTTTTAAATTTAATTATTTCATAATCTATTTACATGTGAATTTATTTAATTTAATTTGATTAATTACTTTTGGAAATCTACCAATTTTTTATTATTTAACTGAGATAACGTCATTGGCTTGGTTTTCAAATACCTTGTCACTTCATGAGTGCAGTAGATTTGATTGGCGTGATAATAGCGGCGTTCAATTGATTTCAGCGGTGTATGACATAAAAACACAGTACGTAATCCTAATTATGCAAATGAGTTACCACTACATCACCCATAACCTGTCAATCAATTATGCTAATGAGCTACTCCTACCTCACCTAGCTATTTCTGTCAATCAAATTTGAGGGATATAAAGGTCGTAGCAATGACCAATCGAATTCGATAAATATGGTAACGTTCAAAATTATAATGACAAAATTTTACCTGCCTATTACATAATCCAAAGGTCTTCTCTGTCATTTATTGATAAATTGTAAAACTTGTGCTTATGATTCCTTATTTTATTTATTTATTTATTTATTTATTTAAATACAATAAAAACACTATATTATTGTATTTATATAAGAAACTACTGTGTTTTATTTATTCACTTATTTGTTTATTTATTTATTCATTTATTTATTTATTTATTTATTTATTTATTTATTTATTTATTTATTTATTTATTTATTTATTTTATTTATTTATTTATTTATTTATTTATTTATTTATTTATTTATTTATTTATTTATTTATTCATTTATTTATCTATCTAAATACAATAAAACCACTATATTATTGCATTTATATAAGAAACGACTGTGTTTTATTTACTTATTTATTTATTTATTTAAATAAAAATAAAACACTATATTATTGTATTTATATAAGAAACGACTGTGTTTTATTTATTTATTTATTTATTTATTTACTTACTTACTTACTTATTTATTTATTTATTTATTTATTTATTTATTTATTTATTTATTTATTTATTTATTTATTTATTCAGATAGTTATATAATTATTTTATAAATTTCTAGACTAAGACGCATATTGTTTTTAGGAAAATATACATTGAGAACTGTTTATTTACCATTATGGGTTATTAAAATTCTTTCTCTCTCTCTCTCTCTCTCTCTCTCTCTCTCTCTCTCTCTCTCTCTCTCTCTCTCTGAGGGTGTGTGTGTGTGTGAATATGGAAACTGATGCATGCATGGTATGTTTCCTTTTTTCAAATATTTTAGATATAACACATTTTTCCTTTCTTCATATTTAATCGTTTTTCAACTTATTATTTAGAAATATGCAAGTATATTAAATTACAATATAAATGACTTTATTTCAAAAAATCATTTTTATCAGCTGATTTTACTCTTGAATTCTTTTTGTCCATTCTTTTTTCTTTTGTTAAATTGAAACATGTAAGTGTCCAATTCTGTGCATAGAGGCATCCGGACATTTGAACTTTTTGACAGTTTGACAAGTACACAATCACTAACCCGTGTATTTTGCATCCGCGTGTCAGTTACTTTTACATCATAAAAGAAGCGATTTTATTCATCAATTCTTTTTGTCCGTTTTTTTTTCTTTTGTTCCTTAAATTATTTATAATCAGCATATCATTTTTATGATTTTATTTTATTTTATTTTATTTTATTTTGTTTTGTTTTATTTTATTTTATTTTATTTTATTTTATTTTATTTTATTTTATTTTATTTTATTTTATTTTATTTTATTTTTTATTTTATTTTATTTCTTATTTTATTTCTTATTTTATTTTATTTTATTTTATTTTATTTTATTTTATTTTATTTTATTTTATTTCATTTTATTTTAAGGTCTGCTTTGAAAAATGTAAGTGTCCAGTTCTGTGCTTAGAGGTATCCAGACAATTGAACATTTTGACAGTTTGACAAGTACACAATCACTAACCCGTGTAATTTGCATCCGCATGTCAGTTACTTTTACACGAGAATACAAGACTATATATCGATATGTTCTAATTATAAGCGAGTGCCATTTTTTAAGAATTCCGTCGAGTTGTTCTATATATCCCACCCTTTCCCATTTGCCCCTAGCAAAATATCAAATGCAGATAAAAATGACCACTGAACTTTATATGATGTTCTTGTAGTTGAATGGATGGTTTCAATCCCGAGTGTCTTAAATTTATACCCTATAAACTCCCCCCCCCCCTAAAAAATTTCAAATATTTTTTAAAAAAGCTTAAAGCAGCATTAAAATTAATGAAGTCCAAAATCCTGTGACCTATAAGGGTTCACGCTGCGTACCCATGGATATGAGAGTCGCACCGGGGGGGGGGGGGGGGGGGCGTAGGGGCACTTTTACATCATGTCCAACTTGAAGATATTTGCGCGCCCTCATGACAGCATGTTTTGGATCGGCACTTGAGTGTGCATTTCCTCAAAACTTTTTTTTCTGTGAACTATTACAGGGAAAGATAAAGAAATAAATTAATTGAAGCTCAAAATAATTATGTATATTTGTAATCAACAATTATTTGTCAAACTTACAGTGATGGGGTTTTGGTTTTTTTTTTTTTTTTTTTTTTTTTGATCGCTCATGAACCTTAGGATCCGCTGCTGACATTAATATCTGCTCTACATATTTTATTTCATAATAACATGAAATAGGATGGGGCAAAAGTTATAACAACATTACATAAGCCCTCTCCTTATCATATACAACATATAAATATCAAAATGGCAACTTAAAAAAATATGTAGATGTACTAGTTAAAAAAATACGAAGAACGTCCATCCACGGCACTGACTCCAAATTTTCAAGTAACCAGGTATATTTTGCTCCATTTACAGAAAAAAAAAACAAAAGACAAAATCGGCAAAATTCGCCCCTTGATCCCCCAGCAAAAGGAGCGCTTGATCCGCTACTGATACTCGATCAAGTATTGTCTGGATCTCCGAGCTGGAAACACAAATCACCTCTAGGCCTAGTGAATTTCGAGGTTTAAAATAAAATTATTCATTATGGCAAAATATATGTATAATATGAAATAAAAAACAGAACAATAAAAAAAAAAAAGAAAGAAGAAAGAAAGAAAGAAAAAGAAAAGAAAAGAAAGAAAAGAGAGAGTAAAAAACGCCGAAAAATACAGCGGGCTCTGTGTTCGCGCTAGCACAATTTCAAATCAAATATTGACCAATCAGAGGCGAGCATTTTATTTGTATACAGAGGAAACTCAGAAGCGGGTTGAAAGTTGTTTTCCCACGAAGAAACTAAACAAAACATGTTTATTTGGGTAATCCCATGGCGATAAATGGTAAGATGCATTTCTAGGTCATTAATATTTACTTTTTAACGTGCATTTCCCAAAATAAAGACGCCGGCTTGGTCAGTTCGACCCACGCGCTGATTTTTCTTGTTCTTGCTTTTATTTCACGGCGATCCTGTGGACTATTTGAATCACTTTTTATATATTTAGACATATTTGTATGATTACTTTCTCCTAAAAAGGAACATGTACCAGGTAAAATCTTTGTTTACTTTGTTACAAGCTAACCCCCCCCCCCTTCCCTTTCAGCCTTTGCCATGGGAAGGATTGGGTAAACTTAAAGATACATGTTCTTCAGGGTGTCAGCACTTTTCATACTGATGTCTTTTCTAGTGTTGTAATGATAGTCGCTGAATCTTGAAAAGTGCTGACTATCGATGACGATAATGATTTCGAAAATTGATTGTCGCTGTTGAAGTTACACGAAATGATCTCAGTGCGAAAAGTCTTTGCTATAATTCAAAACTAAAAACTAGACGTGATCGCTTTGGCAAAGTTACCAGTTGAGGAGGAGCAGATTTATCTACTAAGTCCGCAGCATGGGACTGTTTTGGCTTTAATAGAAAGAAAAAGGAAGGCCCCCTTCTATCATGTCTAAAGCAAACCTCGAGATAAATACTAAGATCTACTTGCATACGTACGCCCTGAGTATTCTCCTTCTGAAGATACAAAACATACAATTTTAAAGAAAAAAAGTCTGATTCTGATTGCGATATCGATGTATTCCTCCGATAGTTTCTGATAATTGATAGTCAAATTTTTTTCTGATTTTACAACTCTAGTCTTTTCGTATTGAGTTCTTTTGTACTTTTCGTT
>VSWD01000014.1:8130056-8391792 GCA_033119305.1 Pinctada imbricata | reverse complement strand
TGAGTGCTGTTGAGATTATCGTCAGGATCTTCTTTAACTCATGAAGCAAATTAATCTTTGTTATGACGAACTCACTTGGTATTCAATGCCTTGAACGTTTCCTATCCATACTTTTCCCGCCACTGGACTAGTTAAATCAACCATGACTCCGTCTGTACATATGCTTATTTCTGGCAGAACATTATCCCACAATTCCAATCTCAGAACTTCGGCGTTGGCATGGATACAGATGGAGTATCGCTCACCGTGAACCAGGTATTCATTTGCGTTGAAGAATACATTTATATATTCGTTTGCTGTAGAAATATAGTAGAATAACGTTTTTTACACCAAGTGTTACCGGGTAGATTTACATTATAAAAAGGATTATCATCTAAGTTTGATTCTTATCTTGTTCGAATGTCTAATTGAACAACTTTATCTTATCAGTCAAAATAATTTAAACAGAAGGAAGAATTAACCCAAGCGAATCGTATTTGATCGTACTAAGAAAAGAAAATTATGGCATTTAATCAAAACTACCTGAAATACAAATGAGCACCCTGACTGAATTTTGAACCGGCCATAAAATGGTGTGCAAATAGGATTATTTGAACATGTAAACATGACATAGAATTTACTTACTTGTGTTCCCACATTTGTTATGTACTACATCGGGATGTGAACATGGATCTGTTAAGTTCAGCTGTACTAGCTGTTCGTAGTAGGTGGTGACATCAAGTGTGTGGGCGTTAACCACTGCCCACGTGTACCATGAATATCTCCCAGAATGCCATACGGCGGAAAGAACGTTTTTGAACGGTGTGTAGTCAACGTCATCAGGGTACCATATAGCGTTTTCCTCTAGGTAAACACCGCTGCCTTTTGTGTCTGAAAGTATCCAGTGCCCAGTTTCACAAACAATCGCACGAAAGATTTCAGGAATTTTCGTAAATTTCATTATTTAATACAAGGTAAAAATGTTTTCTATTTAGATTGTATTATGTGTTCTGATATAATTTCTGCAAACCTAATATAAATCGAGATGAAAAACATAACAATTCATCGTTTTAAAGCAGAACTGAGCAATCAAAAGTTACAAAAATTCCTGAAATTGCTCGTCAGATGCTGCTGATAGTCTATCAAATTCTGCACCGACTACAGGGCCCTCCAAGATACTCAGCTCTATAATAACATGACAGAAATCGCCTGCAAGACTACAGTGGAACACACACACATGATGTTACAAACAATGGGCATCAGAACAGATTGAGCCAACTATTCATTTGAACAATACACTGATTCTGCTCACTGGATTTGTATGGGGAACTCGTCATACACTATGATGTCCCACTCTCCAGAATGGTGGATGATATTCTGTCATAGACCATTTGAACCATCCAACCAAAGATTGTACTCTATGTCTTCCGAAATGGAAGTAACCGGATGTGACAGTTCTACCGAATTGAAGCGGCGGGTATTGCATGCAAGCAGGAGATGCTTACTCTTCCTGGGCACCTGGTCTCACTCCCATATCGGGAGTTCGCTTCTTTTCATATGGTGGAGGTTTTTGTTTGTTTGCTTTGGTTCCTGTTTTATCCTGATTTTGTATGCCTTCGGTTTCTGATTTTCTGAATTATCGATTTTGTGCTGTGTACAGGGATATGGTCATTATCCATATTTGTCGTGTACCTCTTCCAGGTGAGTATCTTGCCAATTTCATGACAATGAATTTCGAATAGTTTTGCCTTGCCTTCTCGACTTTGAGACTGGATGGCGGGTGGTTACTTCTTTGATGTTGATGTTGCTTGGTGAACACATTTTTCCTGTTTATCAGTCATACTGATATCGGCACGATTTCATTCAAATTCAAGTAAGGTTACATACAAGTTAACAGGAAATTTTGGAAGAATTTACACTCTACCTCTTTGTCATTTTGTCCACATGAATTTTTAATATTGGTAAAACAAATAGTGATGGAGGTTTCATATTTCATATTAGAATTCCTTCTGCAAACCCATTGTTCATAGCAAAGTGTAATTCACATGAAATTCAAAGGAAATTAGCATCGTGTTAATGAAAGATGTTAATTTCAAATGAAAGTTCATGTGAAATTCATGTAAATTTCAGATAAGATTTATTTGAAAAAAATATTTCACATGAATTACACATAAATAGCTTCACATGAACTTCATGCAAAATTGAAATTTTATATCTTTCACCGAAAATCATCGAAATTATAGGAAGTTAACATCTTAGCACCATCCCTCCAATACAAATTTGGACATAGGTTTTATTTCGATATGCTACTGAATCGACCCTACAGGAAATTTGAAGCCGTGTACTCTCTGCAAAGAAAATGCATAAATTCAAATTCTAAAAATAACACCAGAGGGCGCTAGTAAAAATAATTTGGGCTGCTTATGAAAAACACTTTGGCTGGAAGCATCACTTATGATAAGTTAATATTCGTGTCTGGTGCATGAAATATTGGTTTGAAATTTTCCTCAAGAAGGTATAGAGTTGAAACCCTTCCGCATTATTTATATGATATTCATGTCAGAAACCTCCCATGAATTTAGTTCATGTAAAAAATCATGTAAATGTCATGTTCGTGCTCGTTTTACATAAAATTCATGTGAACTTATATGTTAGGTTCATGTAAATTTCACATGAATTTCATGTGAGACACAAATGGCTGTGTATCGGTTTCTTACACGTTTTACCTCTCAGCCTTGACCTAGAAATTTGACAAAATGAAAAAACCTATGGATCCATGATTCAAACTTTTTAAATTAGTAAAATAGGGAATCAATATTTCTCATATTTAAAATGAAATGTTTCCTGATTATCTTTACTTTTATTTTTCCCATTTTTAAGCAGAGACCTAAAAGTCCTGCAAATGCAGACGGAAACAAATTGATCTTGATTCCTTGCGAGTAATTTGAAAAAATAGTTTTCTTACCATCAGTGCTGTCTGACTGTCCCCTTGAATCAACAATAAATCTTGGCGAGATGAGTATGGGGTCAAAGGCTTGACAGTCCTTAATGTCGGCGCTGATGCTTGACCATATCCTGGCTTTATTATATCCCCTTATAACAAACCGTCGACATTTGGAAAAGTCCATTGTTCCGCTTAATGTAACATCAAAAGTGCCCTATTATGGAAAAAAAGTAATAGATCATTTTTTGGGTTTAACAATTGGACATTTTTAACAGAAAAACTCTTCAAATGGATCTATTAACATATTAGGTTTCCAAACCAAATTGGGAGTTGACTGCTAATAACATTTTCCTGCATGAATATATAATATAATGTTCTTTTCCTCAGTTCGTCAACTTTATAGTTTTTTCAATAAATATACATACGTTGAATTCAACTACAACGACTAATTAATGTACTTATGTCAAGCTCTGAAAATAGAACCTAAATATCATATTTGATGAAAATTACCACATCGGAGGAAAATGTTGGCGAGACTGTTGTCCACGTGACATGAGTGTTGCCTAGTAACGAGTTGTCTGTTATTGTATATTCATAATGATCTATCATGGTATACCGCGTCGTAAGACTGCTTACATCCGGGTCGAAGAATCGTGAAAATGTAACCTCAAGCTGAAAAGATATAAGGAAAGTTAAGGAAGCGATTTTCGATAAGACTTACGTTTATTTTTCACGTCAGAAAGTATCCACGTAATGCAATAAGCATAAAAACAACTTCGACATGAACAGGGGCAAGGAGATCCACTTTGTAAAGCAATTCAATGTAATTCAGGATGGTACTTTGAACTTAAAAACAATAATCTGAGATGTAGGGAAAACGAAATAAAATGTAACGGGGACGGCCCGCTGACATATATCCCGCCGTGTTGATTACGGCTATACTCTTCAGTTTATTGTCCTCTTGACAAATTAATTACCAATTTACAACAGATTCACGATGATTGTTTATCCAGTCAAATACCTATGGTTCACCGTTATTTTTAATGTGATTTAGGAGCGCTCCACAGGAACCAGAGATATTAGACTGACCATAAGAATCACCGAAAACCTGATGTCTACGTATTATGTGCGTTGTGTATTGTTATCCGATTCGATCTCTTGGATGTAGCCCTCACAACCTCTGAAATATTCTGTGGCTCTCAATGTCCGAAATACGTCAAATATCCAGATAAAAGACAAGAACTAGAGACTCTTTGATTATGACATTATTGATGTATAATAAACGATTAAAATATTTACATGTATTTACAAACTAAGAAAATTGAGATGAAAATATAACGGTTGCCATTGAATCACTTATGATTCCTACTTGCAAATCTTATTCCCTTGATTTGAAGAACTATAAAACAAAGAAAACAATTACCTATAAAAAGGTAGCAATCAGGAAATACAATTTCCTTGGCTGAAGGAAGCAAAGGTGACTATTTAGGAAAGATACACTTCCCAGAGTCGAGTAAGAGAAACAGATCAAAGGAGGAACCACTATTTGGATTGATACAAATCCACGGGGTTCGAAAGAAGAAAGTTAGGTTGTGTTTAGTACGATGCGCACTATGAACCTCGACAGAGAGTGGGTCTGGAAAGCCAGAGCCCCAGTGCATTTTCAGTGTGCACGACATTAAATACCCAAATTGACAAGCTCCTCCCACTGAAGAGATATAATCCCATTGGCTAGTTCCAGATATAATTAAATGTGATTGAAAGTAAAATCTAAAATCGCTGACAATGTAAAATTTGGGATTTTCCAGAAATTGCTAGAGAAAATAGGGCAACCACCAGTAAATAAAAATGTAGATTTGAACACAATATTAGTTCAAAATATAACAATCATCAATACATACAATTATATAATATTGCATATAAAATCAGCCCTATTACATTCCTCCCCACTTAAAATAAAGTTATCAATTAACTTTGTTTAAACTGATTTTATGCAATATAAAAGTCTGTAATCAAAAAAAAAAAATACAAACACGACACATACACTCACAAAAAAAAAATTAATTCACAATACATTTAATCTAATACCCCCTCCTTTCCCCTTTTTAATTTTTTTTTTACACTGTCAAAAATTGTCATTATCTTCTGTAGGCGCGTGATACAAATGTCCCACATATTTGTCCTTTCTTCTTTTGAAGGCCCAAGATTTACTGCCCTCAAAAATTATGGTCACCTCTTCGTCTCTCGAATTCGATCCCAACGGCAACGAAAACGACGGTTTTGCTAGAGCCTGCCTCCTGACAGACGCCTCTCGCTTCCGCTTATCTCTGTCCTGCTCTTCTGCCGTCGGTGGTCTCATCGGGAGTGTGCTACCTGGATCGATCTTTTGTATGTTTGGCACACTTATCACTGTATACTCAAGTGCCACGGAATGCCCCGCCGCTTGGTGTTTCCTCGCCCTGTCCTTCCTGGCAAATCGTTTTCCACAGTGACACTTGAACAATTTTGTGTCCATGTGAAGATTCCTCCAGTGTCGCTGGTATTCTTGAAAGGACGTAAATTTCCCAGCACATCCAGCGACATTGCAGTATGTGCGCAGATCACTCCATGGCTCTCGCAAAAGACCGTCCAGTTCGCCCGAAGAGGGAAATAATTCTATGTCAACCATCCTGCAAATATCTAAACAATAGCAGACAAAGATTATAGCTAAAAAATTATACAGTAAATCTATAAACCCATGTGATCTTTGACAATTTTTTTATTTACAAGGAGCACGGACCTCCCGTCCAAATCTAGTTCTATAGCGTGTTTCGCGTGGCACCTCATGCTGTGTTACGTACTCGACGTCGGAGTTTGACGTTTCAGATGTAGTATCACATTCACTCTCAGATTTATTGTCTGTCTCACCATCTACAAGCCAACTGTCAGGAGCATTCTCACCGTCATACGGTTTCAAGTGATCTACATGTACATTTATCACCTTTGAATCTTTATCTTTCTGAATGCTCAGTGTGAAATCTGTAATTTTTCTAATAATCAGATAAGGACCTGTCCATCCTAATCCTAATTTTTTATTTGCCGTGGGTGGATACCATCTCCAAACCCAATCACCAATCTCATATTCTCTCTCTTTTAATTTCCTATCGTATTCACACTTTTGCCTTGTAAATGATTGCTTTAAGTTCTTTCTGGTCATGTCATAATTTGTTTTTAGAGATTCTTTTAACCATTCGACATACTGAACGGGGCAATAAGTTTCTCTTATACTAGGTGGACTTCCTACCATTACGTCAAGTGGACATTTTATTTCTTTACCTAACATGAGTAAGTTAGGAGTGCAATGAGTACTCGTTTGCTCTGTTGAGCGATACGCCATCATTAAGAATGGTAAATGATCATCCCAGTCCCGTTTGTTTTCATTTACGAACATAGTCAACATTTGTTTCATTGTTCTGTTAAACCTCTCAATTAAACCATCAGATTGCGGCCTGTAAGGTGTCGCACGCGATTTTTCAACGCCTAATAATTTACAAACTTCTGAAAAAAGTTCTGATTCAAATTCACGTCCTTGATCTGTATGTATCCTATCTGGACAACCAAATCTACAGATAAACTCTGTCACTAATATATCAGCCACTTCCAAAGCGGTATGATTAGGAATCGCGTATGCTTCCATCCACTTGGTGAAGTAGTCTCCGATTACCATGATATATTCATTATTATCACGTGTAACGGGGAGTGGACCAAAAATATCTATCGCGATGCACTATAACTGACATGTTGAAGATTGTATTTCCCTACTCCAGGACCTGGTTTACATCTGGCGCATAGATCACATTTTTTACACCATCGCCTTATGTCTTGTGTCATTCCGGGCCAATAGAAACGCCTACGAACACTTTCAAGTGTTTTATCTCGACCAAAATGTCCAGCTGTTCGTTTCTCGTGAAGTTCAGTAAAAATGAATTTTCTGATTTTATTTGGGGCAATCAACTGAAAATATTCCTCACCTCTGTCATCTGAACTTTTACGATAAAGTAGATTATTTTCTATAAGAAGGCTGTCCCAACATCTAAGCAAGTCATTTACTTCGTCGCTCATTTCGTTAATTTTTGGTTTCTCTTTTGATATTGAAATAAAATTCCTTACTTTTTCTATGTTCTTGTCTTGCATTTGTATTTCCTGCATTTCTTTATTTGACCATGACGACAACCACCCTGTATCTGATATCTCTGCATTTTCTATCAAATTTTGCGAAGTTTTACTGCGAGTTTTATATACTGGACTAACAAGCTCAGTTTTGGACAGGTCACAGTCCATGTCAAGAGGGGTCGTCTCAGTATCTATCGGTCTGTCGCTAGTATTATTGGATGGGTACTCGTCCATGCAACTAGAAACTTTAAGCGAGTTTACTCGTGTTTGGTCAGTACAATCAGGGCAGTCTGTGCGTTTGCATTTTATATGAGGAATTCGGGATAAACTATCCGCGTTTCGATGTTTTGAACCCCTACGGTGTTGGATTTCAATATCATATGTTTCAATAATACTTATCCAGTGCGCTAACATGCTCGTTGGCTCTTTGAAGTTTTTCAGCCATATAAGGGGCGCATGATCGGTTCTTAGCGTGAATCTTCTACCATATAGATAGTGTTTGAATTGCCTAATAAAATGTACGACAGCAAATAGCTCGCGCTTTGTCGTACAATAGTTCCGTTGAGCTTTATTGAGCGTTTTACTCGCGTAGGCTATGACTTTTTCTTCGTTGTTTTGAACTTGTGAAAGGACAGCACCAATTGCGTTTGCACTTGCGTCTGTGTCGAGAATGAACTTTCCGTACCTATCAGGAAATGACAAAATTGGTGCAGATGTCAATAATTCTTTAAGTTTGTCAAAATTTTGGTTGCATTCAACAGACCAAATAAATCGCGCGTTTTTTCGCGTCAAATCGGTAAGTGGTCTTGATAACATTGAGAAATCAGGGATAAAACGTCTATAATACCCTACTAAACCTAGAAAACTCCTTACTTCCCGCCTACTCTTTGGAATCGGCCAATTCTTTACCGCATCAGTTTTCTTGCGATCACAACTTACTCCTCCTTCCGACACAACATGCCCTAAATACGCAACTTCCTTGCCGAAAAGCTCGCATTTCTTAGGCTTTAACCTCAAATGTGCTTGACGTAAACGTATGAAAACTTCCCTCAAATTCTCATACGCCGATTCAAACGTTGAACCGTACACAATGACGTCATCCAAATAGCACAAACACTTCCGCCAGTGCAACCCACGTAGCACTGTTTCCATGAGCCTCTCGAAAGTTGCCGGTCCATTCGAGAGCCCGAACGGGAGCACATTAAACTGAAATAGCCCCCTATGTGTCGCAAACGCCGTCTTCTCTTTGTCGCACTCTGCGACCCCTACCTGCCAATATCCAGAGGCCAAATCTAACGTAGAAAACCATCGCGAACCCGCAAGAGTATCCAAAGTCTCGTCTATTCTTGGCAAAGGATACGCGTCCTTAAGCGTAACCGAGTTAAGTTTCCTAAAATCTATACAAAATCTATGCGAGCCATCTTTCTTTCTCGCAAGCAAAATCGGTGAACACCAGGGGCTCTCGCTAGGTTCTATGATCTTATCTTCGATCATTTTATCTAGTTCTGTTTCGACTATCTCTCTCTGAGCTAAGGGTATCCTACGAGGCGGTACCTTTATTGGTCTAGCATTTCCTGTCTCAATTCGGTGAGTTGCAAGGTCAGTTCTACCTAATTTACCGTCCTTACCTACAAATATATCTCTGAATTCACTAAGTAACGCTTTTAATTTCAGTCTCTGTTCAACTGATAATTCACTAGCGTCGTTTGCTAACTTTTCAAGTTCGTCGGGTAAATCATCGCCACGACAGCTTTTCTCTGAACTATCGTCATATATGGTCGCTACGGTTTCAATCGTACCTATGATAGAATCTTTGGGGATTGCTATGTCCTTTTTACTAAAATTAATAATTGGTATTTCAAAAGTTTTCAAGTTTGGGTTTACTAAGGACCTAGCAACCACTAACCCATTTTTACAAAGTTCATTTGACCCTTCAATTATTCCGACATCATCTTCTAAGTCACCGTCTATGTAACCTAGTATTTTATGTTCCGTATAAGAGGGACAATTTTGTGTTGAAATTGCTTTTATCCTACAATGTAGCACATCGAGTTGTGCTTTCTCTGCTCAGAGTTATCTCGCTTTCGTTTACTTTAAGTAACGGCGGTGCCATGTGTATGACGACCCTATTACTTTCAAAAAAATCCATACCAAGCAAAAGGTCTATGTCTTCTAGATTTGCAATTATAACATCTTGAGTTATGAGTTCATTTCCTATCTTTAATTCTGCCATGAATCGTCCTACAACCTCTAAATGTTTACCATCTGCTGTTTTTAGTATGGTTGACGCTTTTTGTAACGTAATCTCAGACGGAATTTTATGAAACAAAGTTTTTGAGATAAGAGTTACAGAGGATCCCGTGTCAATTAGGGCCTGACATTTGACTCCATTTATCTCCACGTGGGCATATAAACACGCCTGGGAAATATTGTTCACTATCGCGAATTCTGGTTCTTTTATTGTTGTCTCAGTCGGATTTACTTTTGTTTTGTGGATATTTTTACTATTGACTTGTTTATTTTGATTTGGATATAAATTTTCATGGTTAGTCAAAGCGTTTCTTTTTGTATGTATTTTGTCTTTTTCTTCTCTTTTATTCAAACATGACCGATTTGAAAATCATCGACTGAGTTGACGGTCACCAATTCAGTCAACTCTAGTTTCCCGATTTCGTGACTTTCTTTGGGACGTCGTTTTTATTGGTCCCTTCGGTACATTCGCGTGCATAGTGTCCTAATTTATGACAATTAAAACATTCAATATTTCGCGAATTTCGAGTCCCATTTTCACTTTGTTTGCTTCCGTACTGTTTTCTTGGCCTAAATCGTTGAAAAGAATTTAATTTTTCATCAATCATTTTAGAAATACTTTCTAAAGTAAGTGACTCACTCGCTGTGGATTTTTTTAGTGCATTGACCGTTTCTTCCGCGAATTTAGGTTTTTGAGGATTCAGAGACCCTTCGAAAGCTTCGTACTCTGTAGCTAAAGCAATCGCTTGCTCTAAAGTTTTCGGGTGACTAAATTGAACGTGCTTTCTAAGTTCGTGATTTCCTAATCCATTTATATAAGCGTCAATAATTTGATTTTCTTGACTGGACAATGGAGAATCCGGATATGCCTGTTGCGCTAACCTTTTTAATGAATAACCAAATTCTGCGGAGCTCTCATTCTTTTCTCTCCTTCTATTTCTGAACTCACAACGTTTAGCAACTACTTTTTCTTTTGGGTCAAATCTTTGTTGTAAAATGTCTTTTAACGCATAGAAATCTGAAGCTTGTGCCAGTGTTAGTTCATTTACTATTTTCCTAGCATTCCCTCTTAAATTCATGATTAATTGATCTGCTTTCTCACCGTTCGACCATCCGTTCCAACTTGCAACTCTCTCAAACTGAATAATGTAATCTGACCATTCGCTAGACTGACCGTCAAATTTTTCTACTCTTTCTGTTTTACGCGATGTTGGACCCCCTTCCCACCTTTTAAGGCACGGACTCTTTTCGTCTGTGCGCGCGATAGCTTTTTCTTCATGCTCAAAATGGTTCTCAGTCATCCCCTTTTTAGGCCTGCAGCTACCCAAAGGAGAAGTTCCGACCGCAATGGAAGGACGAGTAATAACACTTATAGATGAGCATGTGCTAGAAACGCGATCAGACCAAAACGCATCAGTGTATGACGTTTTATCAAAATAATGTCCACCAGTCGTAATTTTTGGCTGAGAAAAATCTTTAGGCGTAGACATAATCGGACCGATTAATGATGGTACTGTACTTGTCGTTTCGATCTGATTTGTGAATTGCGGCTCATTCTTTACGCTTGTGTCAATTTCATTTGAAATATTCTTAACAAGATTATCCCAACCTGCGTGATTATCGTCTGCAAACAAAACATTTTTCTTTTTACTATACGGTTCGATTTCGCCTAGACCTCTTGACATTTTTATGCCAGAGTCGTTACTTATATCTGAGCGCTGAATCGGAGTGTGTAACACAGTGCCATTAAAACTGTCAGCTACGCATACTGAAGGAAAATTAAATTGAATTTCATCGTCAGAGTCTCCAGTTTTACTTTTCACTACATCTGTTTTACGTAAAGTATTTTCAGGTGTGGAAACATTTACGTTTTTCTGAGATTCTTCACTAGTAGCCATATTTCAGAAATTGTGATAATAAAACTACATCCAGGTCTACGGAACACCAGTGTAACGGGGACGGCCCGCTGACATATATCCCGCCGTGTTGATTACGGCTATACTCTTCAGTTTATTGTCCTCTTGACAAATTAATTACCAATTTACAACAGATTCACGATGATTGTTTATCCAGTCAAATACCTATGGTTCACCGTTATTTTTAATGTGATTTAGGAGCGCTCCACAGGAACCAGAGATATTAGACTGACCATAAGAATCACCGAAAACCTGATGTCTACGTATTATGTGCGTTGTGTATTGTTATCCGATTCGATCTCTTGGATGTAGCCCTCACAACCTCTGAAATATTCTGTGGCTCTCAATGTCCGAAATACGTCAAATATCCAGATAAAAGACAAGAACTAGAGACTCTTTGATTATGACATTATTGATGTATAATAAACGATTAAAATATTTACATGTATTTACAAACTAAGAAAATTGAGATGAAAATATAACGGTTGCCATTGAATCACTTATGATTCCTACTTGCAAATCTTATTCCCTTGATTTGAAGAACTATAAAACAAAGAAAACAATTACCTATAAAAAGGTAGCAATCAGGAAATACAATTTCCTTGGCTGAAGGAAGCAAAGGTGACTATTTAGGAAAGATACACTTCCCAGAGTCGAGTAAGAGAAACAGATCAAAGGAGGAACCACTATTTGGATTGATACAAATCCACGGGGTTCGAAAGAAGAAAGTTAGGTTGTGTTTAGTACGATGCGCACTATGAACCTCGACAGAGAGTGGGTCTGGAAAGCCAGAGCCCCAGTGCATTTTCAGTGTGCACGACATTAAATACCCAAATTGACAAGCTCCTCCCACTGAAGAGATATAATCCCATTGGCTAGTTCCAGATATAATTAAATGTGATTGAAAGTAAAATCTAAAATCGCTGACAATGTAAAATTTGGGATTTTCCAGAAATTGCTAGAGAAAATAGGGCAACCACCAGTAAATAAAAATGTAGATTTGAACACAATATTAGTTCAAAATATAACAATCATCAATACATACAATTATATAATATTGCATATAAAATCAGCCCTATTACAAAAACAACAAAATGCAAAAACAATTCACTCCCATATCCGCAGTTCGCGTCTTTTCATGTGGTGGAGATTTTTGTTTGTTTGCTTTGGTTCCTGTTTTATCCTAATTTTGTATGCCTTCGGTTTCTGATTTTCTGAATTATCGATTTTGTGCTGTATACATTATCCATATTTGTCAATTTAATCAAAAGAAGAAAAATCAATAATTAAACTTAATATTTCTTGCTTGTTTAAATTTCTTTCTGATGCAGATTCATATTAAATAAACATGCATGTCTTAATTACAGCATTTTTACAGAGTTGAGACACCTCCTGTCACTCCCTTTCTTCACGTTTTCACTTCAGTTTTACCTTTTCGTTTGTACCAGTTGCACTGGAATCTAAGTGAGTAACATTCAAGGCTCCAGTCACTGGTCTTGAAGAGAGCACGGTCACCCCGTCACTCTGTATTGTAGGAAAGCAGGTCGTGCCAGCACACGGTTTTAAGTTAACACGATATGTTTTGCCCGGAGAAAGATTTAAGTTGTTAACGCTGTGTGATTCCTTGTTATACAGATACTCATAGTCATATATTGTGTTCCAAGTGCCTCCACCTATAGTGAAACAGAGAAGATTAATTAAAGATGAAAATAATGAAAGGAAAGAAGAATAAAGAAAAATCATACTATTCTTAATAATAATATTATTATTATAAAGCATAAATGAGAATTACTCAGACAATATTTACATGCTTATGTATCACTATCAACCATTTTAATGGCCCATAAACAGGATGAATACAACCATCTCTGAAGTTATCATCAGGTTATGGCTAAAAGTTGTGTATAATGAAAGGGTCACGAGCTTCAAAGTTGTTGAACAATTACACTCAAAACTAAAAAATATTGTTTAGCCGATACAATAAATAAATGGATAGTAGTAATGGCTATCTGCTATCAACAGGTATGTGAAAAGGGTAGTCAAATCTGAAGACTGAAAAATGCTTAGACATCAAATACAATTAACCTTTTCAGCCTCATTATGCGTTAACTCATTATACACCCCTTTTCTCTTACCTGAACTATCTTCTTCCTCTACAGATAGGAACATGTCATGGATGAAATTTGTCCATCCTGATGGAACGGTCCAGTGAGCTTGGACAGAGCTGGTAGAAGGTTGATAGTCAATGTCTGCAGCACAGGCAAACCTATTGTCCTACAAGAAGCAAAAACATTATTAAAATGGAGTTTTTAAAATAACATTTGGATCAAGTAATTCTTTTTCTTAAAGATTCAAGATTATTTTATTATTATTGTGTGAAACATTTTCAATTCAATAGCATCGAGGCTCAATTTCGTGTTCTATTGTAAGTGCTGTTGGGATTTTCGTCAGGATCTTTTTTAACTCATTAAGAACAGATAAATTTGCAGCATGGACCATACATGCACGTTTCGGGTACTTAACCCTCGTCAGTGATCCTCAATCTCAACAATGTTATATGGCCAAAGAGTGCGAAATTTTATGTCCAAAAATTACCGAAAGACGTAGCAGTATGGATGGGATATGATGCTACAGGACCCACGTTTTAAAATTTCAAGGAATTCTGATATATTTTCGAGTCGTTAAAGAAACGATCAACCGTAATTGATAGAACTTGGCTATATGTGCCCTTTTGGACTCCTGGTCCACCAGCAGTTTATTTTCTTTTATTATCATAGTTTCAAATTCTTCGTAAGTGACAGATGTACAGATAGTATTAGATATATAAATATTGAAGTATATTTTTGTGATAATTATTTCAGATCAAAATATGCAAATTTTACATATAAGAGATACTCGAGGCCGAAAAGGGAACTAAGAATAGAGCATACATTATGAACAATTTAAATCTAAACATGACAATTTATAACATAAATTGAAATGAAATCAACCAATATGAAGCGTTTGCCAAGCATTGTAGTCGCATTGCTCTAATTTTGAAATCTTAGATATATATTTCAAATGACCAGTTATAGATATATTCGATTTTCAGATAAGGTCGTAAAATTGGTCATAAAGTATGTTCCTTATTTCAAAAAGCAGTGAATGAAAACCTTGCAAAAATGAGAAATTGGAATTGGATTAAACCTAGTGATATGAACGTCAAAAGTTATTATCAAGCATGAGATTTCGAATAGCTTTTAATTATATTTAAATAATTTCTAAATAATGAAACTATATCATAATGCAGACAGTTACAAGATTCTGTATTCAAAAGTCACGTCTACTAAAACTTCACCTTACCTGATCATGATGTGTGAATAAGGAGTTTGTTGTATCCACTGAAATATAGATTAAAGATTCAATATAGATTTTGATTTTAAAAATGTAAAAAGTTTGCCCCATAACACTCAACAGAAAATGTTATCATGCTTAAGCGTATCAAAATATGGAATATTATTTTTACATTATTTAAGTGATCACGTCATTTGACGTTATCAGGAAATGGATGACCTTTTCACATTTTATTTTTGTGGCATATTTCTGCTTCTTACATGCCACATCCTTTTTTTAAAGGAGGATGCAAAAATGCAGGGTGGTTATGTCGACAGGCAAAACATTTTCGTCCACTTGTGCTTTATTTATGCTTACACGAACGATAGCTATGTCAATATACGAAGCAGGTATATATATTCAAGTTTATTAAGTTCCAAGTTGACATAAGAAAATCGCAAGTTTACAAAAATGTGGTAAGTGACACATTTATTCATTGTTCATTTTCTACAATTCAGCAATAATCAGGCGAAAATGCTACCATGAAATACAGAAGTGTCGTGCACTTTTAACGATTTCAATTACATCACCCGATCATGAAATAAGATTAATCACAAAATCATCATTCAGCACTGCCTTATTTTCTTTTATTTCAACTCTGATTTTTTTGTTCTGTAACTCAATTACTTCGGCATAATCATATGAGTTAAAGAAGATCCTGACGATAATCTCAACAGCACTCACAATAGAGCACCAAATTGAGCATCGACGGACCCCTAGTAAGCTAGAGGTGGGACCAGGTGCCCGGGAGGAGTAAGCATCCCCTGTTGGCTAGCCGCATCCGCCGTCGATGTCTAAGCATAGAAATAAAAATATATAAATCCATGCACTGTCTGACGTTATGTCTATAAAGAAAGTGCTATGGCGACAATGTCAGGGAAATATATTCAAAACACGTACTGTCAAACCCCTCGCGGGGAACTTTTTTACGAGCTCCACACTGCAAAGAGCATAAGTGTGACACAAATGGTTAAAGAAGACCCTGACGATAATCTCAACAACACTCACAATAGAGCACAAAATTAAACATCGACGGACACTTAGCAAGCTAGAGGTGGGAACAGGTGCACGGGAGGAGTTAGCATCCCATGTACCAATGATGAGGATTTACAAACCGAAACACGTATCTTGTGCGCTAAAATTGGGTTGATATTTTCCTCAAGAAGATAAAGAGTTGGAATATTTCCATAAAATTTATATTCTTGACAGCACTGGTGGTAATACGTATAAAACATCACTATTAATGCAACATTGCAATAAGGTCAAACTTAAGCAGACATATTATTTGCACCTAATTGCTGAAATTAGGTGCAATCCTGCTACATCTTTCGGTACATATTTGACATAATAATTTTCACCCACTTTGGCCATATAACAATTTTACGATTGAGGATCACTGACGAGGGTTGAGTATCCGAAACGTGCATGTCTGGTCCATGCTGCAAATTTATCCGTTTATAAATGATGCTATTGAATTTGAAGACGTTCAACATTTGAACTACTTGGTGAGTGTCACTGCTGGTGGACCAGGATTCCCCGAGGGCACATGTAGCCAAGTTCGGTCAACTTTGGTTGATCGTCTGTCTCTTCAACGCATTCAAAATTTTCTGGTACCAAAATTCTTGAAATGTCTAAAACGTTGGTCCTAAAGCATCATATCCCACCCATCTTGCTACATCTTTCGGTACATATTTCACATAATAATTTTCACCCATTTTGGCCATATTACAATTTTTAGATTGAGGATCACTGACGAGGGTTGAGTGCCTGAAACGTGCATGTCTGGTCCATGCTGCAAATTTATCCGTTTATAAATGATGCTATTGAATTTGAAGACGTTTAACATTTAACGAGACTATACTCCCCATCAACGCCGACTACATAGCCTCTTGGGTTATGCATACAACCAAGGACTGTGATTTTACTGCGCAAAACATTTGTGCTTTTTTCTATGCTTTAATATTTCTGACAAAAAAAGCCACTTGTGTTATATACCTATCATGCTACAGTTGTCTCCATCATTTATGGTCATAGCTATTGTCTCTGTGTCATCCAGTGCTGTTACTCCATCTGAAGTTACTGTTACATTGTTCAATGATGTTAAAGCTGTTACTGTGAAATAGTAGGTCTGAAAAACATGAATCACATTATGGAAAACATTTGCTGTTATATCATTGCTTGTATTTGTATATCTAAACATTATTAACGATAAGTACATTTCAATAAAGAAACAAAGGTTAAAGTGAGAAGCATAAGACTTTAGTTAACAAATTTAAATCATTTCAATTATTCATTGAATTTAATAATTGTTTGTCTACATTCATATTGACAGAAAAATGAAAGAAAAACCTTGAAATGTTTAGAAATTTTGTATGGCATTGAATTACATAATAGCCTATCAATCTTTCAATATAGAATCCAATTAGATATTATACAAATATTCAAATAATTCATTTCGTTCAGTATTTTCACTTACAGTTCTTGCTGATAACGTCAGTCCTGTAGCTTGATATTGTAAATTAATTCCTACACTTGTCCTAGTGAGAACATCATCTGCCCCAGGTGTCGTACCGATTGTGACGTCGTAAGTGACTGAAAGATATTGATGTGTAAATCCCCACCAACGAGCAGCCAGTGAGGTCCTATCCGTCTGAAAGTCCACATCTTCTATGTCCTTTGAAGGGAAGAGGTAATAGAAACCAAAATCAGAGCCAAAAAGTCATATGTGTAATATATCGGTATACACAACCTTAAGGTACCTTGACAAAATAAGTAAGATATACTGCAAAGAAGCAAAATTAAGTCCCAAATAGATATGAAATATTCACAATGTAACCAAAACCCTTTTCAATAACATACATGATAATTATACGGAAGAGTTCAAACCCTTTACCTTCTAGAAGAAGATATCAAATAAATTTTAACGCATCAGACACCTGTTTCGGATAGTTAATCCTCATCAGTGATGCTTCAAGTCGAACGAATTTTCAGACACAGCCAAAATTCATTTAAGTTTTATAAGATAAAATGCATCACTTGATCTCACTCTTCTTTGAGACTTTTACCAAATAATTGAAAATTCATGCAGATTCCTGAACAAAAAAACCCACTTTAGTCCATTCTTATACAATATTTCTCATATTTCGAAAAAAATAGATTTATTTGCAGATATTACTTTAAAGAGGTGTGCATTTTAAAATTACCTACTTTATATGGAATTGTAGAGGAAACACTCTGAAATGATTAAAGAGATATATTCATTACTTATCAACTGAAAGAATACCAATTTAACCATTGGATTAAAAACAATTACATGATTTGCATTTGTTGTTCAAGCTAAGTAGTACAAAGGGTAAAAATAAAAGTAACTGTAGCTCAGACTGAGAGGTATTTAACGTAGATTTTCTTGCATGGTTCTATTCTAAAGAAAATGCCTTTGATGCGAATTGATGCATATTTTCATGGAGAAGTACACAACAGACTAATATGGAAAATACATTTAATTAAACAGTGTATAATGGCTAAAGAAATGGATGAGGCATCTCTCGAAAATGATTCATTTGACTTACCATCGTATCTATGTCGATAACAACCCCTTCTGATGGCAGCCCAAAATCATATGTATAAGGTCCGGAAACAGCAGAAGTCACAAGTCCTGCAAAGTTTGTGGCTTTGATTGTTGTGTAATAAGAATGACCACCTTGAAGTGACCACTTCAATGCTGATATCTGTATGGCTGTACAGGAAGGGGGCGTGGTCAGGACGCACGTGCCTCCTGTTGTAAGGGGTTGCCATGGCATCATGTCAGCTCTGTATTGGGATGTTCCTATGTGTATAAAGAAATCGAAAGTGTCATCTATCCTGCCATTGTTTATTAGTAGAATAAGCGTTATGAGAAATGAAGCAAACTATTTTGTACAGACATCGCATATATTATGGATAAGCATTTTTCATCAAAGGTACTTTAACAATACTAATACAAAATGAATCCAACAACGATCGCTAGAATGCCAATTACGATGGAAACAGTAATACCTTCTTGAAGAAATTTTCAAACCAATTTTAATGTACCAGACACAAGTTTCGGACAGTAAACCCTCATCAGTGGTACTTAAGTAAATGTTGAAGTGATTTTCAGACACGGCCAGCCAAATGTAGAAGTTTTATATTTTTAATTGTAAATTTGGCAATTTACTTTGGATAGAGTGCACGAATTTCCTGTGGGGTCGATTCAGTATCATAGTCAAATAAAATTCACGACTAAAATGGCCTTGGAGGGATGGTGCTAGGATGTCAATCTTAATTCTTTCGATGTCAGTCTCAAAAATAGCAAAATAATTTATGTCAAACTGACAAGTAACTGTTCCAAATGATTTACGGTTAGTCATAAGGAATTTCTTCGATGTTTATTCGATTGAATAGATGGTGTTTGGTTCTTAGCTATTTCGTGGTTCAAATAGTATGCATTAATTGATTGATAAATTATTGGCTTCGTATGTAGATCTTTACAAATAGCCCAATGGTCAATCGATATATGAAAGTGTCATAAGAAGATACATAATTCTAAGTAATATAAACGATTAAGGATTTCAAAGGGGATTTCAAATTGATATCTGGTTATGATTCATTAAAACAAAGAAGAATACTTTTTTTCTTAATGCTTAATCTTAATGTGTTTCCTTTATCCTATTAATCATATCTAACAATAATTTCTATCGTAGTAATGTTTAACGTCTTCAAATTCATTCAAATTCAAATTAGTATCATTTTAGAACAGATGAATTTACAGCATGGACCTGACATGCACGTTTCGGGTATCTAACCTTCGTCAGTGATCATCAATCTAAACAATATAATATGGACAAAATCTTTGAAAAGTATGTCCTAAATATACCGAAAGACGTAGCAAGATGTCTGGGATATGATGCTACAAATCACTATATGCGCATTTTGACAAACAATATAATATGTTTTATGCATTATGCTGAAAGTGAAAGAGAGGACATCGATGAAAATCATTTACTACTTGTATAAAGGAAATTACATTCAAATGTCGTCTCTTGTTATACATTGGTCCAAACAATTTTACATGTATACTGAACAAAAAAAGTAATGTCCTTCTTTTTTGTATTGGTTTACATGACTCGTGAAAACACATTTTATTCAGAGGCGGTATCCTCGAAAAATAATTCTTTGAATTAAATGTTAAAAGGCATAACCATTAATTGTCCGATTCTGACAACGATCTTAATAAATTGATGTTAATGTGACGTCATAATCAATGTTTGAACCAAAGGGGTTTCACCTGTTGATCCTCTCTGGTAAGGGCCTTTCTGAATTTTTACTAACAAATCGGAATCTGCACAAAACCTTAGATACACTTTTAATGTGATTTTGGTATTTGGCATAGGGCATGGCCGACTGTGGACTTCCGGTGTCATTTAAGCTAAATTTTCTTAAGTTACTTAAGCTATTTGACTGATTTCTGGATAATCGATATCACAATATTTTTCCGTTTTTCAATGGAGAAATCTCCTGTGCTTATTTATACACTCTTTTCTTTCGAAAGCAGTCAACCAGAACAAAGAAAGAGAGAAATTTTCCTTACAAGGTGAAAACGCTTTGTTTCGTCACGCTTCATTGCGTTCAATGTCTGAGTGATAAAAAGAAAATTTTGGAGTCTTTATTGAGAAAGTTTTATTATTTTGAGGGTTATAACCTTTCATCTGCACAAGTGATGACCTTTTATTTTCAGAGACATAACTTTTTTTGTTCAGTATATATGTTTCAATGGTATATTTGCCATGTTTTCATGTAGGTACATGTATGTGTATTCTCGTTGTCTCTGCCTTTCTCTTATTTTCTAATGATAGTTACCACGGCGTTGATTTTTAGATGATTTTGATATACTTCAGATTCATTCTGTTTAATAATTTTAATTATTTGTTGAAGAGTACAAAAATTATGCAATGATTAAGTTACTCATGTAAATTTTCATACCAAACGCAAATTCATATTCAAAGTCATTTGGGTCCTCTGGGTCGGTGAAATCCCCTACTGTCCAGCTGGCTATGAGATAGCTCCCAGACATATCCAGGGTTAGGGCACCTGAAAACACAGGTGCTGTTGTATCCGTTATGCACTGAATACTCTGAAAAAAAGAAGGCATAGCTATGTACATGTATTTATCCAGGGTTACAACACGAGAAAATTCAGGTGATATTGTACATGTACCTGTTTTACACTGAATGCTTTGGGAAGAGAAGGTAAATCTGTTTTTGTTTTTGAATGAATACATCATAAGCAGCTTCCACAAAATGAAATACATTATAATTGAATTCAAAGATAAGCAGACTATTTTATTTCCTAGTTGCTTTAATCTAAGACATATAATGACAAATATGGATAATGACCATATCCCTGTATACAGCACAAAATCGATAATTCAGAAAATCAGAAACCGAAGGCATACAAAATCAGGTTAAAACAGGAACCAAAGTAAACAAACAAAAACCTCATGAAAAGAAGCGAACCCCCGATATGGGAGTGAGACCAGGTGCCCAGGAAGAGTAAGCATCTCCTGCTTGCATGCAACACCTGCCTTTTCATGATATTTATAAACATTCGTCCGAAAACATTCTACATCTCGAGCCTGTACATGTCGTTTGTTCATGAATTATCGTCCTGGAACTTCTGCCAGGATAATACACCAAACTCAATTTCAACATGATGCCAAGAAGGTAAATATGGAAATTATAAACTATATATCTGTTGAAGGTTAAAGTCATTATTGCCAATTTCGTCTTAATACAACAACGAAACAAAGAATATGATTGAGTATATTATTCTTCTCACATTGATAAAAGGCATAATGCATTTTCAATTGACTTTGATTGACTATCAACTTATGATATTTACCTGTGCTAAGTATTTTAAACATAAATCTACACATACCTGTATGGTTTGTATTCCAGTTTTCGTTATTGTATTAAAAGTGAAATAGAACAGACTTCCTGTAGGAAGATCTACATGCGGGAATCTAATGTTTGGATGCTGTTTCGTAGATTTGAAACCCATTATATCAGGCGCAGGGCTATCGGCAGTGGTTGCTATGCCAACCTCGTAGTCATGGATACCGCTAGTACCTTCCACTCCCATCCACTCTATATCGATCTATGGCAATAATTAAAATTCAAATCTTTAAATGATGAATTTCTCTAGCACTCGGATGACAAACAATTTATATAAATGTACATATGGTAATTATTTGTCAAATTCCCATAATATTACTAATGAATTAAATTCAACTAAGAATTCGAAATCAGAATCCTAAAGTCGCAATCAAAATGCTTACAAATTTTTATGGACAATCTTTTAAAATACCATGTACAGGACAAAGTATTGTTTGCATGTTGAATCGCCATTAGGGGTACTTGAAACCAGAATTATGTAAAGTAGACAAATTAAGTGTTGTTTCCTCGCATTTGATTTCTAAATTTCAGCTTTCAATTTTCTTGAATACCAGAATCAATCATTGAACATATTCATGGAATTCACCTATATAAGCCCCTGTTGAAACAAACACTAGATATTTAAGATATGTTGGAGACAATTATTCGAAAAAAAATTGAAGGGATAACATCAAAGCTACCATAGACGACACGGTAAGGATGGGTCTTAAAGTTGTAGGAGCAGCAGAAGAGTTGGTACAGAAGACGGAACCATTTACGAGAACCATGTTATCATTTCTGTCCCTCTCTACCGGTATAAGGTCAATATAAGATATTGTTGTAGCTTTTGAACTGAAAAACAATAAATCAAAATCAAACCAAATCAGAGTATCTATTTACAAAGCATTTTGTTATTAAACACATTACATGAAATATGTTTCATCTTTGCAAATACATTTGTTGGTTTCATATATACTGTTGACTATGTTTCATACCCCATCCGTTCCTATGGAAATTCTAATGACTTTGTCCTGCCTTCTCTACTTTGAGACTGAATAACTGATAGGTACTTCTTTAATGTTTATACATAATATTCGAAATTAAAAAGGAAAGTATCTTCAACAGGACTCGGATACGGCACCCAGAGCAAAACAACGAAAGACCAAAAAACGAAAACAAAGTATCCAACTCTGCGGCCAGAGAGCAGCCTTTCAGACACAAATGTCTAAATGTTATACATCAGACGTACATGTTTCGGATAATGAATCCTCATCAGTGGTACGTGAAACCAGCTTGATTAAAAATTTGAAAAAATAGTTAAGGATCACTGACGAGGGTTAAGTACCTGAAACGTGCATGTCTGGTCCTTGCTGCAAATTCATCTGTTCTTAAATGATGCTATTTAATGTCATCATCGGACTAAAAGTGGGTGCCAGAAATAGCTGCTTTCAGTTTTTGGGAATAGATGAAAGTCTGATGGCGAAAAAGGCGGATGCTCAATAAAATTAAAGCCACAATCATGAATGGCAGCCACGGCAATGACATACTTGTGAACAAGAGCATTGTCCTGATGGAAAAACACATCTTTAACTAGTGAGCTTTCCGCGGCGCTTATGTTTAATATTTTCCCATAACTGTGTCAGAAGTGAAGCATAGTATAAAAGAAGGACGTCATAGTATGTGCCATTGTCGTTTGCGTGTTTTTTAGATAATCTATCAGCAGAAAACCGAGGATCACAACATATCAATCAGCCCTCGTATTTGAGTTGCAGTGTGTTAGTTATACAATTCCCCACGATGTTTCAAAAGAAAGGAGGGGATCTCCAACAACACCTAGTTGCAGCATCAACAGCAACCTCCCAAAACACCCAGTGTAAAACACAAAAATGACACGCACAGAAAGAGACGCAGTAGTACATTGAACGTCAAATCACAGAAAAACATAAAACACAAATGACTACACATAAACCAACGAGACCAATGGGTAAACGGTGCCGACTTAGGACGGCCACCTGCCTCGTCAGTAGCAGACGGTGTGGTTATCCTGGATTACGTGCGCACAACCCTCCCACTATTCCGATTACCCAGAGGTCTCGAAGAACGTACAATTGTGGTGTAAAACAACCTCCTCACTGTCAGATGACCACACACAAACAAGACCGCAAAACGCAGGGGCCCAAGCAACACAGATGAATATGTAAATTGATATAAAAAGAGGGCATGCGTAATACGACTTGTGCTCTGCCGGCTGTAGCGAGCTAATGTATGTAATCACCCGAGGAGTCCGACTGACATTCAGAGAGGACAGGTGGTCGGGGCCCTGTCTTCTCTAAAGAGGTTTGGACAGGGCCCGTCATGGAGTCCCGTCGTCACAGTCAGTCAGCGTGCAAGTATTAAGGATGCGCTGGTACAAGACTGTAGATTGGTCAAGTATCAAGCCTAGTGTCCGTCTGGTGACATTAGGATCATATCCACGGTATAAGAGGCGTTTGATGATTCTGACGCATTTTCGATAGTAATTCTGTCTACCTTTGATCCTTCTAATTTTGTTGATCATGTCACCATAAAATGCAGGTTGCGAAATACCCAAAGTAATATACTCTGTTGCTTGTATGGGTCCGAATTTCAAAAGTAGTTGACAATAATTTTTGTAAAATTTCCAGAATATCTTGACAAGTTTGTGAAAGCGAAAACCTTGACCTAAAAGTTTCTTTGTTATTTGTAAATTTCTATCATGAAAATCCAAAACATCAGTACATGCTCTAGCATACCGGATGAGCTGCGAAATGTAGATACCATAAGACGGTAATCTAGGAACATCACCGTCAAGCCAGGGAAAATTTACTATATTGAATCCAAAGTCATCTCTTTTGTCATATACCCTTGTATGAATCTCTCCATTAATAATTTTGATATTCAGGTCCAAAAATTGTGTTTCTGTGTTTGTGACGTTCGCCTTGTTTAGAGTCAGTTCCTGTGGATAAATGACATTTTTATACTTTTCAAAAACAGGATTGTCGATAGTAAGGATATCATCCAGGTACCTAGAAGTACCATTGAAACATTTCACATCATCATGTTTTCTTTGTTTTTGAAGATTTTGGATAAATTCTTTTTCATACGTGAATAAAAATAAATCTGCAACAAGAGGCGCACAATTAGTACCCATAGGGATCCCTACAACCTGCTTGTAGAGATTCTCACCAAATCTTACATAAATGTTGTCCAAAAGAAAGGACAAGGCAATACAAATGTCACTACATGTCCATGATTTATATGATTTGTATTCTGTATTGGAAAAGAAACCCTTTGATTCAGATGTACAAATATAAGTTTTACCCTCTCGGTTAAAGCACCATTTAATGAGTTTGGACAATTGATCATTCATCTTATCGTGAGGAAGCGTGGTGTACATATTTGAAAAGTCGTACGAAGAAATCGAATTGGCTTGAAAATTTCTCGATTTCATTTTGTCAATCACATCCCCTGAATTTTTAATAGACCAAAATAAGTTTACATCATTCCTGTTTAGAACAGTTTCACAATATTTTGCAACGTGTTCCTTTATCACCGTGAGTGCTGACGTCAGATTTCTAGACAAAATTGTAGTTGAGCAGTTGCTAGAATTAGCAATGTATCGAAATTTGTAAGGAGACTTGTGCAGTTTTGGTATGCAGTATAGTGTAGGAAGATCCAGTTTAGAAATAGGGATCTTGAATGAAGAAATTTCAATGTTGTGTCTGTTCAAAATGTTAGGAACACTTTCATTGCTTTTGATATAAGTTTTTGTAGACGAAAGTTCCGAAACCAAAGTTGATATGTAGTAACGTTTTCAAATGATTATGGTGTTGTTGGCTGCTTTGTCTGCAGGAGCGAAGACATATTTTTCGTGTAAATTGCGTAATTTGGATTTGAAATATCTTTCAGATTTAGAACTTGGATTTTCGAAAAGATGAGGATTTTTGTGGAAGTTATCTATTCCAATATCGGTAATATCCAATATGAGGTTCTTCCAGTCATTCAGAGAATGTGATTCGACCCCTTCCGATTTACACCATTTTTTTGTATAGTTATCTAAGGCTTCCTTTAGTTCTTCGCGACATTTGATAAAATCTATCTTGGATGGAATTCTGTACTTAGGTCCTTTCTTGAGAAGACCGCGGAGCTGCCTGTCCTGGATAATTGAAAAGTCACCTGTTACAATATGGCCAGCTGGTTTATAAAGGTATTCAGAAGTTGCACATTCTCAAGAAGTAGGACTTGATTCAAGAATTTTAGGATCTGATGTTACTTTATTGTAGTTAAATACGAAATTTCGAATAGGTTTTTTTATACTTGTAACAACTAAGAGGAGGTTCAAAATTCTCAAAATATTGAGGAATAGCACTTTGGACGCGATGATCCCGAAAAATATTAGAGATGTTAAGAAGATCGAAACCTTTGTTAATAAATGGAATTTTTATGAATCGTCTTCTAAGGGGAATGTTTTTAATGACAGGAAAAAGTTTATTCTGCGCGAATGCAACAATGATATTAAGTTTGAATCAATCAGTATTTCTTAAGAATGCAACCTCTGCTTCATCCAAGACAGATTTCAATTGAACTGCTGGTATTGATGAGAGAGCATGAAGCAGTTCATGTCTGCCGCCGTTTCGTGCAATTATAAGTAGATCTCTGAGGGTACGATGTATTCTAGCTCTGTTTCTAAGGTTTCTGTTTCGCCTTTTTCCGTGTGACCTAAACTTTCGTTTAGCGTCAGGGCGGATTGAAAAGACATTGATCTTTGTCGAGGTCGAGGAAATATTTCCTTGTCCGTAAATTTGATCGTTTAAACCAAGGGGGTACGCAGTTTGTAATTTAGTTATCCAGGCAAGTTCAGCTTGTAGTCGGCGTTTTTTAATTTCAGTTTTACTTAGATTTTTGAGTTTTGGGAAAGACTGAACTGGAGTAATACTTAAATCCGAAATTGAATGTTTATATTTAAAGAAGTGATGGTACAGGAAATTTCTGTGCTTTTTGTGACGCGAGTTTCTTATCTGATATGAATGATTTCGAAAACGAGATTTTAAGGACTGGCCTGTTTCCCCTACATATTGGGCGCCACATCCCCTGGCGTTTCATGTAATAACATAAATGACATCTTGATACGATCAATCAACGTCGCTATCAATCTCGATCTTAAACGTATGCCCATTAACACTAGATGTAATCGTGGAGTTGCAATTGATGAGCGGACAAATGGAACATCTCTTTCCATTGCACTGGCGAATGGTTGAGAACCCTCTGTGTTTGTTGTTAAATGTAGAGCCTGCTGATGGAGTAGTAGGTGTAATACGTCTACGGGGTATAAATTTAAGAGGTGATAGATGTACTCTGGGTGAGGTAAAAAGTTGATTACTGTTAAATGTCGATGATGGTAACGTGACTGTAGTGACAGAGGGTAATCTCAAAGGTTTTAATTTTATACGAGGCGACCTTAGAAATGCCATAATGAAATAATCGAGGATAGAAAGGTGAATTAAGATCCTGCGTAGAAGATACTACAACACAGTCAAGTTAGAGAACGATTTAGAAATAAAACACTTCAAACATCGGGTCGCGGGGAATTGTATTACCAACTCCACACTGCAACACGAAATAAGTGTAGATATAAAAGAAAGGAGGGGATCTCCAACAACACCTAGTTGCAGCATCAACAGCAACCTCCCAAAACACCCAGTGTAAAACACAAAAATGACACGCACAGAAAGAGACGCAGTAGTACATTGAACGTCAAATCACAGAAAAACATAAAACACAAATGACTACACATAAACCAACGAGACCAATGGGTAAACGGTGCCGACTTAGGACGGCCACCTGCCTCGTCAGTAGCAGACGGTGTGGTTATCCTGGATTACGTGCGCACAACCCTCCCACTATTCCAATTACCCAGAGGTCTCGAAGAACGTACAATTGTGGTGTAAAACAACCTCCTCACTGTCAGATGACCACACACAAACAAGACCGCAAAACGCAGGGGCCCAAGCAACACAGATGAATATGTAAATTGATATAAAAAGAGGGCATGCGTAATACGACTTGTGCTCTGCCGGCTGTAGCGAGCTAATGTATGTAATCACCCGAGGAGTCCGACTGACATTCAGAGAGGACAGGTGGTCGGGGCCCTGTCTTCGCTAAAGAGGTTTGGACAGGGCCCGTCATGGAGTCCCGTCGTCACAGTCAGTCAGCGTGCAAGTATTAAGGATGCGCTTGTACAAGACTGTAGATTGGTCAAGTATCAAACCTAGTGTCCGTCTGGTGACATTAGGATCATATCCACGGTATAAGAGGCGTTTGATGATTCTGACGCATTTTCGATAGTAATTCTGTCTACCTTTGATCCTTCTAATTTTGTTGATCATGTCACCATAAAATGCAGGTTGCGAAATACCCAAAGTAATATACTCTGTTGCTTGTATGGGTCCGAATTTCAAAAGTAGTTGACAATAATTTTTGTAAAATTTCCAGAATATCTTGACAAGTTTGTGAAAGCGAAAACCTTGACCAAAAAGTTTCTTTGTTATTTGTAAATTTCTATCATGAAAATCCAAAACATCAGTACATGCTCTAGCATACCGGATGAGCTGCGAAATGTAGATACCATAAGACGGTAATCTAGGAACATCACCGTCAAGCCAGGGAAAATTTACTATATTGAATCCAAAGTCATCTCTTTTGTCATACACCCTTGTATGAATCTCTCCATTAATAATTTTGATATTCAGGTCCATAAATGGTGTTTCTGTGTTTGTGACGTTCGCCTTGTTTAGAGTCAGTTCCTGTGGATAAATGACATTTTTATACTTTTCAAAAACAGGATTGTCGATAGTAAGGATATCATCCAGGTACCTAGAAGTACCATTGAAACATTTCACATCATCATGTTTTCTTTGTTTTTGAAGATTTTGGATAAATTCTTTTTCATACGTGAATAAAAATAAATCTGCAACAAGAGGCGCACAATTAGTACCCATAGGGATCCCTACAACCTGCTTGTAGAGATTCTCACCAAATCTTTTTCAAATGATTATGGTGTTGTTGGCTGCTTTGTTTGCAGGAGCGAAGACATATTTTTCGTGTAAATTGCGTAATTTGGATTTGAAATATCTTTCAGATTTAGAACTTGGATTTTCGAAAAGATGAGGATTTTTGTGGAAGTTATCTATTCGAATATCGGTAATATCCAATATGAGGTTCTTCCAGTCATTCAGAGAATGTTATTCGACCCCTTCCGATTTACACCATTTTTTTGTATAGTTATCTAAGGCTTCCTTTAGTTCTTCGCGACATTTGATAAAATCTATCTTGTATGGAATTCTGTACTTAGGTCCTTTCTTGAGAAGACCGCGGAGCTGCCTGTCCTGGATAATTGAAAAGTCACCTGTTACAATATGGCCAGCTGGTTTATAAAGGTATTCAGAAGTTGCACATTCTCAAGAAGTAGGACTTGATTCAAGAATTTTAGGATCTGATGTTACTTTATTGTTGTCACGCAAGTAGCAAATGGTGTGGTTATCCTGGATTACGTGCGCACAACCCTCTCACTTCTCCAATTACCCAGAGGTCTCGAAGAACGTACAATTGTGGTGTAAAACAACCTCCTCATTGTAAGATGACATCACACAAACAAGACCGCAAAACGCAGAGGCCCCAGAGACACAGATGAATATGTAAATGGATATAAAAAGAGGGCATGCGTTATACAGTCCGTGCTCTGCCGGCTGTAGCGAGCTCATGTATGCAATCACCCGAGGAGTCCGACTGACATTCAGAGAGGACAGGTGGTCGGGGCCCTGTCTTCTCTAAAGAGGTTTGGACAGGGCCCGTCATGGAGTCCCGTCGTCACAGTCAGTCAGAGTGCAAGTCTCAAGGATGCGCTTGTACAAGACTGTAGATTGGTCAAGTACCAAACCTAGTGTCCGTCTGGTGACATTAGGATCATATCCACGGTATAAAAGGCGTTTGATGATTCTGACGCATTTTCGATGGTTATGCTGCCTACCTTTGATCCTCTTTATTTTGTTTATCATATCACCATAAAAGACAGGTTGTGTAATACCCATAGTAATGTACTCTGTTGCATGTATAGATCCGAATTTTAAAAGAAGTTGACTGTAATTTTTGTAAAATTTCCAGAAAGTCTTAACTAGTTTATGAAAGCGGAAACCTTGACCTAAAAGTTTTTTGGTAATTTGTAAATTTCTACTGTGAAAATCCAAAACATCAGTACATGCTCTAGCGTACCGGATGAGCTGTGATATGTAAATGCCGTATGACGGTAATCTTGGAACATCACCGTCAAGCCAAGGGAAATTTACTATGTTGAATCCAAAATCATCCCTTTTGTCATATACACTTGTATGAATCTTTCCGTTTACAATTTTGATATTTAGGTCCAAAAAGGGTGTTTCTGTATTTGAAAGGTTTGCCTTGTTAAGGGTTAATTCTTGTGGATAAATTTCATTCTTATATAATTCAAAAGCAGGATTGTCAATGGTTAGAATATCATCCAGATACCTAGAAGTATTATTGAAACATTTCAGCTCATCAAATTTTCTTTGCTTTTGAAGATTTTGGATAAATTCTTTTTCATAAGTGTATAAAAATAAATCTGCAACAAGAGGCGCACAGTTAGTACCCATAGGAATTCCTACAACCTGCTTGTATAGATCCTCACCAAATCTAACATAAATATTGTCCAAGAGGAAGGACAAAGCATTACACAGGTCACTACATGTCCATGATTTGTATGATTTGTAGTCTGTCGAGGAAAAGAAACCCTTCGATTCAGATGTACAAATGTAAGGTTTTCGCTCTCGATCAAAACACCATTTAATGAGATTAGATAATCGATCATTAATTTTGTCATGAGGAAGTGTGGTGTACATATTAGAGAAGTCGTATGAAGAAATCGTATTGGCTTGGAAATTTCCAGATTTCATTTTTTCAATCACATCCCCTGAATTCTTAATAGACCAAAATAAATTTACATCGTTCCTGTTTAGAACCGTTTCACAATATCTAGTTATGTGTTCTTTAATAGCAGTAAGTGCTGACGTCAGATTTCTAGACAAAATTGTAGTGGAGCAGTTACTAGAATTAGCAATAAATCGAAATTTGTACAAGGAGACTTGTGCAGTTTCGGTATGCAATATAGTGTTGGGAGATCCAATTTAGAAATAGAGATATTGAATGAAGACAGTTCACTGTTATGCTTGCCTAAAATGTTAGATGCACTTTCATTGCTTTTGATATATGTATTAGTAGACGAAAGTTCCGAAATCAAAGTTGATATGTAGTAACGTTTTCAAATGATAATGGTGTTGTTGGCTGCTTTATCAGCTGGTGCAAAGACATATCTTTCATGTAATTTACTTAGTTTGGATTTGAAATATCTTTCTGATTTGGAACGTGGATTTTGAAAAAGATGAGGGTTTTTATGGAAGTTATCTATTCGAATATCCGTTATATCTAAAATGAGGTTTTTCCAGTCATTCAGAGCATGCGGTTCGACTCCTTCTGATTTACACCATCTTTTCGTATAATTATCTAAGGTTTCCGTAAGCACTTCACGGCATTTGACAAAATCTATCTTGGATGGAATTCTATACTTAGGTCCTTTTATAAGAAGACCACGGAGCTGTCTGTCTTGGATAATTGAAAAGTCACCTGTAACAACATGGCCAGCTGGTTTGTAGAGAAATTTAGAAGTTGCACATTCTCAAAGAGCAGGACACGATTCGAGTATGTCAGGATCCGTTGTAACTTTATTATAGTTAAAAACAAAGTTTCGAATAGGTTTCTTGTACTTATAACAAATAAGAGGTGGCTCTAAATTTTCAAAATATTGAGGAATGGTACTTTGTACGCGATGATCCCAAAAAATATTAGAGATGTTTAGAAGATCAAAACCTTTGTTAATAAACGGGATTTTTATGAATCGTCTTTTAGGTGAGGTGTTTTTCACAATAGGATAAAGTTTATACTGTGCGAATGAGACAATGATATTAAGTCTGAATCAGTCAGTGTTTCTTAAGAATGCAACCTCTGCTTTATCCAAGATAGATTTCAAGTGCAGAACTGGTATTGACGACAGAGCATGTAACAGCTCATGTCTTCCGCCATTGTAACAAATAAGAGGAGGTTGTAACAAATAAGAGGAGGTTCAAAATTCTCAAAATATTGAGGAATAGCACTTTCAAAACAATTCTCAAAATATTGCCACTTGTAACAAATAAGAGAAGGTTCAAAATTCTCAAAATATTGAGAAATAGCACTTTGGACGCGATGATCCCGAAAAATATTAGAGATGTTAAGAAGATCGAAATCTTTGTTAATAAATGGAATTTTTATGAATCGTCTTCTAAGGGGAATGTTTTTAATGACAGGAAAAAGTTTATTCTGCGCGAATGCAACAATGATATTAAGTTTGAATCAATCAGTATTTCTTAAGAATGCAACCTCTGCTTCATCCAAGACAGATTTCAATTGAACTGCTGGTATTGATGAGAGAGCATGAAGCAGTTCATGTCTGCCGCCGTTTCGTGCAATTATAAGTAGATCTCTGAGGGTACGATGTATTCTAGCTCTGTTTCTAAGGTTTCTGTTTCGCCTTTTTCCGTGTGACCTAAACTTTCGTTTAGCGTCAGGGCGGATTGAAAAGACATTGATCTTTGTCGAGGTCGAGGAAATATTTCCTTGTCCGTAAATTTGATCGTTTAAACCAAGGGGGTACGCAGTTTGTAATTTAGTTATCCAGGCAAGTTCAGCTTGTAGTCGGCGTTTTTTAATTTCAGTTTTACTTAGATTTTTGAGTTTTGGGAAAGACTGAACTGGAGTAATACTTAAATCCGAAATTGAATGTTTATATTTAAAGAAGTGATGGTACAGGAAATTTCTGTGCTTTTTGTGACGCGAGTTTCTTATCTGATATGAATGATTTCGAAAACGAGATTTTAAGGACTGGCCTGTTTCCCCTACATATTGGGCGCCACATCCCCTGGCGTTTCATGTAATAACATAAATGACATCTTGATACGATCAATCAACGTCGCTATCAATCTCGATCTTAAACGTATGCCCATTAACACTAGATGTAATCGTGGAGTTGCAATTGATGAGCGGACAAATGGAACATCTCTTTCCATTGCACTGGCGAATGGTTGAGAACCCTCTGTGTTTGTTGTTAAATGTAGAGCCTGCTGATGGAGTAGTAGGTGTAATACGTCTACGGGGTATAAATTTAAGAGGTGATAGATGTACTCTTGGTGAGGTAAAAAGTTGATTACTGTTAAATGTCGATGATGGTAACGTGACTGTAGTGACAGAGGGTAATCTCAAAGGTTTTAATTTTATACGAGGCGACCTTAGAAATGCCATAATGAAATAATCGAGGATAGAAAGGTGAATTAAGATCCTGCGTAGAAGATACTACAACACAGTCAAGTTAGAGAACGATTTAGAAATAAAACACTTCAAACATCGGGTCGCGGGGAATTGTATTACCAACTCCACACTGCAACACGAAATAAGTGTAGATATAAAAGAAAGGAGGGGATCTCAAACAACACCTAGTTGCAGCATCAACAGCAACCTCCCAAAACACCCAGTGTAAAACACAAAAATGACACGCACAGAAAGAGACGCAGTAGTACATTGAACGTCAAATCACAGAAAAACATAAAACACAAATGACTACACATAAACCAACGAGACCAATGGGTAAACGGTGCCGACTTAGGACGGCCACCTGCCTCGTCAGTAGCAGACGGTGTGGTTATCCTGGATTACGTGCGCACAGCCCTCTCACTATTCCGATTACCCAGAGGTCTCGAAGAACGTACAATTGTGGTGTAAAACAACCTCCTCACTGTCAGATGACCACACACAAACAAGACCGCAAAACGCAGGGGCCCAAGCAACACAGATGAATATGTAAATTGGTATAAAAAGAGGGCATGCGTAATACGACTTGTGCTCTGCCGGCTGTAGCGAGCTAATGTATGTAATCACCCGAGGAGTCCGACTGACAAACGTGTGCACAATAATTCCATCTTTACAGTTATCTTGCTTTTTGTACATATTTTTCACACACAATGATATATACCGATTCATACATAATACACACCTGCAGTCTGATGTCGGGCCATCGATTTTTCTTCTGTTCCAAGTCTCATCGAGGATCCAATAATCCGTCTGACTGACATCTGTTATAAGTCCACCTTTTACTCTTACATTAGATATGCTGATTTCTTTTATAGAAGAGGTACTATTATCAATGGTGACGCCGTCAGAACAGGCCGGAATTGATGGAGTCAATGCCTTGTTGAAAGCTACAACGGTTAGATAGTAGGTCCCTGGACCGTCTGCTGTAGTAGATGTCGCAGTGGTCGTTGTTGTCTGCTCGATCTTGAAAGAAAAGATAAAATGTTAAGAGTGAATTCAAGTAAATCTTGGGTTATATCTGTCGTATATTTATCATTACACGTTCCGACGATTATGATTAATTAATTATCCTGATCATTCACGTTTGATGCACTATATCTAATTTGAAGACGTTTAACATCTAAGAAGAGTGTTCGATTGCAGCGGCGTTTGGGATCTTATTGTTTCTCTAAATCAATGATTAATTTGTTTGACCGTGAATACGTATCCTGCTCATGTGAAAACATCATACAGATAGCTTACATTTGTGGTCTCTGAAATATTGGATGAGAATTCAGAAGCCTCCAAACATCTGTTGGCAAATCCATATTGGTAGAATATCACAGAGCTTTCTCTGTCAAAGAACCCACTCCAATAACCATTCAAATCTAATGTCTGTTGATAATCCACTTCGTCCTGACTCGCTATTCCGTCATTAACGGATCCCGGATGTGGCCCTGTTGTGTCGATGGTTATCTATTCAATAGAAAAACAGATGAACCAATTGAAAAAAATATAAAAAATAGCTGGAACTGATATTCCACCCATTTTCAGTTTAAGGTGGCTCCCTACTCGTGAATTTAACAGATGAATTTTGTATTTTAAGATTATTTTCTATACATAATAGTCAAAATGACATAATGAACACAGACATAGATAGGTAATTTCGTTTTCATTAAAGATACAGTACATTAAAGAAAGGTACCCTAACACTTAAAAATTGAGAAATATCAAATATCCATCATATGCTTTTGAACCCTCCAAATTCAGTGATGATACGAAGATGTTTATTTGTTTTGTTTTATTTTATGATAACAAGTCATATAGAAGAAATACAACACATGAAACAATATTGTAACATAAATCTAAGTATGATATATCTCCAGACATCAGGGTACCCTCTTATAATTTCATAACATTTTTGACCAAGTATATGTACTAAATCCAACTTTTTGCATAAAAAAACAGATATATTTTTTTCATTTTGTAATATTTCATAAAATTATGTATGTAGATGAAGAAAAAATCACATACAGGTACACAGTTTTTGAAATGATCAAGGTATGGCTCCAAACATAGGGGTACCCCCTTATAATGCTATCATATTTTCGACAAATAATATATAGTATATCACATTATTGTGCAAAAACAACAGATGGAATTTCTTTAAGTTGGATCATTTTATACGATAATGTATATAGATGATGAAAAAATCGCATACAGGTATACAATTTTATAAATGATCAAGATATGGCTACAAACATAAGGGTACCCCCTTATAATTTCATCACATTTTCAGCTAAGAAATTATACTATATGGTTGGTGTGGACATTGATAGAATGCACCATCATTTGCTTCTTTTGGCATTTAAGATCTTCTGTCTGTGTTTTTCAATGCGCTGGCTCGTCCCTCACCAGCCATTGTAAAACGTTATACGCAGACTGCTACATATAAGGAAAAACCTATAACGGTTCGAGTAGGGAGCCACCTTAATAGATCTTCATTTTTACTCAGTTTCACTCACAACTATACGAGTAAACCATTGTCACTACGAGAACCTGCATTTACAGGTAATTATGTCTAGTAAGTTGTTTCTCTAAAATGCACGTCTTGCACATTGTATTTGAATATCTTGTCAAGAGGCTTATTGTGGCAGCAAACATCGGAACTGATGGGAAATTTAGAATTCATTGAAACATAAAGTAAGTCGACGTACATGTATGTAATTATTCAATCAATTGTTTCATTTATTATTTTGTATACTGGATTTTACATTTTTGTCGAACTGAATTTACAGAGAATTTTTGCATGTAAACATGATATTTTCTTTTTCAACAATGTTAAATTCTTCAAATTCACTAGCATTATTTAAAAGCAGATAAATTTACAGCATGGACCAGACATGCACGTTACGGGTATTAAACCTGCGTCAGTGATCCTCAATCTAAACAATGAAATTTGGCCAAAATATGTGGAAATTATGTCAAAAATGGTTTATAAAACTTTTAAATTCTTTGAATTAGAAACTCTTCTCATTAATAATTGATTCTATACAGTTTTATAAGTACAGAGACTTAAATTATATAAGATATACATATAAAAATCTAATCAAAATTCAGCCAACCTTTGTCCTGGCCGTTGCCACCAAATTGGCCTTGTTGGTAGCTATGACCTCAATGTAATAGTCGGAATCATGAATTCCTTTGTCCATTCCCATGTACAATCCTCCGGACATCTTAACCTCTGGCTTTATCTGGAAGTTTTTATGCTGACAGCCCCATTGAGCCGAGCAATAGCAAGTCCAGCTATACGTTGTAGATAAACTGGAGCAGTCGCTGTCATTCTTCGATGAAAAGAACGAAAGTATAAGCAAAAGAATTGTATTATGGAAAAGAATCTGAAATGAAAGCTCTCAAATCTGCTTTGGCTATTTGTTGGACCATTCGATGTTGGTGATAGGTGAGTCTCGCTGTCCCCTGGTATTCGTTGCTTGTTGTTTCCCCCTCATGTGTTCCGTTGTAGCCATTACAGGGTAGTATTGCTGTACGTCCTCAAATAACGCCCACTGCTTGTGCATTTTTTTTTTGTTTAAGGATATACATTATATATATTTTCAGCTCATATATTTGAATCGTTTGTTGTCAAACGCAATCGATGTGTTCATGTGTATGAGCATATGACACATGAAAAAAGCACATGTTTTTTTAATGTTTAAAGTACCATTTTCAAATGAAAGAATGTTTGTGTACTATCAAGACACATTATTGAATATCTTGTATTGTTTTTATATCTTTTTTAACCTTAGGGTAACCTAATGTAAAGACATGATTATGCACATAACATCTGGATATTCATACAATTTATCATGAGGAGTAGATTTCTTGTAAATATGATATACTCAAATGAGAAAAGCTATTTATTGTTATTATCATTAAGAAGTAAACGAAAAAGTTCCTCAATTCCGCGTACATGTTCTCACAATTCCTTTAAAATTACCTGGTAAAACTATATCAATTGATAGAATAGTACCGCTAGTTTTTTCCTCACGGCGAATACACGTGACCACTGAAGCGTTTTAAGATTTCACTGAGTAGCATTCTGTCATGTGATTTTCATATAAAAAGAAAAAAATGGTTTTGGAATTGTTACTTCAACATGTTCAACACAGAAATGACTTTAGTTGAATAAAAAAATCATAAATAATATTCTGAAATATTGAAAACTGCAACTCGATTTTTTCGGGGGGGGGGGGGGGTGTTGAGAAGCAGACCTATCTAATTTTTCAAATTGACCTACAAATACGCTCTACGCTTTTGCTGCTCATTTTTACAAGCGCGGGGCCAGGGGGATCCGGACCCCCCTGGAATTTTCGAAGCATAGCTAAATTTTTTTGTATTAATATACATATTTCATATTATAATAAGATTAAGTCCCAATTCCCCTTTTGTTGTCATGATATTTGAAAAATATATCATAAATTTGTATTAGAAATCTTTCATTTCAGTAACATTTTGACGTCAGCATTTAAAAAATTTTCATGTATTACATCGTGTACGTTATTTTCAAATGATGCTGCACTTTCTATATACAACAAACAATAAACAAGGGTACTAAGAAAACGAAATGAACTGAAAAAGACATGAATAGTGGATCTTATTCCAATTCTCGAAAAAAAAAAATCGCTGGCTCGCTATCACTCGCCATTTGCTGTATTTACATATTAGAACTGACAATCAATAATCAAGTACTATGATGTGAAAATTCAAGACGCTTTTTGCTCGCCATTGCTCTCCAGTTACCTATTTTATTAATAATTAGAAACAGAACTAACCAAAACTTTATTTTCTTGTGTTTTTTTTTCTTTTTTGCTCTTCAAAAAATTCGGACTTTAGGACCCCCCACAAAAAATTCCTGGACCCGCCCATGTTTTTATACCTAAAACATATTTCCAATCAGCATTACTTTTAGAAATATTTAAAACAAACGAGTATACTACAAAAATAGTATAATTTTCGTTGTTACTTGAATTGTGTAAAGAAAAATTTTTAATGTCAAAGTAGGAAAAAGACGATGTTTTTTTTTTCTCAGCATTGCAATCAATTGTTTATACTACACTTAATTTTCCTTAATAACACTTTACTTAGCAAAATTTTACACTTTTTGGTAAGAAAAAGGTACTGGGAGGTCTGGAGAAGAATCCAAATATCCATATTTTCCCGTGTCCATACTTTATTCATTATTGAATGTACGTGTGATATTGATTTCGTACATGTACGTTTATCGGGAAAGGGGGTATGTATGTTATTGAAAAAAAAAATATATATAATGAGACATGTCGTCTGAAAATAGAGAAAATTGATTCACATTTGATAGTACCAATGACGTTCACATAGATACAGGGGAGGGGGGGGGGGGTGCATGCCCACCCCCCCCCCCCTCCGATACACAAGTCTGAACCCCCCACCCATTTCCCCGCTCCAAATTTCCTACAACCTGTCCTTGGATAATCATCATGGTTATCAAAAGAAAGATTCTTTAATTTATCAATTAAATTTAACCAGAACTACCACTAGGTAAACGTACGGTTTGAATACCCGTTATATGTAATGCTTCAGTGGTCACGTGTAATCGCCGTGAGGAAAAAACTAGCGGTACTATTCTATCAATTGATATAGTTTTACCAGGTAATTTAAAAGGAATTGTGAGAACATGTACGTGGAATTGAGGAAATTTTTCGTTTACTTCTTAATGATAATAACAATAAAACTAAAAAGTGCAACGGATCATCAGTCTACATGTAGATATTACGAAATTTTGCAAACTGTGAATAAAGTACCGTATATGGAATAGCTATGTCTTCCCGTCCGAATTCTATTGTATCATTTGCATGATCATATAACCTCCACTCCATAATGTCAAGTAGACTGTGCTCGTCGTATGCCGTCCATTCAATCCTGAAATACAAATATATGGAAATAGTCGATTTGACAGCTAAAATATTCATTAAAATATTCACGGTAGGGGAGAAATAATTCTTATAAAAAAAACCTATCACTTTCTGGTTAATGAAGATATATAGTCTTCACAAATTACAAGTAACAAATAGTATTACCAAATCTACTATATAATAATTTTTAAAAAATTTTCCCCGTTTTTTCCCGATTACTGCTCGATGTGGTAAAAGTATATTCAACCGGACAACAGTTTATTTTATGGTCATGTGCATGACGAACTGTTGCCCTTGCAAAAAAAGTGGGTAACAATTTGTTCAATCGGGCAACAGTCGAACATATGATCATGGTCACATGCATGACGAACTGTTGCCCTCGCAAATAAGTCCCACAATCAAAGTGGGTAACAATTTGTTCAACCGGGCAACAGTCAACTGTGTATCAATAGTTAGGGACTTGCGGCACAGTTACGTCGATGAACAATAGAAATGCATAAACTTTTTAACGACTCCCGGTTATAATAATACGGAAATGTTCCTACTCTTTATCTTCCCGAAGAAATTACAAACCAATTTCAATGCACCAGACTAGCGTTTCGAATTGCAAATTCCCATCAGTGAAACTTCCAGTAATTTTCAGACACAACCAAAATTCATTTCAGTACAAGAATGATATGCCTTTATCAAGACCTTGCAAAGCACAGTAAGTGTTTTGAATATATTTCCCTGACATTGTCGCCATAGCACTTTCTACATAGACATAACCTCAGACAGTGCATGAAGTTTATATATTGTTTTCATTTTCGTGCTTAAACATCGACGGGGGTGCGGCTAGCCAACAGGGGATGCTTACTCCTCCCGGGTACCTGGTCCCACCTCTAGCTTGCTAGGGGTCCGTCGATGCTTAATTTTGTACTCTATTGTGAGTGCTGTTGAGATTATCGTCAGGATCTTCTTTAACTCATTATAATCTTTTTAAATTCCACATGGGACTCACTTCATTTCACTAAACTCCTCTACGCTGTGAACATATATCTGTGACACATTATTCTTGATCAGCCATATGTCCTCTATAATTGGTGGGGTGCTGTCCCTATACACCGTGATACCTTCCTGTGATTTCTCACCCATGACATCCATGGCTTGTATTGTGATCTCCAGTGTATCTCCGTCTGTCCACGTCAGTCCCATTAAAGTTTCCGTCTGAACGTTAAGATCGGGCGTCACTTGGTAGTCCTGATATTGTTTAACTACACCGGATGAATTCCGGATTTCATATTTGACGGAAAATTCCAAAATACCTGCAAGATTTTTATTATTTTTCTTAAAAATGATTCAGTAAAACTGAATATTTGCTTTATTTCTAAAGTTTTTTTTATCAAGCGTTCTCAGAGTAAAATATTTTATTTTATCTATCAAACAAATAATACCGATGAACAATTTTGAAGTGTTCGATTAATCTTTATCGTAACTTCATCGATACTCATTTAAATACTTCTCATTGTGCCAAATTTATGAATATTACTCACCCCTAACGTGTGTCATTGCGTCAACAGTCCTAGTCCAGAAGATGTCATCATATTTAGATGTTCTCTCAATACCAGGATAATCTCCTACTGCCTCTAGCCAGCCGCTTCCTATATGTCTTGTGTTCTCAAAATGATTGGTCCAAGATACTGTTACCATGGTAACAGGCTGAACAAACCAGTTTGTTGCATTCGAGCTTGCACCTGCATTCAAAGATTTACATCAGTACAGGGTATATTTCTTAGTTATAGAATAATTAGTTACGAGAAACATTTCTCGTAAGTACGAGAGTAGTTACGGAAAGAAATCTCGTAGTTACGAGAAATAGTGCGTTCGAATTTTTTCTCGTAATTACGAGATTTATTTCTCGTAATTACGAGAAAAGTTTCTCGTAACTACGAGAAACTTTTCTTGTAACTACGAGAAAAGTTTCTCGTAACTACGAGAAAAGTTTCTCGTAACTACGAGATATGTTTCTCGTAACTACGAGAATTTTTTCTCGTAACTACGAGAATTTTTTCCCCGTAACTACAAAATGTACGAGAAAAGTTTCTCGTAACTACGAGAAACGTTTCTCGTAACTACGAGATAGTAAAAAATACAACATGGCACGAACTGGCTTCCGTATTCATGTACCATGTAATATGATCAGATGAAACAATGCACACGCAGCTGACCTAGAATTGTGTTCTGCTTCATTAATAGAAGTTGAAGTAAATATCTGGATTACAATGGCACAACCATCAATCTTATCGAAGTGCACAAAGGTCTAATTTGTTATATTAACAAAGAAGCGTGTAGCAGTGTTAGGTAATGATTTTAACAAGGCAAGACCTAGCTAAGAAAACAAGTAAATAACTTTTTATTACATCCGAAGAAAGAAGATGATGTCTCCTGCAAGACGTCCCTGTACTGCCCACAGCGGAACATACCCGCAGTATATAACAAACATACAACTTAAGGACTTAAAGAAAACGGGACTACACAAGACACATAGCAGAACCCACACAGTTTCTACCTTGGACTGTTATTGGATTAGATTCTATGGTTTCTATGACAGATAGATCGTCCACAAGGATAATCCTTCTGGCACTGCGGTGATTCCCAGCTACATCATAACACGTAAGGACTACCTCGTAAAGACCAGGATTTATCACGTTCTCAACCACCTGTAACAAATACAATTTTCAAAAGAAATAAATTTAATTTATCCTTCAACAAAGTCCGTCAAATGACGTCATTTCATTCATAAATTCTATTAATTGTGACTCAAAATGCTTGCTAACAACCCAAAAATGACGTTTATTTAGGAGGATGAGTGGAAGGGTGAATATCTCGATATTCAAGATGACCTTTGATAAGATATGTATTAGCAACCACTTATAAAGCCATCGTTGTTTTTTTTAATCTAAAAATGGAATAGAAATAATTATAAATTCTGAATGTTTAAAACCAGTTCTCAAAGGGATGAACATAATCGAAGATCAAGAACATAACTAAGACAGCATTGTTGTTTGCTTTGCAATAAATGTGTGCATAAATTGTTTTTGTTAAGGACTTCGTGCAAAGTTTATAATCAATCAAACACTTTTCATCTTATAAAGTATTCATCAGTCGAATGTTATTGCAAGAAGCTATGAAAGAAATGCTGATTTCTATAGAAGAATACGTGTATCATGATACATATAATTTGGAATATATAAATACTTCAGTGAGAGCTCATTCCTTATAATTCTCTCTTTGATTTTGTGAAAAAAAGACCATAAAAAGCCAGTAAAATTATGAAGAATTCGTAGACTTTGATATCATCGTCAATGGAATGAATCAAGGATTTTTATAGTCAATGATCCGATAAGATAGACATTGGTATGCCTTTAATATACATTTTTCATGTTCGCGGACTTCGGACACCGCACTTGCATGGAGGGGACTATGTCACAAACGTAAATTGTTAATGTTATCCCGATGAACCTAGAATACTTTATGTGAGAATTTATTTCATTTCATGTATGAATACACATATCTAAAGATCTCAAGGCGTAATTTTGTCTATTGTGTCTTCATATTTTACGTTTTTGAATGCACTTGATTTCTTTCATATGACCCCTAAAGTGCGAAGTGCGAAGTCCGAAGTACGTCAACTTGAAAAATGTCCAATTATGCCTTTAAAGGACACTCTCTGAACGTCTGGGGGTTGTTTTGACACATAATATGGTAGTTTAAGATTTCTAATCTACAAGTTTAAGACACTTGTGTTCGTGGGTCTTAAAAGCCATACCAGATTATTTTGAGACCACAAGTACATGTACAGCATATTTAAGATTAGAGAGGTTTAGTTACAAGTGCTTTCAACGTATTGCGAACATGTACACGTGCGTGTATACGTCATGGTTTGATATCACAATTCGAAGACGTCATTTAGTTTTACGTGCGAACCGAAGTAGGTTTAGGTATTGCAATGTTACGTAAGGCTTACATTTGTAAAAACTTGACATACGGAAATTTAAAATCCTAAATGCGCTTAACATTAGCAAAAATTTGAAGATCGATCAACGATAAGTGTGACATTTTTCAAATAAGTTACCCGTTCTATTGTTACGTGTAGAGCACCCTTTACACGCCAATAACGTGTTGCTATACGTCACGTCGTGAGATAATTTGATCAAAGATCGCAGGAAGTGATGACGTCATACAGTCCTGCAACCAACTTGTTTGACAAAAAAGTGGATAGGATAGGATGTAGGATGCACGATGTAGGATAGAAAGTGGATAGAATCTTATCCTATCCTATCCTATCCCATCCTATCCTATCCTATCCTATCCCATCCTATCCTATCCTATCCTATCCTATCCACCTCAATCCTATCCACCTCAATCCTATCCACCTCAATCCTAACCATTTCTATCCCATCCTATCCTACATCCTATCCTATCCTACATCCTATCCTACATCCTATCCTACATCCTATCCTATCCTATCCTACATCCTATCCACCTCGTTCTTCAATCTAATTTTTTTTCTTAATTTTTAAGTTATTAGGAGACAAACATACTTATTTGATTAAATTCGAAAATTTCCATTGAAAAATTTCACTTGACTTAATGGGTAATATAAATTTTATTTCAATAAAAAAACAAACTTGGAGGTTTTAATGCTATATTTTTGTTTCTTTCACAGCAAATACAAAACTGGTATTCAATCATCTAAATAATTTTCATTTTATAAAATCCAAAAAACAGCAATAATTACAGATAATTTACTACTTATGCATGACTTTGTATCAAGTCATTAATTTTTAATCATAATACCGCTAAACGTGATGAGAAGTAGATAAAGGTGGATAGGATAGGATAGGATGTAGGATAGGATGTAGAATAGGACAGGATAGGATGTAGGATAGGATAGGATGTAGGATAGGATTGGATAGAAATAAATTTGAATAAAGTGGATAGGATAGGATAGGATAGGATAGGATGGGATAGGATAGGACAGGATAGGATAGGATAGGATAGAATGGATAGGAGATGGATGTAGGATGTAGGATGGTGGATAGGATAGGATAGAATTGTCAAACAAGTGGGTTGCAGTACTGTATGTGCAGGTTGTGCTAAAACTTGTAACTAAACCTCTCTATTAAAACTAACAAGACGGCTAAATTCCCATACTTGCCCCATGATCAGTGATCTCCACCGTGAAATAAACAGAGTGTTATTTCCATTATGTTTAAACTACTTGACAAAAACAATTAATTACAAACTATCTAAACCCATCCAAACAAATAGAATGCTTCTTAAAAATACTAAATAGTAATTAGTTTTCATTATATACTACAGTTTTTATACATATATAAAGGTAAAGGTATACTTACCACCTTTGGTTATAAAAACATTTCATATATTACTACATTGTAGTAATGAAATACATATAATTATTCTTACTAATCATATATAATCCGTTGAATGGGCTTCATAGCGAAGCTCAAGTGATTTATTGTTATAGCGCGCCGTCAGTTGTCCGTCCGACGTCAGTCCAGCGTAAACATTTTACATTTTCGAATTCTCAACCGCTGCACAGAATTTCACGACACCGTACAGGAAGCACGTACTCGAGGTCCTCTACCAAGTTTGTGTTTTTCGTGCCGATCGGTAGAATAATATGGCCGCCGAGGGCTCTGATTGGCTGACACATTTTTTACTTCTCCATTGCAACCTCTGCTCAGGATTTCACAAAACCTTAAAGGAAGCAAGAACTCAATGTCCTCTACCAACGTTGTGTTCTTCCTACCGATCGATTAAATATAGCCGACGAGGGCTCTGATTGTCTGAAGCATTTTCGACTTCTCCTCTGCAACAACTGCACAGAATTTCAGAAGACCTTACAGGAAGCAAGTACTCAAAGTTCTCTACCAAAATTGTATTTTTCGTGCCGAACGGTCAACAAATATGGCTGCCGAAGGTTCTGATTTGCTGACACATTTTCGACTTCTCCCCTGCAACTGCTTCAAAGAATTTCACGGGACCTTACAGGAAGCAAGTACCCAAGATCATCTACCAAGTTTGCGTTTCTTTGTGCTGATCGTTCAACAAATATGACCGCCGAGGGCTCTGATTGGTTGACGTATTTTCGACTTCTCTGCAACCGCTACACAGAATTTCTCGAAACCTTACAGGAAGTAAGTATTCAAGGTCCTCTACAAAGTTTGATTTTTGGTGCCAATTGGCTTACAAATATGGCCAAGTAGAGCTCTGATTGGCGGACACATTTTCGATATCTCCAACAATGATGTTCATAATTTCATTAAACCTTAAAAGAAGCAAGTACTCAAGAGCTTCCACCGAATTGCCTTCTATCATTCTTTTGTTTGTCTTCTATCATTCTTTTGTTTGCAACTCAGGTGAACGATGTGGCCCCTTTTGGTTTCTTGTTTGTATTTCTCTCATAACCAATTACAGGTTGTACATGTTTTTTTTTTGTTTGACGTCCTCGTTTGATAAGTTCATTCCAATTTATTTGTTGTCAAAGATTTTGCGATGCTTTGGTAGAATAGTCCTAGGATGCTTCCTCCTTTACATTCTAAACATTTTAATTTGCCGTTTTATGCTTAATATCATGAACATATTGGAAATAAACACCATCATTCCAATCGTTTCATATAATTATGCAAGAACCTACACGATGTGGGGCAACTCACTTTTGACAAAGTAAAAATTGCGGATAAGAAATGAAACAAGACGGCACCTCTAAATTAGTTTGACTTTTCTAGATTATTTTGCTTGAAATAAAACTGATGATGATTTATTATCTGAAATTGTCAATAATGAAATATATGTTCTATAGTACCAATTTTGTTGTACTAGACACGTGTTTCGGATATTTTAATCCTCGTCAGTAGTACTCCATGCCAAACAGTTTGAATAAAGCCAAAGTAAATTTTCCTGGCGCCACCTACAATACAGAGCTTTAATTTCCTCTTGCCAAAATGAGCGGCTCCAAATGTTGTGTAGGGTTTATTTTGAAGCGTATTTAAGTGCAAAATATGGCCTGAAACATACATGATTGATACACATTAGATTCCGTTATGAATTATCATTTAATTATGCAACGTAGGAAAATTGGAGAGTTCCTCCTTGTTACCTTCGTGAAGAAAATTTCAAACCAATTTCAACGCAACAGACACGTGTTTCGGATAGCAAATCCTCATCAGTGGTACATTTTGTACTTTCAGCCAAACCGACCTTTAGAAACAGCCAAATCTTCTTTAACTCATTTAGCAGCGCCGGGTAGATTTATGATTTGCATTCATATTTCGATTTACGTTCAAAAGTGTACGCAGCTCTATATTTTGTGTGGGATCGATTCAGAAGCATACTATTAGCCAAATAAAATCAATCTATGACCAAAATAGCATTGGAGGGATAGTGCAAGTGTCGATGGTAGTTTAGGATGAAATGACATGCTTCCCAAATAGCAAATGAGTTAAAGAAGATCCTGACGATAATCTCAATAGCACTCACAACAGAGCACAAAATTGAGCATCGACGGACCTCTAGCAAGACAGAGGTTATGTCCATATAGAAAGTGCCATGGCGACCACGCCAGGGAAGGGCATTCAGTGACAAATATGGATAATGACCTGTATACAGCACTAAATCGATAATTCAGAAAATCAGAATCAAAACACTTACTGTCAAACCCCTCGCGGGGAACATTTTACGAGCTCAAGTCATGTATGATGTCAAATTGATAATAGGTCGAATCAAAACCTTTTTCAAGCGACAGAGCTTGAGAAATACAGTCGCAGGGGCCAATTCGCTAACATAGATATAATAATACAAATAATATATGAATGTTTTCCTTCTTCATAGTTTAAGTGAAAATAAGTCCTTACCTCCGTAACGTTTGCAGCTACCGTTTTAGTGGCCAAGTAAGCAGACGCTGTACCATTCGTTATGGAGTTAATCAGATATTCAAAATGACTGATTCCAGATAGATCGTCCACCCAATCTTCCCAGCTGAGTGCCATGGCAGACTATAGTAAAACGTAGGGTCATGAAATAAGTTTTGATTATAATAAATAGTTTTAACTTAAAAACATTTTGATTTTGTTGTCAAAATGCACGAAATGTGCAAATCTAAAGCTTGAGGTTAATAACTCTATATCATAAGTTTCCTCTTACCTTTAGAAGAAAAACAGCTTGTTCAAATGATTTGATAAGGGGCTTATAATAAAGTTTCGACTAAATCGTACTGAGTTTGAAATTTTCAAATTTCGACGTGGAACTATCGTATTCAGCCAGTTTACAAAGAATGTTACCCCCCCCCCAGATATCTAACCATTTCAAATCTACCAAAAACTTGCAAATCTCATCAATTTACCAACATTCCTTAACGAAAAAAGTAAAAGCAAAATCTCGTACAGAGTTCGTGACATCCGGTGACATCAGAGGTTCTGTTGCATTATGGTATGGCGCCTCTGCATCCACTTGATAAGAATACTCAACAGAGGTTTCCATTCCAGTCATATAATGCCTCACTAGTTCATCATTGTCCTCTCTGTCCATGATTTCAACATAACCTCCATTACTGACTGTTGCTGCCCATGTTATTCTATACATGAACAAAAATAAGTAAATTCTGACGAAAATAATACGGAAGTGTTCCAACTGTATACCTTCGGAAGAAAAATTTAAACCAATTCATTATGCACCAGACACGTGTCTCACATATTAAATCCTCATCAGTGATGATTCAAGCCAAAGGTCTTTCAAAAGCCGCAAAAATAAGTAATGTGTACACAATTTTTGTTTGATTGTATTCTAAACACAATAATTTTGGCTTATTTTTATATCCTATATAGTGTGGAAATACAACATTTTCTATCATTTAAACAAAATTTTTAGGCCGGGGATCAAACATTTTGACGACATCCTTTAGAAAAAAAGTTCTTTACATGACAATCACGACACTGCTGCGTTTAACTGTCTTGTTTGTGACGTCACCTTAAAGTGAGAAGTTTTATGTTTATACAACTATTATACGTCTATGGAGACCTCTGTGTATCCGGATAATTGGAAGGGTTGTGCGCACGTAATCCGGATAACCACACCATTTTGCTTATAGCAGATAGCCGTCCAAAGTCAGCGCCGGATGCACATTGGTCTCCTTCCGTTTATGTGTTGTCATTAATGTTTGAAGTTTTTGTACGTCTGTTACAATTGTTTTGTATGATGTTCTAGTGATTAGTGTCGTGTATTTTTTATGGTTTATAGTTTTGTCTGATGTCATTATTAATTACTTTCTTGTGGGTTTGTTTTGCTGGGTTGGTGCAGGGTGGTCATGCTTAAGATCATCCCCTTTTCCTTAGAAAACATGATCGCAAATCTACCTTTTTCACATACTTGATACCATAGATTCCTTTTAGTTAATGATTGTATTCATTTTCCCTTTAAGTATCATTTGTACATCGTCGGAAACCCACGCTCGGTCACGCAAGCTCACCTTTCGTGGGTCATTACGGCAGAATGTTCGCTGGATAGCATAATAAAAATATAATGCAAGTAAATGTCAGTGAATAAGCTATTTTAGGCCAATGTATAAGTCATATTGTTTTGTAACTCTTAAAATCAACAAATATTAACCACTGTCAACATTAATTAGGGCACCTTTGCTGATGAAAATGCTTTTTCTATCGATAACGCATTCACTGGCAAGTACTCGCATGCTATCCAGCGAAAATTCTGCCGCCATGGCCCACGGGAAGTGAGCTTGTGTGACCGAGCGTAAGTTTCCGACGATGCATTTGGTAAGGCATATTATTTTCAAAAGATGTTCCAATTACTCTTTTCTTTTAGGTTCACTTATATATAAACAAATAAAAACAAAAACATTCCAAGTTTTTTAACGTTCTTATTTCAGTGATGTAAAATGAAAGGGGAACTTACACATTCCCGTGACGTAGTTGTACACCAAATTCGAATACTTCCACACAGTCCCATGCGCTGCTGTGAGGATTACTCTCTGATATGTTGGCACATAGTACCGATTCTGTCTCCCTTATTGCGTTACCTTAAAATGATATCATGTCATGAATCAAACAGAAAGGAAAATATCTGCAACACGAAGAACTTGAGCAATAGGTTTAAAAAAATTCCAAAAGTCTACAGCTCCCTCATTTTGTTCTTTCCATTCTAATACGTGAACCAAATGAACAAATAAATGTGAATAATAAGACACGAACAAATAGAAATCTTATTAAGTCCAAAAATGAAGAACTGACAGGAGATTACTTAACCACAAAAAATACATTTAAAAAGTTATTTTTTCTGTACCTTTATATCCGTGCAATTCTATAAATATTTGATACATGGAATAAAACCAGTCTGATTTAATTTTTGTTTGCCTAATCTTACCATCTTTGATAGAATACGACATTTGGCCTTGTACGATCCCCGCTTTATAGTCAGTGACAAAATGGGCGGATCCGTCGGCAGAGGGTGGATCTATTGACGTGTTCGCTGCTGGTGTGTATTTGGCGGTAATTTTTGCATTTAAACGATTAACTGTTAGATCATTGGTCCAGAGAATATCACGTGGTTGTGTGACGTCATTAGGGTCTGTAGGATTACTTATTGAAGTTGATCCGTCGCCATTTGTTAGTTTGACCTCGTTGTACATAAATTCAGGAGCGTCATCAACTGTACAAAGCATAACACTTAAATACACTTCTTCGATTCTGGGAGAAATTGAATATAATTTTACAATGTATATCATAATGGTACCATATTTATAAAGAAATACGAAAATTAAATAAAATGTGAATCAATGGATGTATCTCTGCAACTACAGAACGGTACTTCTTAAAAGCATGAAATAATATAATATTTTTTAAGCAATGACAAAATGATCACAAAATTAAAACAAGAGGTGCATTGTAGTGTTTCATCATCATCATCATCGTCATCATCATCATCATTGTTGCTTCTGTGGCAACTACAAAATTATTGAGAAAACTCAAATTTCTTCAATAAAAGGGCGCTTCTCGTTCAATTGGATCGTTCTTCGCAATAAATTTTATTTCATTTTTTGTTGATAAAATCCCTTCAAATATTTATTCTCGTATTTTTGACTTTGAGAACCACCTATAGACATAACTAAACTAAGTGCACAGAAAATACGTATGTGAGTAGAAATGAAACTCGACAGGTTCATTTCTATGTGGTTGCAATGTGTCTCTGCCTATACCGTCATTCAGCGCCTTTGAATATTATTTAGAAATCATTTATCCAATAAGAAGTCATGGAGATCGAAAGATTTCGTTTTATGTAAGTACATATGCAATCGCAGAAAACTAAAAATAAGCAATGTTGATAAAATTGAAGGAAAATGTTGATGAAATTGAAAGAGAGATGAGAGAGCATTGAATGAATACACTTACTATTTTGACAGTTGACCCCGGAGAATCCTTGTAGACAATGACATTGCGTGGCTAACTCGTCTTCACACCATCCGGGATAGCAGTATATACTGTCTGTCCGCCATGAACACGTCTCTATAGTACAAGATAATATGAATTAGGTCATTACTAAGCCATGCTAATGAATCAACCCTACAAGAAATTTGAAGCCGCGCTCTCTTTGCAGAGTAAAAACACATTTGATTAAAAGGCGCTACTGAAATACATTTGGCTGTGCATTCAATTATAATGAGTCAAAGAAGATTCTGACGATAATCTCAACGGCACTCACAATAGAGCCCTACATTAAGCATCGACGCTAGAGCTGGGACCATGTGGCTGGGAGGAGTATCACTGATGATCCGAAAAACGCGTGTCTGGTGCATTAGAATTGGTCTGAAAGTTTCTTCAAGAAGGTAAAGAAGTTGAAACCGTTTTCAAGAAGGTAAACACTTCCAGTATTATTATAAACAATTATTCAGTTTTGCAGTGTGGAGCAAGTAAATTCGTTCCCAGTGACTGAATATTTAAAGTGAAATATTTTTGCCAGCTCTGTCTCCAGAAAAAAAAAACAACTTTTTATTGCTCTTTATCAATTTGACATCATATAATGATATTTTGCTTTTTTGGAAACCTGCTATTTTGTTAAAAAAATATCGTAGAAATTACAGGGTAGTTTTATATGTGCTACTCAATCGAACTTTGAGTCACGCACTCTTTGCAAAGTCAATGCTTGAATGTAGATTCAAATGTAAAACTAGAGGGCGCTACTGAAATGCAATTGGCTGTGTCTGAAAATAACTTCAGCATTTCATTAAGTACCACTGATGAGGATTTACTACTGAAACACGTGTCTAATGCATTAAAATTTGTTTGAACTTATCTTCAAGAAGGTAAAGAGTTGGAACACTTCCAGTGTAACTGGCTAGGCAGCTCACATCGGAAAACGAAAAATTGAAATATTGTGCCATTTTGTAAAAGTAGACACAATTTCATTTCTTTTATTTTATTTATTTACTTTTTTGTTTTCGATTTCTGAAATGAGCTGAATGGACAATAGAATAAAACGATAAAGGAGGAGATATCCAACAACACTATATTATGATGAATGAGGGTAGCATCATATCCCACTTATCCTATGTCATTCGGTATATTTTTGGGCATTATAACTTTCACACTCTTTTGCCATATTACATTGTTTAGATTGAGGACCACTGGCGAGGGTTAAGTACCCGAAACGTGCATGTCTGGTCCATGCTACATATTTTCTCTGATCTTAAGGTGCGTCATTGGTCACGATTTTGGACTATTCTTGCGCATCTCCTGTTTTAGCACTCATTGAGCTTGACTTTTATAGATATTTCAATTTATTATTGTCAATGTATCATTTCTTACTCTTTTTAAAACTTTAATTTATTAGACACATTAAAGCGGTCAAGTTTGAAAATTGAATCTAAAATAAATAAAGTATGCGTAAGAAAATGCTTCGCGGTAATTTCTGTAAAAAATGACGTGGAGGAACTTTTTTTATCTGTTCGGATTTCTTTTACGTGCTAATAACCCATGAATTTTGTTGGAATATTATTGATTTAATAAGCTTTTTTATAAGGCATTGCTAATGAATACCGAAAAATTATAAATTGTTAAATTCCACCCAAAATAAGGCAAATTTTCAGCTCTGACACTTTTTCAAGAAAACCAAAAAATGACACTATTTATGAGCGTCTGTTCTCTCTTATTTGAACACGGACATATACTTTTTCTTCAATATTTTGAAAAGTCTTCCCTAGGAGCACGTGTTACTGTGTGTTTGGAAAAAATCGATGAAATTCGGTATCTCTGACATTTTGACCTTAACTTGGATGATTTTCGTTATTTTTGTGTAAAATATAGAACATTTTAAATTATCGGTGAAGTTGGTACCTAAGGTAGCACTTTATCAAATTCTACCTTAATTAGTTTATACAAAGTTTCTAACCTGTTTAATTGTATAATAACAAAGAAAAGTAAAATAAAAACCAAATAAGTGCATTTCAACACTTTTTGTATTTTCTTTACAAATTTGCTATTTTTAGCAACAAATTTCCGGCATTTTTTACCCAGTTTTCAAAAAAGCATAAATCTTGATTTTCATCACGGACCTATCAATTTTCCTTCATAAAATGATTAAGTGACATGAATACTATATTTTCATATGGTTATCATAAAATCGTTGAAATTCCTTCATTCAGAAATGACATGCCTTAAATGATGAAAATGAATTTGAAGACGTTTAACATAGGGATGTGGCCCATTGCTGTCTTGTCTTGTTGGATATCTCTCATATTATGTATACAAAGCGATAAAAATCATATGAAACAACGGTGTGATCAATTTGAAGAAATGAGTATGTTTTGATGGAGACAGACGAAATGGATGTCCTTGCAACAGTGCATTAAGCGGTACATTAGAAAACTTTTGTCGTGTTTGAATAGATGTCGACCCAACAGGAAATTTGGAGTCACTCAAACTTTGCAAATAAAGGTAATACATGTAGATTGTACTTGATATTTAGAAATACAAAGACAAAGTGCCCCAAAATAGTATGCATCTTCAAACATTTACCAATTAAAGAGAAAAAATACATACATGTACATTATATTTATTACAGAAAACCAATTTGAACGTGTGCCTTACTTTGACATGAGAGTCCTCCATCCAAGTGACTAGTATATCCCCTAAAGTATTTTTGTGGGAGGATCTCATGGTGGCACCATTCACAGAAATTATCCGTCTCGTTCGTACATCGTCTATGGTAGCACCTGTCTATCTGGGGGCATACTGCAACAAATGAAAATTATCTATAAACAATGGCAATGAACATCTTCTATAGTAGCACCTGTCTATCTGGGGGCATAGTAGAACGAATGAAGATTATATATGAACAATGGCGAAAGGCATCGTCTATGGTAACAGCTGTCTATCTGGGGGCATTCTGGAACGAATAAAGATTATTTATAAACAATGACGATAGACATCGTCTGTGAAATTACCTGTCTATCTGGGGGTATACTGGAACGATAAATATTATTATAGACAATGGCAATAGACATCGTCTATATCAGCACCTGTTTATCTTGGGGCATACTGGGACGAATGAAGATTATATAGAAACAATTGCAATGGGCATCGTTTATGGTAATACCTGTCTATCTGGGGGCATACTTGAACGAACACAAAATTATTTATAAACAATGGCGATAGGCATCGTCTATGGTTGCACCTGTCAATCTGGGGACATACTGGAACGAATGAAGATCATTTATAAACAATGGCGATAGACATCGATCGTCTATGGTAGCACCTATCTATCTTGGGGCACACTGGAACGAATAAAAAGTAGTTATAAAAAATGGCGATAGACATCATCTATGGTAGTACCTGTCTATCTGGGAGCATATTGGAACGAATAAAGATTATGACTTGAGAATTTCTCCCTATTTGTACTTAAGAACTCGCCTGGAGAAAAATCTCCAACAAACTTCCAGTTCGCTTAGCTCCACCCATGCACGTGCTATAGAGCTCGTGTAGAACAATATAAGAATAGAATCGTCGCATGAACCAATCAAATTATCACCTCGCCGCTTCGCAGCTCGGTGATATTTTCATTGGTTCATGGGACTCGGGGGATTAGTAGACAACAAACCACAGCTAGCTAGTTGTTATTTCTTAAACGATGGCGATTGAAAACTAGGTTCAAGTGCATTTCTGATGTAAAAATAGTCACTGTGATTTTCTATACCGATTCTTTCCACAAAATAAAATCTATAATTATATGCAACGGAGACTTTTTTTCATTGTTAGAATACATAACAATGTTAAATTAATATATTCATCAGAAATCTGAACACTGGTATGTACTTTAAGCATGCATCTAAAGAACATCTGTTATTTGTAACCGATCAATATTAAAATACTACTTGCAGGGTTTATTGTTGAACTCAATAGCATATTATATATATTTAACTTGCAAATCATGCTCCTTGATTCAAATAGTGTTCCAATGACTTACTTTTGCAGTTTGGTCCTGATGCGTAGAAACCTTCTGTGCAACTGGTGCACGTTTCCGGGGCGGAGCAAGTCCCGTTGCCATAGAAATACACGGCAGTACGTGTGATGATGTAATCACCGTCCTCTGCTAGGTCGTTACAAGCCCCCTGACTATTTATCCTACCATCACAGATAGCTGTCAATCAAAGAAGGGAATTAGTATGATGTATATGCAGTTCATAAAAAATAGGATAGTTAGCAAATTTCATTTTTTGGTATATCATGCACCTATTGTTATTCTAAGAAATTCTCAACAAATTACCCTCTGTACATGAAGTAGCCCCGTCGAATGGCGTAGAGTAACCAGTCAGACACCTGTAGTTGGGGCACGTTACATCGCTGGAAGAATAAAAAGATGCGTACTTGTTAGATAAATGAACATCATTGTATGACAAATATGGATAATGACCATATCCCTGTATACAGCACAAAATCGATAATTCAAAAATCAGAAACCGAAGGCATACAAAATCAGGACAAAACAGGAACCAAAGCAAACAAACAAAAATCTCCACCATATGAAAAGAAGCGAACTCCCGATATGGGAGTGAGACCAGGTGCCCAGGAAGAGTAAGCATCTCCTGCTTGCATGCAACACCCGTCGCTTCAATTCGGTAGAACTGTCAAATCCGGTTACTTCCATTTTGGAAGATATAGAGTACAATCTTTGGTTGGATGGTTCAAATGGTCTATGACAGAATATCATCCACCATTCTTGAGAGTGGAACATCATAGTGTATGACGAGTTCCCCATATCGACCGTAGAACTTCCTCAGTGACGATGTTAGTCGGTCACAAACATATCCCTGACTGAGAAGCTTATCTGAAAGACGCCTAGCTCTCAGAACAAAATCCGTATATGTGGTACTTGCTCTGGCATAGCGTATCAACTGAGATATGAACACGCCATAAGCAGGCGATGAAGGGATGTTGCTACTCAGAAAAGGAAAGTTTGTAATGCTGAAATTGAAGTCGTCACGTTTGTCATAGAGTGAGGTGTTCATGTGACCATCAGTGTCGTAGGACAACATTATGTCCAAATAGGATGCTGAATTATTTGTCTCTGTAGTTTCTTTGACTTCAAGCTCCGAAGGATAGATACTGCTCAGGTAATCCGCGAATTTTGGATTATTGATGGACAACACATCGTCTATGTATCTGTAAGTGAAGTTAAAGTCAGAAGCTAAGTATCTTTTCCCTTCAGAGACCAAGGATTGAATGAATTCAGCTTCGTACGAGTAAAGGAAAATGTCGGCAAGGAGTGGGGCACAATTGGTCCCCATTGGAATTCCGACAATTTGCTGGAAGACCTTTCCTCCAAACACCACAAAAATGTTGTCGATCAGAAAGTTTAACATCTGAATAATGTCTGTTTCAGTGTACTTATTTTCAGAATCGGACTTTTCTTTTACAAAGTAGGTTTTGTCATAGTTAACAACAATAAATTTGTATTTGCGATTACCGTTCTTACTTGTAAACGCATTACTTATAATTTTTGCGAGTCTTTCTTTCAATTTAGAATGTGGAATTGTAGTGTAAAGTGTCGAAAAATCAAATGCTTTGATCGAATGGACTCTACTAAAATGAGTGGATTTCAGATGTTCTAAAAGTTCCTTCGAATTCTTTAAAATCCACATCTGGTTGATACCACTGCGAGAATACACTGTCGAACAATATTTTTGAAGCCCAGATTTGATTTCAGATAAAACTTTGGTGAGTAAGATCGATACAGATTTGGTAGAATATATTTTATTTTGGTGAGTAAGATCGATACAGTAAGACTATTTGGTGAGTAAGATCGATATATAACTTTGGTGAGTAAGATCGATACAGATTTGGTAGAATATATTTTATACATATATATATTATGCTATTATACTGCTTCATCAAGCGCAGATCCAGATCGGACGTCGTCTGAGAATCATACTGTTCTATATCCAAATAAAAAAAATTGAAAACCGAGAAAATCGACCTTAAAGTTTGGAGGCCCAATTCCTTTATCTTTTTAACGAATTAAGTGCATGTATCCAATCAACGTGTTCTAATTTGACCAAAAGTATCTTAATTTTTTAATATCATTCCTCAAAATATTGTACAAATGCAGTTTTGAGGTATGATAATTGGAGATAGAACATTAAGGCATAATTTTTTATGATATATGGTATTCAATCGGATTTGGTTCAGTGGTAATTCGGATAATTACCCTGTCCCGGTTCCCCTAAATTGGTCTCCATATTTCTATGTGCTGTTTTGCTTTAATATTTTATATTATCTTTCAAATTCTATTTCATATGGGTTGTGTTGCATTTGAAACTACATGTATGGCAAATATGGATAATGACCATATCCCTGTTTACAGCACAAAATCGATAATTCAGAAAATCAGAAACCGAAGGCATACAAAATCAGGATAAAACAGGAACCAAAGCAAACAAACAAAACCTCCACCACATGAAAAGAAGCGAACTCCCGATATGAGAGTGAAACCAGTGAATGTTAATTAGGTGGTAGAGGTGCGAGTTTTTCTTATGCAGATTTACGACCAGAAGATATCTGAATGTAGTTTCTTCCATTTAGTGGCTATGTTTTCAATGATATTTAACAAACAGCCATATTTTTATTCAAAAGATTTCATTTTTAGTAAATGTATGATCATCTTCCAACAATAAAAAAGAACACCATTTTTAAATCAGAGATATAGAAAAAAATATAAGACCATGTAAACTCCATAGAAATGTTTTATGTTAAACGTCTTCAAATTGAATAGAATCATTTAAGAACAGATAAATTGGCAGCATGAACCAGACATGCACGTTTCGGGTACTTAACCCTCGTCAGTGATCCTCAAATCTAAACAATGTAATATGCCAAAAAGTGTGAAAGTTACTATGTCGAAAAAGCGTACCGAAAGACGTAGCAGAATGGGTGGGATATGATGCTACAGGACCCAGGTTTTTGAGATTTTAAGAAGTTTTGATATCAGAAATATTAGAATGCGTTGAAGAAACGATCAAACGAAATTGATCGAACTTGGCTACATGTGCCGTCGGGGACTCCTTGTCCACCAGCAGCGACACTCACGAAGTGGTATAAATGTTAAACGTCTTCAAATTGAATAGCATCATATTTGATATGAAAAAAAGAGATCAGTTAATTATCATTAAGGTATTAAACCAACAATTGCACACTTCCGCTCAAAATGACTCCTTCTGTCGACAAAAAATGATATGCTAATGGTATACTGGTATTCGGTAATGATATTTTTAAGCCTCTGATGTTTAGCCTTCAATGATCTTTTTGTTGATATTTTCATCATTTAACTAACATTGTTATTATTAAGAAATGACTATTCTGATTGGCCGAGAAATTTTGTTGATACCTGTATCAACAGAAAACGGAAGTACGCGCTTAGCAATGTCATGAGCAACACGATTTCAAAGCTGTAAATAAGCGTTGAAAAGCGACGAAATGAAATGATAAGTAATCAATGTAATACTTTTTGGTTGATCGAGGTATCAACACCAAAAATTGAGGGAAAGCTTTTACATCTTGCTCTACGCGCACGATGCAGTTTTCCCTCAATTTTTGGTGTCGATACATCGTTTATCCCAAAAAATAATATTACAATGATTTCTTGATTCGAGTCCACATTTATTGAAATATTAGATTTCCAAAAATATGCCGGTATACATTACCGATTACGCTCCTTGCGCCTACCCTCCAACGATTTTTGGCCATAATTTTCACTTAAATATGCTTCTGAATAAACCCTACACATTTGGAGTCGCTCATTTTGGCAAGAGGAAATTAAAAGTCTATATTGTAGATGACAGCAGGAAAATTCACTTAGGCTTTATTTAAACTGTTTGACATGGAGTACAACTGAGGAGGATTCAATGTCCGAAAAATGTGTCTAGTACAATAAAATTGGTACTATAGAACATAAATTTCAATATTGACAATTGATAAGGTTATCTCGAAAAAAAAAATTAATTCTGAAAATTGTGGAGCCACTTTATGTGGGACTCCCCTAATCGCACTACCGTCACCTTTTGCTACATCGATGTCAAGTAATGTGACAGGAAAGGTACTTTTGCACTATTCATTCTTTAGATATGGATCGACTATCTTAACTAAGAAAGCAAAGTCGAACTTGCAAAAAACAACAAAACCCAACAAGTAAATCTATCGAGGGCAATATGAGTCCCATACCTGCAAAAATACATAGATCTGAGTGTAACGAATAAAACAAATCGTTGAAATTGGACTCTCGGAAAGGTCAATCCAATACACATGATATGATGACGACAAAGAGGAAACGATCATTAGATCCAAATCAGGGGTACCGTATGATATTGTCGAGAAATTAGGAAACAGAAATCTCCTAAATGAGATAGGATGATCAATTATGCGAATCAAATCTTTCTGGAAATCAAAGAAACAACTGAGAGCAATAATACTTCAGCCTCCTACTTAGACATTCTACTATCGATAAGTGTCACGGTCATTTGCACATTACCCATTATGACAAATCGTGACGGAATTTTAACATTTTAATTCCACCATCATATTAACCTTTTCCTTTATGTGCAGCAACATTACCCCTTCCCCTTCGTCTGCATATGGCGCATTCATTTCACTACTAAAACGCTATGCAAGATCATGTTCTAAGTACTAGAACTTCTTGTCGAGGACAAAGAGGCTCACCAGTAAGCTGTTTGATGAAGGTTATTTCAGGGAAGGGCTTGAGATATCACTGAGGAAGTTGTATGGTAGCTACACAGAACGTTTTGCACATTTAGGCATTTGCCTATCAAGGATGATTAAGGGTATTTTCCAATTGACCGTCTTTTGCCTATTTGGACATTTATTTACTGGATTTGACACGTTTCTATTTGGTATTCGCGGTGGGTGTTGCATGCAGTCATAGGATGCTCACTCCTGCCGGGTACCTGGTCCTGCCTACCTTCGGGGCTTCGCCATTGCCTTGTTACGTGTAATGAAGACTGACACAACAATCATCTCATATCCCCCTGGATCTTTGACTCTGAACTACAATTGGTACTTTTTCTCGGGTACACTTTAGCAATTATATAAGTTCGCAATCAAACCCGAAAAAGCGCCATAGAGTTGAGTGATCGTCGATGACTTCAAGTGAAAACGTTTATATACATGTTCTATTTATCACTTGTCAAAGGAAATGAAGGTCCATGTACCTCAAAATATGAACAAGGATGATTGATATGAATATATATTCTACTAGTATTACACAATTTCAGAGCACAATATGCGCATTTAGATAATTTATCTCTCATCACTTATATTGGATATCTGGCAAAATTAAGATGGAATTCAAACTTCATGTTGGCACCTACATGTGTATAAAGAACATAACAAATCTTTTGATATAAGAGTGTGCTAGAGATGTGATCATTTGTTTGTAAGTTCATCAGTCAATGGAGATGCAATATTAGATATTGGTTCTTTTGACTTTTTTACTTATGGAGACATAACATTATGGAACAAGCTTTTACTCCTTGAGAGTAACAGATAGTTTACATATTTTCCTAGTGACAAAGATCTCATTCCACAGATTCCAACGATGTATAATACTCTATTTTTTTCCAAAAAGGCACTTAGTATGGTTCTCAGCCGACGCGGAGGAGAGACCGAGGTCAAGAACATTTTCTTTACTCATCATGGCTATGAAAAAGTATATCATCCTCTGAACATTTTTCAAAAATGATAAAATGTCCGTCATGTTATAATACAAAAGATAATTATCTATAATTAAATACATTTGTTAATTTGATACTTGTAAGGAAAAAACGAATTTCATTTCGCGAATCGAAACCCGATGTATTCTGTTTGGAAGGCAGACACCTTTACTGCTTGGGCTACTCTGGTTGCATTTTCCATAGATAAACCCCTTTACAAAGGACTGGATTCGAAAAGTTTTCTAAATCTCTGCACATTGTCAATATGATGTATCACATGCTACCGTAAGTCGTTTCAAATTTGAACCCCGTAAGCATAATATTCACACAGCGTTCAATGAAGTCGAATGCAAGTTTCCATAACTTGTCATTGTCTATTCCAATTGTTCACGTATTCATAACTGTTGCGATTTCCTTCAGTATATTTGACTCTTTTGGAGCCTAATGTTTAATAACATCACAGACTCTAGATCTTTTTTTACCTTCCAAATACATACGGATCTTATTATATTTTACCGATATACATGTAAATATATTTTATTTCTGTTGGTTTTATCTAGTAATTATTTAGGGGGGGGGGGGGGGTTCGAAATGATTATCTATTAAAAGTGTGTGTACCTATATGAAGCACAGGTGAACAGATTGAAGAGTCCACAACTGTATTCTTCTTTCTTCTGTCGTGTGTATGTCCCCGTCTCCACATTTGCTCTGTAATAATTGAAAATGTATCCATGGTACAAAAATTAAAATGCAACCAATTTCATAGACTTTTGAACATTAAAAACATTATTGCTTAGTAATAACTCTGTGGTCATCCTAAGACCTTGATCTCTAAATTCAACCCAAAAGGGACCTCTTGTGGGAGTGGGAGTGCGCAACTAATCCGGTTAACCACACAAATCGCTATTATAAAGCGGATGACCGTCCAAAGTCGGCACATGTAGTATATTATAGTATATTGGTCACTCCTTAGTCCTCCATTTATGTTAAGTCATTCGTGTTTTATGTTTTGGTGTATCTACTTTGATTGTTTGTTGTCCCCTGTTCGGTACAGATATTGTTGTACCTTGTTGTCCCCTGCTCGGTACAGATGTTGTTGTGCCTTGTTGACCCCTGCTCGGTATAGAGATGATGTTGTACCTTGTTGTCCCCTGCCCGGTACAGATGTTATTGTACCTTGTTGTCCCCTGCTTGGTACAGATGTTGTTGTACCTTGTTGTCCCCTGCTCGGTATAGATGTTGTTGTGCCTTGTTGACCCCTGCTTGGTACAGATGTTGTTGTACCTTGTTGTCCCCTGCTCGGTACAGATGTTGTTGTGCCTTGTTGACCCCTGCTCGGTATAGAGATGATGTTGTACCTTGTTGTCCCCTGCCCGGTACAGATGTTATTGTACCTTGCTGTCCCCTGCTCGGTGCAAATTTTGTTGTGCCCTGCTGTCCTCTGCCCGGTACAGATGATGTTGTACCTTGTTGTCTCCTGCCCGGTATAGATGTTGTTGTACCTTGTTGTCCCCTGCACGGTACAGATGTTGTTGTGCCTTGTTGTCCCCTGCACGGTACAGATGTTGTTGTACCTTGTTGTCCCCTGCTCGGTATAGATGTTGTTGTATCTTGTTGTCCCCTGATCGGTGCAGATTTCTTTGTGCCCTGATGTCCCCTGCACGGTATAGATGTTGTTGTGCCTTGTTGTCCCCTGCACGGTACAGATGTTGTTGTACCTTGTTGTCCCCTGCTCGGTGCAGATGTTGTTGTATCTTGTTGTCCCCTGATCGGTGCAGATGTTGTTGTACCTTGTTGTCCCCTGCTCGGTGCAGATGTTGTACCTTGTTGTCCCCTGCACGATACAGATGTTGTTGTACCTTGTTGTCCCCTGCTCGGTATAGATGTTGTTGTACCTTGTTGTCTCCTGCTCGGTGCAGATGTTGTTGTACCTTGTTGTCCCTTGATGTTTGTTGAGATCGTTTTGTCTGATGCTAGCTGCTTGAGAGTCTGTTCCTCTTTGGTAAGTTCAGGGTAGAATAATTGCTTTTATGATCTGAAGTTGTCGCAATACTGTGTCTAGAACGCCAATTTTGGTGGAACTTCCAGTAACATAACCTCTTCATCCATACAATGACACTTGATTCCAGTGGCCTGGCTCTGCCTTTGACACGGGGTGGGGGCCGGTGAAGAGGGGGGAGGACAACAGTCGGGTATGTGCTTTCCCTTGTTTTTTTTTTTTTTATTTAGGGCGTTACTCCATTCTCATCCCAACCCTCCAAAATACCCAACACAAAAGAGGAATTAACCTGCTTCGAAAAATCTTTGGGTCCGTTCATTTTTTATTAACTTACCCGGACGGTTCCACATATGTGTCATCAAATATACTGGTAGAAGTCGGGAATTCGTAGGGAAAGCAGTCATCATTGGAGTCTAGAACCACAGTAGCACCAAGAGGTAAAATAAACAATAAAATTCCAACTTTATGAACGTCCCTCATAACGATTTGTCAATCAAAACCACTGCATCTCTTTCGTTTCCTCTTCGATGTCACAGCGAAATATTGAAATTGACACTTTCTTGATATCAAAATTATTAAGTAATTCCAAATTTTGGATCAAGAATTGGAAAAAATTATTCCATTTTTTTTAATTCAATGATGAGCAGAAAGTCGATTCCTTCAATCTGCAGTGCGTTATTAATTCCTTCATTTTTTAAACGAAATATTAAAATTTTTACATCCAATTTTTGAATAATAATTCCATTTCAACAACAGCTTCCTTCTATGGGGTGTGGACGTGTATTGAAATATCAAAATCCAAGGGGCATAAAAAGGGTTCTTTAATTAAAATTCTCATTGTATAGATATTCATAAAATATAGATGAAAATTGCTATATATTTCAGGTAAATGAATATCTTTAATTTTTTTTCTATTTTGCATTTTCTAAATTTTGTTAAATCAAGACTATATTTTTTTTCAAATTTGAAATAAAAAAAAAGTTTTCTGAAATCGCCCCCTTAATCGCCCTCATCCAAGTTGAACATGTCCATGGACGCGCCTGGCAAACGCCGTCAATTGATTATAAGTCATTACAATATCATTTAAACCGAATAAGGTTCGTGCATTAAAACAATACGATCTTGTATGGAGTCCGATAGCTTTAAAGCCATTTTGATGAAAAAGATAGCACAAGTGCAGTTGTATTAAATGGCAAAATTATCTTGTAGGTTGTAGGATTCTTTCAAAACATGTTTAGTATGTACAGGCGAATCTAGGATTTTTTCCATGAGGGGGTGGGGTGAAAGCAGTCAGGCCAAGAGGTTAAGCATATATAACTCATAACTGAATTACTTTAATTATTTCTCAACATTTTCCGGCCTCAATCTTGATTGATATTTTGTCCTCTGTCTAGTGGTACAATTAAGTTACAATTTTCTAAGATAAAGGTTTTTTGCTTCCATTTTGAATTGTATTACTTTAGGTCACTTTTCCTCTGTGCTGTGAAAAAAAATACGTTTATAAATGTTATCTTTATAAAGTCAAAATTACCAAATAAAGATTTTTTTCCTAATATTTTCCCGCCTCAATTTAGATAGAGCATATTTTGTAGAATGTTATGGTATCTTTTATATATTTTTAAAATTGTTTCCATTTTCGTTTGAAAATCGCTAATTCTAAGCTGAGCGCCCTCGCTTGCACACTAAATAATGGCAACTTATGCGTGTTGTTCAATGAATTTAGATGTGGTGTATAGAACAACGAAGTAAATATATTTTTAATAAATTTAATTTTTATTTCTATCGAATGATGATTAGAACTTAATTAACATATCATTTTGGTTTGAAATGTGCCTGTAATTCGAACGCTATTTCGTATATTCATGTAATTTTGTTATATTATTTTTTTTGTAAGGGAACGACCATTTGATAAGGGAAGGGGGGCAAATTTGTCCGGGTCAGATTATCTATTTTTAACGGCCGGATTATTTATTTTCCAGTAACTCAAGGTCAGAATATTTATTTTCAACCTGTAAAAATCCTGGCAAGCAATAAAAGAAGAAGACACTCCCTCCCAATTTTTCATCTTTGAGAAAATGAAGTATCATATTCTTTAACCATCCTTTATGTCTGATAAACCTCCAACACCGAAAGATCGCCTGGGTATGCGCGTATTTTGAGACTGAAGAATTTCATAATGGGTTTAAGTTTCAATATGTTTGTTGTTTTGGGTTAAAAGTATAAGACCATCTACATGTAATTATCCCAATTTTCACCTTATGCCATGTTGTTAAAAACCGGATTCATACCGTTGGCGACTTGTACTTTACTTAAGTCTGTTTATTTCCCGGAGCGTGAAAAACGCAAAGAAATTTTATAATTTCTTTAATTATTCTATAATAAATCAGTATGGAAGATTCAGAGAAACGAAAGATAGTACAGTTATTGAAGGAGAAACAGTAAGTAGTGTTTCACTGTTTGTAACGTTAACGTTTTCACTCTGGAATATGTTATTTCAAATGGAAAGGGGGGGGGGGGGTGCGTGGGTGATTCTGGCAAGTGGGGGCGTATTATTGTCAGATTTGTGGTACATGTACAATGCAAAATTGATTTCATGACATGTTGTTCTCTCACACATATTCATACAACCATTTAACTTTATGCACAAATTCTGTGGTTGATAAATAAAAATCAAAAAGCCTGATCGCTTGGGACATAAAATTATGCCTTGATCGCGGACATATAGTTCCTTTGGGATATAGCCCGATTGGCTTTGGACTGGACCTGCAGGGATGAAAAATTCCTTGAAATTTTCAGGGGCCAAGTGGGCTCCCAAGTTAAAAAATTTAGGCACCCACATCAAAAACTAAAAGTTGTATTGTAGTGGTTCCGGTAGTAGCAGGTACCAATAGTTCAGTACAAGTTCTAAGACTGGGCTATTGGGATGTCCCTTTAGCTCACTCGGCAACGAGTCTGACTATCACCCGGACGGCCGGGGTTCGATTCCCCGAGTCCGTCTCCTGCGAACTACTTCATTGGCGACGAGGTGAACAATTGGTGTGTGTGGGCCAGCTCGATCTGCAGGAGAGGTCGCAGAACCCTACCAGGGGTTGGAGAGTGGCCACACAGCGGGGTACATCCACGGCCCTCAACGGAAAAGGGGGAAGGATGTAGTGGTTCCGGTAGTAGCAGGTACCAATAGTTCAGTACAAGTTCTAAGACTGGGCTATTGGGATGTCCCTTTAGCTCACTCGGCAACGAGTCTGACTATCACCCGGACGGCCGGGGTTCGATTCCCCGAGTCCGTCTCCTGCGAACTACTTCAGTATCTAAATTTATATTTTTAAATTCTAAGCCCTCCCCCTTGTCTCCTTCCCAGTATCAAGTCATGGCAATCATTCAGGAACATTTACACGTCTACTGAGTAGAGCTGCAACGATTCACCGCGGTGCACCGAGAATCGCGATTCTTAGCTCTGACTCGAATCGCGAGTCGTTGTGGTCAGAAACGATTCGAATTGAATAGTCTAAATAATGCAGAAAAACGTTCTAATTTCAACTTTAAAGTATTCACTATTCGCACAAATCGCAGGATTCCCAATAAGAATAATTTGAGGTGATGATTTAGAATAAAAAGTTAACCTTTGAAGTGCATTTTACTTAGCAATTTGTAAGAAAATACAGGGTCAGAGGAAATTTGAAACGGCGACTTTTACCGCATTTCAACCAGCACACTAGTGCTACCCCAAATTGAAAATTGCCTCTTTTAAAGTATTTTACCTATGCACTTCTTTGTGCAAACTGGCTAGTTATCATATATCTTTTGTACACAGTATTGAATTTATATCCCCAGAAGGCCGTTCTGTGGAAAGGGGGGGGGGGGGGGTTTGGCTTGAATAATATTTCCACATGATACATAAACATCCATCCTGCTACGTCTTTCGGTACCCTTTTTCGACATAGTAACTTTCATACTTTTTGGCATATTACATTGTTTAGATTTAGGATTAAGGATCACTGATGAGGGTTAAGTACCCGAAACGTGCATGTCTGGTCCACGTTGCCAATTGATTTGTTCTTAAATGATGCTATTCAATTTGAAGACGTTTACATTAATACCACTTGGTGAGTGTCACTGCTAGTGGACCAGGAGTCCCCGAGGGCACATGTAGCCAAGTTCGATCAATTTCGGTTGATCGTTTCTTCAACGCAATCTAAATTTCTGTTATCAAAATTTCTTGAAATTTCTAAAAAGTGGGTCCTGTAGCATCATATCCCATCCATCCTGCTACGTCTTTCGGTACCCTTTTTCGACATAGTAACTTTCATACTTTTTGGCATATTACATTGTTTAGATTTAGGATTAAGGATCACTGATGAGGGTTAAGTACCCGAAACGTGCATGTCTGGTCCACGTTGCCAATTGATTTGTTCTTAAATGATGCTATTCAATTTGAAGACGTTTACATTAATACCACTTGGTGAGTGTCACTGCTGGTGGACCAGGAGTCCCCGAGGGCACATGTAGCCAAGTTCGATCAATTTCGGTTGATCGTTTCTTCAACGCAATCTAAATTTCTGTTATCAAAATTTCTTGAAATTTCTAAAAAGTGGGTCCTGTAGCATCATATCCCATCCATCCTGCTACGTCTTTCGGTACCCTTTTTCGACATAGTAACTTTCATACTTTTTGGCATATTACATTGTTTAGATTTAGGATTAAGGATCACTGATGAGGGTTAAGTACCCGAAACGTGCATGTCTGGTCCACGTTGCCAATTGATTTGTTCTTAAATGATGCTATTCAATTTGAAGACGTTTACATTAATACCACTTGGTGAGTGTCACTGCTAGTGGACCAGGAGTCCCCGAGGGCACATGTAGCCAAGTTCGATCAATTTCGGTTGATCGTTTCTTCAACGCAATCTAAATTTCTGTTATCAAAATTTCTTGAAATTTCTAAAAAGTGGGTCCTGTAGCATCATATCCCATCCATCCTGCTACGTCTTTCGGTACCCTTTTTCGACATAGTAACTTTCATACTTTTTGGCATATTACATTGTTTAGATTTAGGATTAAGGATCACTGATGAGGGTTAAGTACCCGAAACGTGCATGTCTGGTCCACGTTGCCAATTGATTTGTTCTTAAATGATGCTATTCAATTTGAAGACGTTTACATTAATACCACTTGGTGAGTGTCACTGCTGGTGGACCAGGAGTCCCCGAGGGCACATGTAGCCAAGTTCAATCAATTTCGGTTGATCGTTTCTTCAACGCAATCTAAATTTCTGTTATCAAAATTTCTTGAAATTTCTAAAAAGTGGGTCCTGTAGCATCATATCCCATCCATCCTGCTACGTCTTTCGGTACCCTTTTTCGACATAGTAACTTTCATACTTTTTGGCATATTACATTGTTAGCTCTACTGGTCTCAGACCAGTCGAGCTTATGCGATCACCCTTCGTCCGGCGTCTGTCCGTCTGTCTGTCTGTCCGTCTGTCCGTAAACAATTCTTGTCCGGACAACTCCTCTGAAACTGTTAGAGATAGAAACTTAATTCTTTTTGTATTTTACTTGGTCCATGGTCTAGTTGTGCACCTGACATTCAGTTTCAGTCCCTGACTCCCAGGGTCTTAGAAAATGGGCGTGGTCATTAAATTCTATGTAATTTTGTCCGGATAGCTCTTCTATCACTATAAATGATAGAGACATAATTCTTTTTGCAATATGATGGGTCTGTAGTCTAGTTGTGCACCTGATATTTTGTTTGAGCCAATGACCCCCAGGGTCTTAGAAAAGGGTGTGGCCATTTTCTTTTATATTATTCCATATAATCTTATGCTTACAGCGCTGACACTATAAATAATGGAGACTAATTTCTTTATGCAATATGATGGGTCTGTAATCTCGTTGTCCACCTCATATTTTGTTTGAGTCTCTGACCCCAAGGGTCTTAGAAAATGGGTGTGGCTGTTTAGAATCTCTCTTATTATTACATGTGATCTCATGATAGCTAATTTCCCAGAATTTATGGATAATAGTTAATTGATTTATTCCAAAATATTATCGGTTTGCAGTTTAGATGTCATTACAGTATTTTACTTCAGTCCCTGTTCCCTAGGATTCTGGAAAATGGGTATATGGCTATTTTCTCTTACCCTATTTACATGCATTTAGAGTACATAAGTGACAGAAACTATAAGCAAACAAAGATATTGCAATTTTACAATATTATCATAGATGAGTCTGTAATTTAGTTTTTCTCATATTTTATTTGGGACCTGACCCAGGATTTTATCTTCAATTCTATAGAAACGCTAGGGGATAATTTCGGAATTTCCTCTGATCAATCAATCAACATGAAAATCTTTTCTATAGTGTTTATACAGTGCAAGAAAGATATCAAATAGTCAAAATGCATGTATTTCTCACTTATTTTTTATTTGTTTAACATGTTTAAGGTGTAAGATTTTTGGGGAGAGTAGTGAGAATTTTTGTTGCAAGAGTAGAATGTCCGAAGTGATCACAGACTTGAGCTGTGCTTTCTGTTAAATGGGAACACCAGAATCACAAAGATTGATCAATTTAGCAAATAAAATAGCAATAATGCATCCTTCACATTGCCAAATGAAAGGAATATTGTGCTTGTGTAAGCTTTTTTTTGGGGGGGGGGGGGAGAGGGGGGAGGTAACTAGAATGTCCTAAGTGATCACAGACTTGAGCTGTGCTTTCTGTTAAATGGGAACACCAGAATCACAAAGATGGATCATTTTATCAAATAAAATAGCAATAATGCATCCTTCACATTGCCAAATGAAAGGAATATTGTGCTTGTGTAAGCTTTTTTTTTTGGGGGGGGGGGGGGAGAGGGGGGAGGTAACTCTTACATCTTTCTTTCTTCATATAAATTCCTCCACTGCTTGGAGTACCACCCCCAATGGGATGTAAAACTGTGGTTTGATAAAATTTTTCATAATGTTTACATTAAAGCAAGTGACACATGTTTTAATAGAAAATAATATAACAAGAGATGCCTTATTGGCATATCTACTATGTGTTGATCAAATTTAAAAAAAAATAAAATAAAATACTAAAAAAAATCATTTGTAAAAGCCGACTCATACAAAAATATTTCAACCCAGGAAAACTTCTACCAAAATTTTCCTTTATTGCCATTTTACAATATTATCATAGATGAGTCTGAAATTTAGTTTTTCTCATATTTTATTTGGGGCCTGACCCAGGATTTTATCTTCAATTCTATAGAAACGTTAGGGGATAGTTTCGGAATTTCCTCTGATCAATCAATCAACTTCAAAATCTTTTCTATTATGTTTATACAGTGCATGAAAGATAACAAACAATCAAAATGCATGTATTTCTTACTTATTTTTTAATTGTTTACGGTGTAAGATTTTTAGAGAGAGTAGTTAGACTTTTTGTTGCAAGAGTAGAATGTCCTAAGTGATCACGGACTTGAGCTGTCCTTTCTGATAAATGGAAACACCAGAATCACAAAGATTGATCATTTTATCAAATAAAATAGCAATAATGCATCCTTCACATTGCCAAATGAAAGGTGCTTGTGTAAGTTATAGAAGTTGAATTTGTAACAGGAGAGGGAGAGATGTGACTGTACCGGGAATCGAACCCGAGATCTTCTGCTATCAAGGCAGATGCTTTTACCAACTGAGCTATCTGCCATCTGGGCACGATGCCCGTTCCTGCCACACTCCTCTCTACCAATTTTTTAGGTTTCCATGCACTGGAAACCTCACACAAAACTCCACTTCACCTTGAGTCGACATTTAGTTTGGTGCCAATTCTGTAACAGGAGAGGAAAAGATGTGACCGAACCGTGAATTGAACCCGAGACCTTCTGCTATTTGGGCAGACGCTCTTACCAACTGAGCTATCTGGGTACGATACCTGTTCCTGCCATAAATTAATGGTAATAAACTAATGTTTCAGGCCTTTTTGTCAATTGGACCTCGAGTCATTTTGTCCTTTTAAAATTTGACCTTTCAAAAACATCATTTCAACCTCATGCAGATTTTGAAATATTTTTCTGAACTGGGATATATGGTAGAAATGTTTTCTATAGAGGATCAAATATTTCATACCGGTATGAAAAAATATTTTGTATTATATTTTAATAATTAGCTTCTGTCTACATTAATACCACATTTGCCCTAAAAGTTCATGTTCTTCGTTCAATATTCTATTTACATTGTTTTACATTTACTAAATAAATAGCCTAAAACCTTTTTAGGTTTTAGAACAAAATGGCCGATACTTTTAAAATTTCACTCGGTAGGCCACATGTCCTATTATATTTAATTTCAATCTCAAACTGCCTGATTACTTGATCTAAGTATTTTCACTGGTCAGTATAAGAAAGAAGGAAATATCTCTTATAATAGAGTATCCTATGCAATACTATTTCAGCTCAAATGATTTTATGATGAGGTTATTTATGCCTTTAGTCTTAATTTTATAAAAGGGCATAATAGTGGTAGGTCTGTCTGTTCATCTGTTTGTCTATCCATCCGACTGTCAGTATATCATTCCATTCAACTAAATTCTGATGAAAGGGTATAAGATAATAGAGCTGTCATATATTGCATGTCTATGAACCTTGAGAAGGCTCATCTTTTGGAGCCAAATTTTTAACCTTTGACCCCATCACTGACCTTTGACCCACATTTTTTGAAAAATAAAAACATCTGTTATTTTAGTTTTGATACATATGGTATGTTATATATGTTGTATATACACGTTTTTAGTAATTCTCTCACATTCTAGAGAAATCTAAGGCACGGTCCATTTGATATTCTTGGGGGGGGGGACTCCGTTTTTTTCAACAAAAAAAAAATATTTCTCTGAATTTTGATGAAAAAAATTAATTAGGAATTGATGGATATGCATTGGCATGTGGTTGTTGGTTCTAATAAAAAAAAAAAAACTTGATACACAATTATTCCGCCTCTGGCAAATTTCTTGCAATCTGATTGGTCGAGAAGAACCAAATATTATGTTGTATTATTTTACTAACAGAATATTATTTTGATATCCTGCTTCTACTAAGATGCTTTATGCTTTTGACGTCACCAAAATGCTTTAGAATATGTTGACGTAACATACACAAACCAAAAGCGATTCAGCGGGATAAATTCGTTATAGAGTGTTTTACAGGGGGGATACAGAAATATATTGGGTCGATGAAAAAAGTGGTATTAGGCAAGGTGAAGTCCAGCATTCATTCTCTTGAGTGTATATGTACAAATCAACCAGGAGAGCTTCAGTCTCATCAGAGACTTCTGGTTTAGATTTAGGATTAAGGATCACTGATGAGGGTTAAGTACCCGAAACGTGCATGTCTGGTCCACGTTGCCAATTGATTTGTTCTTAAATGATGCTATTCAATTTGAAGACGTTTACATTAATACCACTTGGTGAGTGTCACTGCTGGTGGACCAGGAGTCCCCAAGGGCACATGTAGCCAAGTTCGATCAATTTCGGTTGATCGTTTCTTCAACGCAATCTAAATTTCTGTTATCAAAATTTCTTGAAATTTCTAAAAAGTGGGTCCTGTAGCATCATATCCCATCCATCCTGCTACGTCTTTCGGTACCCTTTTTCGACATAGTAACTTTCATACTTTTTGGCATATTACATTGTTTAGATTTAGGATTAAGGATCACTGATGAGGGTTAAGTACCCGAAACGTGCATGTCTGGTCCACGTTGCCAATTGATTTGTTCTTAAATGATGCTATTCAATTTGAAGACGTTTACATTAATACCACTTGGTGAGTGTCACTGCTGGTGGACCAGGAGTCCCCGAGGGCACATGTAGCCAAGTTCGATCAATTTCGGTTGATCGTTTCTTCAACGCAATCTAAATTTCTGTTATCAAAATTTCTTGAAATTTCTAAAAAGTGGGTCCTGTAGCATCATATCCCATCCATCCTGCTACGTCTTTCGGTACCCTTTTTCGACATAGTAACTTTCATACTTTTTGGCATATTACATTGTTTAGATTTAGGATTAAGGATCACTGATGAGGGTTAAGTACCCGAAAACGTGCATGTCTGGTCCACGTTGCCAATTGATTTGTTCTTAAATGATGCTATTCAATTTGAAGACGTTTACATTAATACCACTTGGTGAGTGTCACTGCTGGTGGACCAGGAGTCCCCAAGGGCACATGTAGCCAAGTTCGATCAATTTCGGTTGATCGTTTCTTCAACGCAATCTAAATTTCTGTTATCAAAATTTCTTGAAATTTCTAAAAAGTGGGTCCTGTAGCATCATATCCCATCCATCCTGCTACGTCTTTCGGTACCCTTTTTCGACATAGTAACTTTCATACTTTTTGGCATATTACATTGTTTAGATTTAGGATTAAGGATCACTGATGAGGGTTAAGTACCCGAAACGTGCATGTCTGGTCCACGTTGCCAATTGATTTGTTCTTAAATGATGCTATTCAATTTGAAGACGTTTACTTTAATACCACTTGGTGAGTGTCACTGCTGGTGGACCAGGAGTCCCCGAGGGCACATGTAGCCAAGTTCAATCAATTTCGGTTGATCGTTTCTTCAACGCAATCTAAATTTCTGTTATCAAAATTTCTTGAAATTTCTAAAAAGTGGGTCCTGTAGCATCATATCCCATCCATCCTGCTACGTCTTTCGGTACCCTTTTTCGACATAGTAACTTTCATACTTTTTGGCATATTACATTGTTTAGATTTAGGATTAAGGATCACTGATGAGGGTTAAGTACCCGAAACGTGCATGTCTGGTCCACGTTGCCAATTGATTTGTTCTTAAATGATGCTATTCAATTTGAAGACGTTTACATTAATACCACTTGGTGAGTGTCACTGCTGGTGGACATGGAGTCCCCAAGGGCACATGTAGCCAAGTTCGATCAATTTCGGTTGATCGTTTCTTCAACGCAATCTAAATTTCTGTTATCAAAATTTCTTGAAATTTCTAAAAAGTGGGTCCTGTAGCATCATATCCCATCCATCCTGCTACGTCTTTCGGTACCCTTTTTCGACATAGTAACTTTCATACTTTTTGGCATATTACATTGTTTAGATTTAGGATTAAGGATCACTGATGAGGGTTAAGTACCCGAAACGTGCATGTCTGGTCCACGTTGCCAATTGATTTGTTCTTAAATGATGCTATTCAATTTGAAGACGTTTACATATATATCATACAGTGCTTTCACATGAACTGGGTATTTTATGCATTTTTATACCCCCGCCATAAAATGGTGGGGGTATATAGTGATGCACATGGGTTTTTTTTAGATTGAAATTAAATTTTTCAAATAAAAGGAAAAAAAAATTAAATATCCTTGGAAAATTATATAGCAAAAAACTCGAACCGAAAAAAACCGAATCGAGACATAAAAATCGAAATCGAACCGAATCGAGAAGTTCCCGACTCGTTGCAGCTCTACTACTGAGTTTGAATTTAACGCCAAATATGAGAGAGAGACCAGTGTACATGTCGATCTACATGGACAATTACATGTATTTGATGACGTTGAATGATACCGTAGCTCTATGTCTTCCAACACCATTCTTTCATCAAATCAAACTTTTCCGCATAAATTTCACTTAGGATTTTAGATGTTTCTACATTGAATATCTTATAAATTGAAGTACATGTAGCTAGGGTTTTGATTTTGGTCATCCCAAGCACAAGTACTTTTAAATAAATCAACGAATGCAGGTATGAGGTAAACATAGTAAATCATTACATCTCCAGACAGTGACTATGTGCACTTTTAGAAATTTGGTATACAGATCTATAACAACGATGCATCAAGGGAATAAGGGAGATTTGTTCATTTTCTGCGAGAAAGCGAACAAAAAATTTGCAAATACATTGTACCCGAAAGTTTTTGTTTCAGTTATGGCAACTAAACAATTATAACTGGAAATTTTACGGTCGCCAAGTTTGTGATAGGAAAAACATTTTTTGGCAGTGTTTATTTAATTTTAAATAAATTTGATGTCTCATGTTTTGGAAGGACATCAATGGTTATTTTCAATGCACCAAGCTCCTTGCAGTTACAATGTGCAGTCAGAAGTCAGGTATACATTGTAGATAAACATGACTAAAGTAGTGTTGGGAATCAGATGTAGTGATCAATATCAATTACATACCTGTCAACTTTTTTCAGACAAAAGAGGGTCAATGACCCTCATTGGGAAATGAAAAAGAGGGTCATAGCGCGCAAAACAAAATCGCAACCTTTTGCTTGTGTCATTATGAATAAAATTTATCCCCCCCACCAAATACAGGTCAATAAAGTTCATTTTATTGTAAGACATGTAAAGCATTTATTTAAATTGTAATACTGCATAATCATGATAATGTAGCACATGTGTAAAATTTTAGGACTTATTAATCAATGCCTGAAGGTTCATAGTTGAATTTGCTAGGCTAGATATATCTTTATTTCGTCATTGCTATACCATGATGAAGATTTTGTGTGAAATAAACTCTACATTTCACTGCTTCAATTGTTTTATACACTATAAAAACATTTGTCCCTTTTCGTCTGCATCAATTTCCGTGTTTTCGATCGTCTTTCCATAGACATTCCCAATTAATAATCCAAGCTGACGTCGTTAAAACAACATGAAAGAGGCTAATTACTTCCCATATTACTAAACAAACATCCCAATTTACCTGTAAATGCAGGTGTTTTAATTGAAAAGTCACAGCTGGAAATTTAAAGTCCCAAGTTATAGACGGAACCAAATCGGAATCGGGTGATTCCCAGGTCAGCAACGAAAAATCGGGTGAAAGACATGACCCGCACAGGTGATAAAAAATAATCGGGTCAAAGGGTAAAAAAGCGGGATTGACCCGCGGAAATCGGGTCAGTTGACAGCTATGATCAATTAACCGGATAAGCCTTACGATTGATTTAATATCTATTATAATCATGATAATCGGATTCTCATAATACACTGATATACTATAAACTATTTCATGATTCGTCCATAACTTACTTTTTATCGACAGCAAGTATTATGAAAACTCGCCAAATTTTTCTTTCAAGTATGCCTATACTGACCTAAGTTGAAGATATGATTAATAATACGACATATGCAGCAGTAAAAATGCTGTTTAATGACACAAATATTTCATTCTTACAATGTTTTAAATTTCCCGATTATAAACATGATCAAAATCATAATCAATTATCGTAATCGGAAGGGTCTGACGACGATGTCAGCAATAATCTGCACAACACTAGAGGAAGACTTAAGTAGTGTGACATGTATGATGTATATTTTTCATTAATTTCACAGGGATGGCAAAGAGGGAATAAATTGGATGTACAAAGCAGATAAGCCTGATGCTGAGGAATATTTGCTGGGAAAAAGGATAGACAAAAATATAGAGGAGGCTGTGGAGAAGGTTAAAGATGGTAAGAAAAAGATATAGAGGAGGCAGTGGAGAAGGTAAAAGATGGTAAGATGAACATATAGAGGAGGTAGTGGAGAAGGTTAAAGATGATAAGAAAAAAATAAAAAGGGGGCAGTGGAGAAGGTCAAAGGTGGTAAGATAAGAATATAGAGGAGGCAGTGGAGAAGGTCAAAGATGGTAAGACAAACATATAGAGGAGGCAGTGGAGAAGGTCAAAGATGGTAAGACAAACATATGAGGAGGCAGTGGAGAAGGTTAAAGATGGTAAGAAAAAAATATAGACATGATTGAGGAGGCAGTGGAGAAGGTAAAAGATGGTAAGACAAAAATATAGAGGAGGCAGTTGAGAAGGTAAAAGATGGTAAGAAAAACATATAGAGGAGGCAGTGGAGAAGATTAAAGATGGTAAGAAAAAAATAAAGAGGGGGCAGTGGAGAAGATTAAAGATGGTATGACAAAAATATAGAGGAGGCAGTGGAAAAGGTCAAAGATGGTAAGACAAACATATAGAGGAGGCAGTGGAAAAAGTCAAAGATGGTAAGACAGAAATAAAGATTAGGCAGTAGAGATGGTCAAAAATATAAAGGAGGCAGTGGAAAAGGTCAGAGAAGGTTAGATAAAAATATAAAGGAGGTAGAGGAAAAGGTAAAAGATGGCAAGAAAAAAATATAGAGGAGGCAGTGGAAAAGGTCAAAGGTGGTAAGAAGAAATGTATACGGATAGAGGATTTTGAAAATCTCAAACAATGTCAAAGGGAGTGACTGAAAAAAAATGTACAAAGACGGCATTTTGAAAATGACAAGATGCAGTGAATTTGAAGGTTGTAATTTAGAAATTTGAGTTGCTCTTTTCAAGTTAAAACAGGAAATTCAAACAGGTGATTTCTGTCACCTGAGATGACGACATTTTGCTGGATGCTGCCTCTTAGTCTTATTTAAATACACAATTTCTTTGTTATTTTCTTTTTGCGTCCTCTTGCTGATAGGTTTTGAGCCCAAAGTCACAAAACAAAACAAAACTAAAATAGTAAAATCTTGTGCAAATTAAATGTGATTTCTGCAAAACTTAAAGAGAGATCGTTTCATTCTTTATATTTCATGTGAAAGTACTGCAATGATTCAAGACACCGCATCATTTACCGTTCTTTTGTCGACTAAAATCTGTTAATGATCAAATGAAACAAGTATCTGTCAGATTTCACATAGTCACACAATATGAAATTGCACCTTTGTATTATATTCTTGTATTTTTTCTCCTTGGCTGGCTAGTAGCTTTCTCAATTTCAAAAGGACGCACAACAGAATAAAAGGAAGAAATGACCTTATTAAAAATATTATAAGAAGCACAACTTTATAGACTAATGTACGGTGTGTCTAGATTTTCAAGAACCCACACCTGTTAGAGGTGATATTGCACAGCAATCTTTTAAATTTGCCTGTTTATTTTTTTCCACAGATGACATTGCCCTGTTCAATGAAAGAATTAAAGCGAACATTAACTTGGACATGCAGGCGAAACAAAGAGAAGACCCGTTGTTTGCTATAAGGTACATTGTACTCACAATTCATATGTTAAACGTCTTCAAATGATACATGTTACATGGAAAGCAAATGGCAGTATATAGCAATTACTTTAGCTTCCATCACTCTCTTTATCTGTTTGTCTGTCTGCCGGTCAAACTTTCAAAGAAATCGTTTGATATCTTGTTTTCCCATGATGATGTGATACAGCCAAGTTAACCGCCATATTGGATTACAACTCTTGGACTTTATCCATTTCTTCCACGCAAATTGTTGACATTAAAAAAATTTACGAAAAGCCATACATTGTACATATTCAGAGGAGATTTCATAATTGAGCTTTTGACTATTCTTTAAAAATGTCTTTATTGTTTGTAATTCTCATCACGACATTGATGTATATGGTGTGAAAACTTAAGAAATTTTGTTAAAGTAGAGCAATTTTAACATAGCAGAGATGGATATTATATGTATTATATAAAGTCCGAGAGGTGTAATCTAAAGAGGGAGATAATTCTAGCCAATTTGGAGGAATCATTGTTTTGTGGGAACACGTTGAACATCTCTGGAAGTTGAAGGGATGGTCAAGTATGATGAGACTCAAAATAAAATGAGGGTCAAAGGTCACATTCAAGGTCAAGATAACATATATAGGGTGAAAGGGAAGCTGTCATGTGTGATCTTGAATGGTTTAGTTACATGTATATATAAAAGGTACTGTAAACGTGAAAATTTCCGTGTGAATATTATGACCAGTATAAACGACGAAAGGAAATATTTATGATTTTGCCAAGAACTGATCCAGTGGTGATTTCGCAAAGTCCCCCCCCCCCCCCCCCCAGCGAAAATTACCATGCTCACAGTATTCAGTGTACCAATATTTTATTCCATGGTTTAGTTTATAATAGGAAATAAGTTTGATATTCTATGGAATAATTTTTTGATTTTTATTCTTGATCAATGTATGAGCTTCCACCTTCACGTGTGCAAGAGCATTTGTGATCTATCTGAACTTTTACAAAGTTCACTGTTGTGTTTTTCTGTTATTGTATCATACATGTATAAGGGGTGTAACTAACAGTATGTTGTGATATTTTATAGATTTGTATCGTATCGCGACAGGAAATGGGTAATACAATATATGGCGCTCTTATAGATTATATGAATAAATTATTGAATCGGTTTAATTGAAAACAAGCAACTGATGCCGCAGGTCCATATTCCATATACTATTGATTCAGAAATGAGTTATGACAAAAGCAATCAAAATGATTCAATAACTTTTGTGTGTTTCTTTTAAGCAAATGACATTAACAATGTGAAATTAAATCAGAAAATATGAACATGATGGACAGACATACAAAGAGGAACCTTTATGATAAAAATGAAAATAAACAATATATCGCAATACATCTAATAAGATATCGCAATATATTGTGATTCACCTTTGGTGTATATCCTTTCACCCCTTTATCATATTATATGATATTACTATCAGTCTTTCCGAAAACTTTTTTCTGCCACTAGCCCGAAGATAAATTTTACTGGGTTTTTTATATAGTTTCTTAAAGAATTTATACTAGCCTACCAAGAATTTCTACTAGCCCAGCAACAATTTTGGTAGCCTCGGGTGTTGGGCTAGTGAGTTTTGGGAAAGACTGTACTATTAGTTCATTGTTTGAATTTAGTACATATGCACTAGATTAATATTTCATCATCATTTGTAGAATTTTCCTAATAAGGAAGATGTATTTTCAATTATTACAGGAAGAAAGAAGATGAAGTAAAGAGAAGAATTCTAGAGAACCCCGTGAAGATGAAAAGGCTGCAGAAAAATGTAAGATTGTTAGGTTACCAGAGGTTACAAAAATCGTTGGCAGCAAATTGTAGTGCATGGTGGTGTCTGAGAAACAAAAAATCAATTTAACGTGTTTAACATAGGGCCGTAGTAATTACATATTTTGTTTTACATCCAGCATGTCCAGAACTTTTTCTGAAAGTTACCCTTCCACAGGCTTGAAAACACACAAACTCATGAAAAATGCATGTTTATGTGTGTTTCTTTCTGTAAATCTCCCGAAAGGACATAAAAGAAAACTATGGCCTAGCCTAAAATGTCTTTGTTGAAAATCAAATACTGATCAAATACTGATCAGAATAATAATATTTAGTAGGCAATGTAATGTTATTATCTTGGAATGAAAGATGAAGATGAGATTTTTTCATGTTCTGTCTTTGAAAAATACACCAGATTAGAAAATGAAGGTTCTGTTCGAAGATATTTTGAATGAATGGAATTTTTTCACAATTGAAAATGGTTATATATATCTTATGTTGATTTTACATGAAATGATAAACAATTAAAAGTGATTATATTTATTTTACTAAACAAGCTTATAACAGACATTGTAATTTAAGAGAAATATTCATTGTAGTAATGTCCTTAAAATTCACATGTTGTCAGTTAAGTTTTACAAGAGTTGTTTCTCTTTCACTAATTTTGAAACATACAAATGAGTAATGAATCTGACAATAACTTTGAAGTAACATGTAAATGATGCTGATTTTGTTCCTCAGCTAGAAAAACAGAGAAAGAAGAAGGAAAAGAAGAGGAAGAAAGTTATGGAAGAATCTGACTCTGAAGATGACTTAATGAAGAAATATCTTAACATTCTTCAGAAGAAACATGCAGGATCGAGTGAAAAAGAAGGAAAGAAAAAACACACGGCAAAAAAGCACAAACATCGTCAATATGAATCGGGTAGTGACAGTGAGTCAGAAAGTGAACAGACTTCAAGGTATGGTAGAGATGTGAAACGTGATAGAAACTCTGAATTTGATCGTGATATTAGATATGAGAGTGATTCTAGGAAGAGAAATTCACACAACGACAGAAATTCAGATTATCGAAGCAAAAGAGACCATGATGAACGTGATTCAAACAGGTATAAAGATAAATATGATCGTAGGAACAAAGGCAGTGCCGAAAGAGAAGAGTATAGAAGATCTCCAAAATCAAGATATTCTGACAAGAATGGGAAGGACAAGCATTCCAGGGATAGAGATTACAAACGTAAATATGATTCGGATGATTTGAGGAGGACTTTTAAAAATAGACATGACAGTGAATCAGACCAACATACTAGTTACAGTAAAAGTAAACGCAGACATGACTCAGATTCTGATTCAGACGGCGACAGGAAGTATTCATCGCACAAATCACATAACGACTCGAAAAGGACGAAACAATCAAGGGATAAATTAGAATCGCAGACCATGAGAAGAAAACGCCATGATTCTTCCGATTCAGAATCGAGTTCCGACAATCGGCTCGATGCAAGGATGTCACATTCAGGAAGAACAGAAACTAGTGATTCGGAATCCTCTTCCAGCTCTGATGATCATCCAAATACCGGAACCAAAAAATACGGTCTCATAGTAAGTTGTTATGTTTATATACATGAACATTTTGGCATTCAAGCTGCAGGGTTTTTAAGATTTTGTAGCCTAATTAGGCTAATATCCACATCAGCAAAGTCAAGCTTGCTCCAGCCCTCTCCCCACTTTAAAATCAAATGGTTGCTGTCTAAAGACTCTAATGGCAATAAATGATCATCAAAAATGTAATTTAATCTCACTCTCTCTCAATGGTATTTTACTGGTTTTGAAAATGGATTTTGAAAATTTGATAGTTCTGATAATCAATCTGTAGTTAGTTTCGGATAGTGTCCCTATAATGGATAGTAAAATTTGTCCAATTGCTCTTCACTAATTTGTTCATAGTATAAAATCGTCAAAAATTGAAAAAAGTAATATATAGTAACTGTGTTACGTATTGTGAAGCCTCGCATATTGCTGTATACCTGTACAGGTACCACGATAAAACTGCTCATGTCTACCTAGATGGAAATTCGCGAATTATACCGTTTGTGCATCAGCTTTTTGAGGTTATTTCCCATAACCAAAAAGAATTTTAGAATCATTCCTTAAATATTTCTCTAAAATATCAATTTTGTCATTTTTGGTGATTTTTACAGAAATTGAAACCTGACAATAACAGAAGTGCAGGACAAAAAGGAATGAAGAGAAGTAGGTCAAGGTCACCAAGAGGAAAAAGGTCAAGGTCGCCAGTTTCAGTCAAACCAAAAAAGAATAGCCCTCCACCCAGGAAACAAGAAAAACCAAGGTTTGTTATTAATCACTTTAATAATTATATGTAAAGGTTTGTAATAAATTGCAATACGGTAAATAGAATTACATTATATTGCAATATATCGCAATACGTTTTTGGCGTACTCTTTCCAGGCATGTAGCCTGAGTACATTTCAAGTGGAAGCACTTTCTCTCAGGGGTTTTAGGGATCGCAGTGAGGCCCCTCATGAGTCAAGGGAGAAGCCCTTGTGGGGATTCAAGGGGCAAGACCCCGGAACCTAGAGGATTTTACACATTTACAGAGCAGACAGAGCAGTTTTCTAGGTTATAATTACCCTTTGTACACTTCCTGTTATTCTTTTTTTTGCAAAACATTGTTGAAGCATAAGCCATCCCCCCTTCTGGCTTCTGGCTACCTATCCCTCCTGAAATGATTTCCCAGATCTTTCTATGTTACTTAATGTAAAAACTTCTAAATAAATACATGTATACTAGAATCTATATGCCCTGATTATTTAAAACTTTTATACCACATACATATAATTATAAGTTTCAACAAAAATGTCTCATCAGCGTAATGCAGAATTTGTAGAAATCAAAATTAAAATATGTTGCAGTTTGATTAAAACCAGCCCATGCCCCCTCCAAACAATGAAGGACTAAGACTGAATTTTTTATAATCTATATACATGATTTATATAGAGAATAAATGTCTTAATTTGTGTTTTGTTACGGGTATGCAACACACAGCAAGTGCATTTATCGTACATGTAATGCGTGTTAAACACAAATTATGACATTTATTCTATAAATATGTGCCACAGTTTTCCGTTTCATTCTTCTTTTCTGAAATCGTGTTTTTCTAGGTAAAAAGGTGACATTAACAGTCAGGTCACTGCCGGTTCAGTTTGCAGATTAGAACAGCCGTCGTGGCATGTTTCTGTAGATCTTACGCATTGTGACGTCACGAGCGTTAACATACGAATTACAGCACATTCCTTTCAATAGTTTCATCTCGGGGAATTACATTGGTTGTGCATTTATATGTAATTTAAATCGAACGAAGAGAAAACAATCATGAATGCCCAGTATAGGTTAGAAGGTAATTTGAAGTTTCTACATGAATAAGAAGTGGGCGGAGCATCAGGGAAGCCCCTTCTTATTCATGTAGAAACTTCAAATTACCTTCTAACTGACTTAGATGGCAACTACCCTGGTGGCATAGTTGTTAGCGCGCCCAGTTAGCATGCTGGATAGCATGCTGAAGGTCTCGAGTTCGAGCCGCGCTCTGACCACATATTTTTCAGTTATATACTGTTCAGCTTCAAAATTTGTAGGATGCAGGATCCATGAAGACGGTTTCTTCACAGATTCTTCACAATTAAGACGAGCAATTTCAGAGCCTGTGATTGGCTTAGCTCAAATGTTGCCATCTATGTTAGCTTTGATAGATCATTTCATATCAAATGATTGCTTCTAAGTCTAATTCCTGAAAGGTATTTTTTGTATCATTTGTTCACTTAACTCACAAACCTTTGAGCTATATGTCTAGACATGGTAGATCTTTATCATTTACACTGTCCTAGTCTCATGTAGCTGAAGGTACACGATAAACTTTATGATAAATTTTGATGAGGAAACTTTCTCTTTTAATGACTAGTGTGGGCAGAACTTGCATAGAAATTGCATATATTGTCTTTTATAAGAGAAATTTATAGGAAGCCTCAAATGAATGATTGTTCTATTTCTAATTATACCTCCGCAAACCAAGTTTGGGGGGGGGGTTATATAGGAAACACCCTGTCCATCTATCTGTCTGTCCGTCTGTCCATCCGTCCGGTTAAGAAGTTCTTAAAGCAGATAACTCTTTAAGTATAAGTGATAGGGCTTTCATATTTCATACATGCATTCACCATAATAAGTACTACATTTTGATACCAAGACATTTGACATAGTGACTTTGACCTTGAACTTTGACCTTTTATATATATATATAGATTCCTATGTCATACATGAATCCGTGTAGAGAAAAACGTCCTGCGGGGGGTATAATTCGTCACTAAGTCAGTTCTAGTTTCAATTTATCATGTATATTGTACTAGCCTTATTGAAGATATCAGTATGAAACCACAATTCGTTATTCCCTATTAATGCCTGTTCGTGTGGATACTATACATTTGTGCTTTCATAGACTAATTGTTGCTTTTGGAAGGAAAAGTGCTGTTGCTGATGTTGCTAGAACTCTGGCACTATTTGCCTTCCTAAATCAACACTATGAGAGCATGCCATACATGTACATTTAGTACAACATCCAGGCTAGTAACAAAAATTTCTTAGGATAATAACTATAATGACACAAACTAAAGTCTCCTGTATATAAAGAGCCCAGACATAGGGTTCTACCGGTACATGTATCTGTAATACAACAGCAAACTTATATATAATTTTTCGTATTGTTTTAAAAGGGAGTACATAATTATATGCCTTATGGCTAAAAATTCAAGAACTTTAGCTCAGCTTCAGGGTCCTTGCTGCTGTTTACGAAATGACGTTAATGACATCACAGATATAAAATTTTTGTGTTTTCGATGGTAGACTGGAAGCAAGAGTTTTTATGGATGTGATATTTAATGAAATCCCCTCTCACAGGCCAATATGATGAGACAATGACTCGTCACGTGACAGTTCTCAACCAATGAGAGTGGGAATATAAACATACCATATGATAATCTCTCGTAGTCCCCGCGTGCTCAACCAATAGAATTCCAAGGATTTATCATGTGATGCACTAATAGAAATTAGGGGTACTTGTGACATTACACCTAAAGAAAGAAAAGCCATATTTTCAATAAGAAATTGAATGTGTCTTTTGGAAGATTTGATTTGAATAAATAGATTACTGTAACAATTTGTTTTCACTAATTCAAAAATAGGAAACTGACAGAAGATGAGAAGCAGCGTCGTTTGGAGGAAATGATGGAAAATGCAAAATGGCGGGAAGAACAACGAACTAGAAACGTTAAACACTATGCTGACCAAGATCGTAAAGAAGAACAGGAGCTCAAGGCAGCAAAGGGAGCGGACTTCTTAAAGTAAGCAGAAATGAAAATCTTTCTCTAATTTCTATATGTTCTACCCTTTATATTTAGGGAATAAAAGTATCGTTTTTGTGGTTCCATCAGGTATTTGTTGGATACACTGTTGGAAACGCAGTAAACAAGCCCTGGTATACGGTATAACGTATGTTTCCAACAGTATATCTAACATATACCTGCCGGAGCCACAAAACACAGCACGTTTCTCCCTATTCTAATTTATGTGACATATTTTAACTCTGTATACCTCAGAGGACCTCACCTGTCACTTTAGAAGTAACCAACAGAAATTACTGTGCTCCAAAATCTAAAATGCATAAACCACTTCGTGTGGTGAGAAGTCAAATTTTGAACAATATTAAGCTTGGAAGTTTTTAAAATAAAAATTTAGTCATGTTAGAAGTACATGTTATGTGTCATATTGGATATACATATAGATTGCTGTTTACAAGTCCATTACTACAGCTATACATCGCACTATAACATCATTTGATCCAAAGACCACAGAAAATGATGTCGTCATAAGTACAAATTGCGGGAAAGCTTGTAACCTGCAAATTTACATAGGAATACATTTTAAGTATGTCAAGTGAATCTGTTTGCGGCTTGTATATCGTCGTTATACATGCTTGCGGAAATGCTGTGGACCAATCAGATTGCGTGAAACAAACAGAATGAATTAGAATACTACATTGTATTACTGTTATGTCAAATATTCAAATTCCCCTAATGCTTAATTATTGTTGTTTTATAGTTTGGTTTTATATTTTTAAGGTTAAGATTTTGCATTTGATATAATTACAGGAATTTCTGACATTTTGTACAAGATTAGAATTATGTAAATTTAGCACCCTAAGAAATGCCTGATTTGTAATCATACATGTAGCACATAAACAATATTTACTTCTAATTTATCCTAGAATACATTCTGAATTGAAAAAAAAGATAATATAGAATTCATTCCTGGAAGCTAAACCTAACACTTAAATTTTTATTTTGATTTCAGTCCACTGATGTCAGGCCATGCGGAGAGAAGCACTGTGGAAGACAGAATTAAACGGAACAAGTATAACATACAAAGGAGTAATACTGACATAGACAGAGGATTCCTAAAAAAATGATACGTTATTTATTTCTTATATTTAATATTGAAATTTTTACAAATCAAATAAAAGATATTCTTATAAGAATTCACAGTCTTTTCTTTTTAATGAGCCTGTAATTGGAGATTCAGGAGTATATAGTTTTTGGCTTGTATGTTTGTCTGTCTGTTTGTCTTTTAATCTGTTTATACGCAGAAACTTTTACCATAGCTCTTAATGGAAACTGTAGGAAGGCCTTTCTATATACACAAAAATGTTTGTCCATTTTCCCTCAACCTTGAAGTTTGAGTTTCAAAAATTTGAACCATGGCCATGTCTCTTCTACTATAAGGGGTAAGGCTGTGATATTTCACATGTAGATACCTTGTGATGAGACCTTTCATCTGAGACCATGACCTTTGACCAAATGACCTTGACCTTGAACTCAGACCTTCTTTTCGAAAATTAAGTTTGGTCTTTATCTCTTCAACTATAAAGGAAAGGAATTTTATATTTCATGTGTATATTTATTATTAAAAAGACCTTTCATATGAAACAATGACCATTAACTAGTGACCTTGACCTTTAACCTACTTTTTGTGTCGCCTGCGAAGCATAGCGACACTTAAGGATAACTTTTTAACTATAGGAGCTTAAGCTGTATCTTTAGCTCTCTAAGGGATAGGACTAATATCGGATGCATAGACTCCTCATGACAATACTTTCTGGATTTTAGAAGTTGTTTGATTATTGAGAAAAACCTGCGACGAGCTATGTAATCTTTGATTACACTGATTGCTGTTTAAATTCACAAATTTTTAGATCTACTGATCATAGACCAGTCGAGCTTTTGTGATACTGTGCACTGTCGTTCGGCATTTGTCCGTCAGTCCACTATAAACAATTCTTGTGCTCGCATCTCCTCTGAAACTATAAGAGATAGAATTGTAACTCTTCCTTATTTACTATTGATCTGTGGTCTGGTTGTGCACCTGACATTTTGTTTGAGCCCATGACCCCAGGGTCCTCGAAAATGGGTGTGGTCTTTAAAATCTATGTAATCTTGTGCTCGCAACTCCTCTGCCACTACAAGTGATGGAGACTTAATTCCTTTTGCAATATGATGGTTCTAGTCAAGTTATGCACCTGATGTTTTATTTTGGCTCCTGACCCCCAGGGACTTCAAAAAATGGATGTGGTCAATTTCTCCTATATAACTCGATGTAAACTTGTGCTTACAAAAGCTCTGACACTATAAATGATAAAGTTTTAAAACTTTTTGCAAGTTGATTGGTCTGTGTTCTTGTTGTGCATCTGATATTTTGTTTGGGCCCCTGACCCCCAGAGACTTAGAAAATGGGTGTGGTCATTTTCTCCTATATAAGTCAATGTAATCTTGTGCTCGCAACTCCTCTGACACTATAAATGATGGAGACTGATTTCGTTTTGCAATATGATAGGTATGTGGTCTAGTTATGCACCTGATATTTTGTTTGAGTCCTTGGCCCCCAGAGAAATAGAAAATGGGTGTGGTCATTTTCTCCTACTTAACTCTATGTAAATCTTGTGCTTGCATGCTAATAATAGAGACTTGTTGCTATATGATGGGTCTGTACTGTAGTTGTGCACCTGATATTTTGAGGTCCTGGCCCCCAGGGACTTAGAAAACGGACGTGGTCATATTATATATCAGAGAAGAATTCACTTGTCAATGAGTGAATTGAAAAAAAAACAACCAGGAGAGCTGCAGTCTCTCTAGAGACTTCTGGTTTTTTAGTTCACCTGAGTGAAGCAAGAACTTCTCGGTTTTCTCGACTTTTTGTGACACATTCTTTTATAGAGGGGTATACACTATACACTGTTACACTGCTGTCTTCCATCATTCTGTTCTACAATCTTTCTGTCATCATTTTGTTTAATCTTGACGGGTTCAAATGATATTTGGTATGTATGATGTATCATATTGAGTGAGGTCAAGGTGAAGTCTGAGGATTAGCGGATCTGAGGATCTTATTCTTGTAGAAGGAGAACTAAACTCTCAAAAGACAGGAAAGGGAAGATAGAGGTTAAAGACGCAACATGGGGTATAAATAGCGGCCAATCAGGGAAAATGGAGGAAATTTCAATTTTCTAGTCACGTTCATATCGGAGACACCTTTTACTGATAAACGTCTTTAATTAGCCTCAATTTGCTGTGATTTTTGTTATGGGCGCAGTTTGCAAGATTGGTAAAATGACGGTCCTATTTTTGTTCTCATAAAAATTCTGATACCGACATAAATGACGAGTGAATTTATGAAGCGGAGATATTTTTCCAGTTTGAATAGTAATGATTGACGTACTGGGCGTTACCTTGAGCTTGTATGTTTATACCGGATGTTTTCAGTAACTAAGCTAGATACGTAAACACTTGCATGCACGCATGCTTCAACTTACCCCAAGATTCAGAGATATTTATATCCGTTTATTGACCAAGCGCTGTTTGTCTCTTGTCCACACAAAAAATCTAATATAGGTGGCCCCACTCAAAAATAATATGCGGCGCCGTACGAACATCTAAGTGTCAAAAATAACTTTTAATGAACAAATTATTTGAGGTAATTTATACGTAGTTTACTCCTATCAGGAAGTTGGTAACATTTTTTATGTTTTCTAAGTGAATTTAAATGTCTGCAAATAAATCTGGCGGACTTTAATTGCAGGGTTCTGTAATATTTATTGTTTTTAACAATTGGAGCATTGCGTTTCTAGAGAAAACAGCTGGTTTTGTTTTGATTTGTGTTTTGTTGATTGTTGAAAGACTGTATTGAATCTATCAGAATTACGAAGAAAAAAAGGAACCTTCCTCACAGACAACTCAAGAATAAGCTTTTATGACGGTGAGATTATTACCTTAAAAGATGTAACTTCCCATGGAAACTTAAAAAAAAAAATTCCACTTTGACCCCCATTGGACATTTCAAATTTCCATAGGTATCTTATTTTCCCAGAGGAAGTATGATTCTCCAATTGAAAGTTTTCAATTCTTTAATAAAATTTTACATTTATTTAGTTTTTTTCCTGTGGGGGGAAATTCCTAGTTGAAAATAAATTTCCAATTGGAAAATAAGATCTCCCTTTTTAATTCTTTTTTTTTTAGTAGAATCCAATAGAAATTACCTTTTCAATGTTCGTATCTTGCCCGTCAGTGGAAATATGGGAAAAAAATCAGCTGAGATATGGAAAAAAAATAAATGGTAGATTTTTTTTGTATGTTCAGACTGAGTTATCTTACGGTATAGCGTTAACATTGGATGAAATGGATGCGTTTTCGAATGTACTTTAATCATTTCAATATACTAGTAAATCAAGAAACATTGAATTTCTCATACTTGGCCTTATACAACTTTCTATGATCACCTATATATATCACGTATTATCGATGCTATTATCTAGATCCTCCCATCAAAAACGAATGATAAATGACATTGCACGCGAACGTACATGCATCCACGAGTAGATCTCAATAAAATATTTGCTATTTCGCAAGCAGGATCACGCGCTAACCTAGAAGGTGGGGGAGTGACAGTGGCGGATCTAGGATTTCAGAAAAGGGGGGGGGGCAAGGTTTCAACTCGAAGAAAATTGTTTACAGAAAAACTGACAAGCAAAAAAAAAAAAAAAAAAAATGCCGAAGACGAAAAAACGTGAATCTCAAGACTGATGATCTAATAGTAAGAAGATGGGGGGGGGGGGGGGGGGGTTGAGTTCATTCCGACTGCATGTACAAGATATAGATTTTTGATACATTTACTTTAGTGTATAGGTAGACTGGCGAGCCTAGCGAGCCGGAAAATTTTAAGATATGAATTTTTCAATTTTTTTTTTAAATTCACTCATCCATACATGTATATACACTTTTATTCTATATTGGCGAGCGGATCTGGTTAGATCGGCCCATGAAAATGAAGCATTTGGTAATTATTCAAGTGTTAATTTGATTTTGAATTTTCTACATGTTTATGACATAAGAATCCGTTCAAACACGATCATAGAAAGTTGGAGACAAAGTGAAGACGAAAAAAGTGGACAGCAAATGAAAAATTAAATGCGGCGAGCGAAGTAAAGAGATTAAGCATAAAAAGAGTATTCTGAATAAATACTTTGGGTGAAGGGGGGGGGGGGGGGCGGGCCCCTGGCCCCCTCTAAATCCACCACTGAGTGGGGTTAGGACCCTCTGGACTTTACCAAAGATGTTATTTTATTCCTTTTGTACGTTTACCTTATTTTAAAACTATAGACTGGATCTTACCCCTGACGGCTTCGACCCCGTACCTCATGAAAAAATCTAGATCCGCCTATAAAGTTACTTATCTAAATAAATAACTTATTCCGGACTTGTTTTGTATGTCACCATCAAAACAGTGGCGTAGCTACCATATATGCTTGTATGCTCAAGCATACACATCATTTTGACAAAAAAAAAAAATTTTTCTTTGAAATACAAAAAAAAAAAAATTCACTAATTTAATTTTCTGTTTCGCGGCCAAGATGACGCTGTGATATTGTTACTGATGTTTTATGTTTCTGGATTAAAATTTTCCATTTATATAGTTATTAATGTAAATTTTAAGACTTGTCTGGGCTTCCATTAAAACCAAACATCATCACGGTTTTGTACCGAAAAAATCATAATTATTATCAAAAGGTCGCTATTTTTACTATATTAGGTAGAAATTTAAGGATAATCTGATCTATGATTTCGTGGTCTAAAAGCAGGAAAATGGCCTCTGCTGTGTTCTTATCTTCAAAGATTTTCCGGGGGGGGGGGGGCATGCCCCCCCCCGGACCCCCCTAGTGCGCTCGCGCCTTCGGCGCTCGCACTGTAAAATCAAGCATACACATCTTTTTGGGTCTAGCTACGTCACTGTGACATTGACTTATTTTTTTCACATCTGACCTCTTTTAAAAGTACGGGGGTGACCGAAATAACAATCACGTCCTCCATTCATGAGTCGTATGTGAGAATATGCGTCAAGCAACGACAGAATTTCCTTTTTAGTTGAATGTAAACAGGTAAATGACATGTAAGGTAATAATAATTTATTTCGCTTTGCACTTTACAAACTACCCGTATCATATATCTAGAGGAAATTGATATAAATGGAGATGAATTAATAGACCGGTGAAGTTACGCGGTTTAATCGGGCAGAAATTCCAAAATTTCAAAATCTTTGTAATACTATTAAAATATGAAAATTAAATTTTCTCATAAAGCGTGAAGGATAGATGAGTTTGAAAACTTGGTCGCCCATAGTAAAATGTACCTATCGTGTGTCCGTATAAGTTCAAATCGTTTCATAACTGAACATTTCTAACAAAATATGGAGATCACATCGGAACACACACACATGAGGCAGGTAAAGGTTTTCAGTACGAAAAACAACCATGTCTACAAATTACAGCAAAACGACACAGAAACCGGGCAAATAACCTCTGAAATATTATAGAAAAGGCTTAAAAAAAAGAAGATCACCTCTTAGGCAAATTTGTGATGATCTAAATTCAATGCAGTTATATTTGCTAAAACTCCACATTAAGAATATGTCATCAAGCAGAACGAAGGTTTTTCTACCATTATGCGTTCTTATAAACCGCTTGGAAACCGGGTAAGGAGAGGGGGGGGGGGTGTGCTCGTAATCCATATTACTACATCATTTACTACTAACGTAGTTAATGCAGTCTTAAATTTGCACCGATTGTCAATTAGTCTCTTTGGCTTTTGTATATTTGTTGTCTTTTGTGTTTTGTATTTGTTATATATATATATGTGTTGTCTTTTGTGTTTTGTATTTGTTTTATGTATATGTGTTGTCTTTTGTGTTCAGTATTTGTTTTATGTATTTGTGTTGTCTTTTATGTTCAGTATTTGTTTTATGTATATGTGTTGTCTTTTGTGTTTTGTATTTGGTTTATGTATATGTGTTGTCTTTTGTGTTTTGCATTTGGTTTATGTATATTTATTGTCTTTTCTGGTTTGTATTTGGTTTATGTATATTTGTTGTCTTTTGTGTTTTGTCTTTGGTTTATGTATATGTGTTGTCTTTTGTGTTTTGTTTTATGTTTATGTATATTTATGATTGGGGCCATGTCTTCTTTAAAAAGCTGTTGACAGGAACCGTCATGGAGTCGCATCATCACAATTCTTTAGAATACGTTGACACAAGGCTGCAGATTGATTAAGAAAAGGGAATGATCTCCAGCATGACCACCCTGCACTCAACCAGCGAAACAAACCCAAAAGAAAGTGACATACAAATGACATCATACAAATTCCAAATCGCAAAAAGACACAACAATATTCACTAGAACATCATACAAAACAATCGTAACAGACGTACAGAAACATTGATGACAACACATATTAAAAGGAAGGAGACTAATGTGCACCCGGCGCCGACTTTGAATGACCATCTGCCTTTAGCAAATGGTGTTGTTATCCGGATTACGTGTGCACAACCCTCCCACTAATCCGGATACACAGAGGTCTCCATAGACACACAATTGTTGTATAAATATAAAACTTCTCACTGTAAGGTTACATCACAAACACGATCGTTAAACACATCGGCCTCTTGTAACAAAGATTCTATGTAAATGAATCTAAAAAATTCTATGGCATGAGTATAACAGTCTGTGCTCTGCTGGCTGAAGCGAGCTCAAGATCAATCACCCGAGAAGTCTGACCAACTTTCAGATAGGACAGAAAATCAAGACCACGTCTTCTCTGACGAGATTTCAACAAGGTCCATCGAAATGTGGGTTATCAATATTCAAAATATCTTCAAGAGACCTAGAGGTGCCGTTGAAACATTTCAAGTCGTCAAATTTCTTCCGTTTTTGCATGAATTCTTTTTCGTATGTGTATAAAAACAAAATCTGCAACCAGAGGCGCACAATTAGTACCCATACGAATTCCAATAACTTGCCTCTATAGAATGTTACCAAATCTTACAAAGATGGTGTCTAAGAGAAAGGAAAAGGCCTTGCACAACTCAGATCGAGTCCATGATTTGTGCGATTCGTATTCTACTGAGGAAAAGAATCCTTTTGTGTCAGAAGTACATATAAATGTTTTACCCTCTTGATCAAAACACCATTTGATAAGTTTTGAAAAGGGATCTTTTATCTTCTCACGAGGGTGTACATGTTAGAGAAGATGAGATAGATTCAGCTTTAAAATTAAATGATTTAAATTTGTCGATCACATCAGAATTCTTTATTGACCAAAAATAATTGATGTCGCTATTATTGAATGCAGTTTCACAAAATTTTGATCCGTAATTAACGCTGATGTCAAATACCTGGATAAAACAGTAGTAGTGCAATTGCTCGAGTTAGCAATAAATAGAAATTTGTTAGGAGACTTGTGAAGTTTGAGGAGAGAGTAAATAGTTGGTACGTCTGATTTTGAAATCGAGAGTTGAAATGAAGAAACTTCATCCAGATGCTTTTGTAAAATGGAAGAGATAGTTTCGTTGCTTTTTATGTAAGTGTTGGTGGTAGAAAGTTTCGACAGTAAAACTGATAAGTAATGATTTTGGTGTTGTTTGCTGCCTTGTCTGCCGGAGCAAAGACATACTTACTATGCAAATCCTGAAGTTTAGATTTATAGAATTTAGCCGATTTTGACGGTGCTTCCGAATAAAGATGAGGAATTTTTTTGTAATTTGTAAATTGTCAATTCGGATATCTACAATGTCTCAAATAAGGCTTTTCCAGTCATTGAGAGAGTGTAGTTCGACTCCTTCTAGCTTACACCATTTTCGTATGTAAACTTCTAACGCCTCATTTAGCACTTCCCGACATTTCATACTTTTTGGCATATTACATTGTTTAGATTTAGGATTAAGGATCACTGATGAGGGTTAAGTACCCGAAACGTGCATGTCTGGTCCACGTTGCCAATTTATTTGTTCTTAAATGATGCTATTCAATTTGAAGACGTTTACATTTAATGAAATCTATCTTGGAAGGAATTCTATACTTTGGCCCCTTCTTTAGAAGACTACGAAGCCTCGAGTCTTGAATGATGGACAGGTCTCCGGTGATTATATGACCAGCTTGTTCGTAAAGATATGTAGAGATAGCGCATTCGCATTACGTAGGACATCACTCATTAACATTAACATCAGAGGTGACTTTATTGTAATCAAAAATGAAACTTCTTACTGGTTTTTTATATTTATAACAGATAGAAGGGGGATCTATATTTTCGAAATACCGGGGTATTTAGCTTTGAACACGATGATCTCGAAATATATTCACGATGTTTAAAAGATCAAATCCTTTGTTGATAAACTCAATTTTGATGAATCTCCTTTTCGGTTGAATACATTTTATAGCCGGATAAAGTTAATTGCAACAAAAGCCTAAGTCTAAATCAGTCCGTATTTTCTAATACGCAGGTAGAGCCTCATTCAAGACATATTTGAGTTTAACAGCCGGAATCGAAGACAGTGCGTGTAGTAGTTCATGCCATCCGTTATTGCGTGCTATGACAAGTAAATCGTCTAGTGTACGATTGACTCTAGATTGCCTTCTGAATTTTTTGTTGCGCCGTTTTCCGTGTGATCTGTATTTCCTTTTAATTGTAGGCCGAATAGAAAATACATTAGTGTTAGTGGAGGATGAAGAAATATTTCCATGTCCATAAATATGATCATTAAGTCCTAGGGGATAGGCAGTTTGCAGTTTTGCGATCCAGGTATATTCTGCTTACAGTCCGCGTTTTTTAATGTTAGTTTTAGTTTGCTGATTTTGTTTGGGAAAAGATTGCACTGGGGTGATTTTGATATCAGAAAGAGAATGTTTAAATTTCACGAAATAATTATAAAGAAAAATTTCTATATTTTTTTGTTACGTGAGTTTCTAATTTTATAGGAATGGTTTCGAAAGCGAAATTTCAGGGGTTGTCCCGTCTCAACAACGTATTGCGCCCAACATCCCCTGGCATTTCAGGTTAACACATACACTACATCCTGACTTGATCAATCGATGTCATTTTCTTACTGGACATTGAACTTTTGCCCGTTCACATCTGAGGTAATGTAAATTTGGTTTGAAGTCGTTGACACGTAGAACACCTATTCCCATTACACTTGCAAATATGTGAAAACCCTCTGTAGCTGTTATTGAAAGTACAACCTGAAGATGAAATATATGAAGTGACAGGAGATCGTAATTTTGTATTCAGTGGTGAAATAATTACTTTTGGTGACATAACATTTTTTACTGTTGAATTTTGAAGATGGGAGGGTGATGCTGGATACAGAGGGTAATCTGAGAGGTGTTAACTTAACTCTTGGAGACTTTAATAACGTTGCCATGATGATTATAGGTAAAAAGGAGAGGAATGTAGCTGAGGGAATACAACGAAGTCAAGCTAGAGAACGTGATATAAAATATGACACTTTAAATACCGAATCGCGGGGAATCGTTTTATCGACTCCGCACTGCATCATGGAATAAGTGTGCATATGAAGAAAAGGGAATGATCTCCAGCACGACCACCCTGCATTCACCCAGGGAAACAAACCCACAAGAAAGTGACACACAAATGACATTATACAAACTCGAAATCGCAAAAAGACACAACAATATTCACTAGAACATCATACAAAACAATCGTAACAGACGTATAGGAACATTAAACATTGATGACCACATATAAAAGGAAGGAAACCAATGTGCACCCAGCGCCGACTTTGGACGGCCATGTGTTTTTAGCAAATGGTTTGGTTACGTGCTAACAACCCTCCCACTTATCCGGATACACAGAGGTCTCCATAGACACACAATTGTTGTATAAACATAAAACTTCTCACTGTAAGGTGACATCACAAACAAGATAGTTAAACGCAGCGGCCTCTTGTAACACAGATCTAAAAAATTATATGGCATGCGTATAAGTTAAGTTCCACGCAAAGTGTTCTTCTAGAGGGACCAGGATCATATCCACAGTACGAAAGGCGATTTATTATTCTGACGCAATTTCGATGGAATTTATGTCTACCTTTTGATCCTCCTTTGTTAATTATCTGAGTTTCAAGAGTAGCTGAAATACTTTTTGTTTAATTCACACTCAGAAAGTCTTAATATCTAGATTATAGAAGCTTCTTAGTAATTTGTAAAATTGTACTGTGAAAATCCAAAACATCCTCGGATGAGTTAAGACATGTAAATACCATATGACGGAAGTCTAAGAGCATCGCCGTCAAGCCAGGGAAAATTGACTATGCTGAATTCAAAATCATCTCTTCTGTCATACACGCTGGTACGGATTTCTTTATTTGCAAATTTAATGTTGAGGTCCAAAAAATGGTGTTTTTGATTTTGTAACGTTTGCTTTAAATTTGTTAAAGTCATCAAAAGAATATTTGGCATGGTACTGGATCCAACATCATCTACACCATTGCACGTATCGCATTGTGACGATCGATAAGGCTCCATGACGGACGATGTCCAAATTTCGACAGAGATGACTTGGTCCAGATCTCTTGTCCTACAAGCAACAATATATCTATGTTAAACGTCTTCAAATTCAATAGCATCATTTAAGAACAGGTAAATTTTGAGCATGGACCAGACATGCACGTTTCGGGTACTTAACCCTCGTTAGTGATCCTCAATCTAAACAATGTATAATATGGCCATAGAGTTTGAACGTTTTCCTGTCTAAAAATGTACCGAAAAACGTAGCAGGATGGCTGGGATATGATGCTATAGGACCCATGTTTTAGAAATTTCAAGTAATTTTGATGACAAAAATTTTGAATGCGTTGAAGAAACGATCAACCGAAGTTGATATATTACGATATTTAATAGATTCCTATCGAATCGCGATACGGAATGAGTATTGCAATACACCGCCCCTTATAGATGTTAAACGTCTTTAAATTGACTAGCATCCTAAGTCGGCACCGGTTGCCCATTGGTCTCGTTGGTTTATGTGTAGTCCTTTGTGTTTGATGTTTCTGTGTTGCGCATTGACGTTCCTAGTCCCTTATGCGTCTCTTTCTGTGCTTGTCTGCTTTGTCTTTGTGCATTGGGTGTTTTGGGGTTTTGCTGTGGGTGCTGCAACCTGGTGTTGTTGGAGATCCCCTCCTTTGTTTAAGAACAGATAAATTGGCAGCATGGACCAGACATGCATGTTTCGGGTACTAAACCCTCGTTAGTGATCCTCAAATCTAAACAATGTAATATGTCAAAAAATATGAAGGTTACTATGTCGAAAAAGCGTACCGAAAGACGTAGCAGTATGGGTGGGATATGATGCTACAGGACCCACGTTTTAGATTATATGAATAAATCACTGAATCATCTTGATTTTAATAAGTTTAATTATAAACAAACAAGCGACCCATGTCCACATCAATAACAATTGAAATGGATTATGACAAAAAATTTAAATGATTTAATGACTTGTGTGTGTTTCTATTAAGCAAATTGACACTAAAATATCAACAGTATGAACAAACATACAAAGAGGACCCGATTTTACATGAAAAATGATAATAATGAAAAGAAACAATAGATCGCAATATTACATAAATGGATTGTATCAACCAATCAGATTGCTAGCTTGCGATTCCGTATTTTACGATATTGGACAGCTGTGCGCCTCGCTTTCGATTCTACATTTAGAATCGGAAGAAAATAAATGAATTATTCACGATTGGGTATTGATACCGATAAAGATGATTGATGAACCAAATTCGTGCAACAGGTACATTTTGATGTGTACTTGACGTCATATGATCAATGACGTCGTAACATCAATGACGTCAAATACGGCGCCAAATGAGAATCGACGTTACGAGAAGAAAGTTTTCTTTTGTCATATGACAGCTCCATGATTCTTATTTTTTTGCACTTAAAAACATAGACCTGCAGATCTTGTGGTAAAATATTTTAAGTGGTTATAGTTTGGGTAAAAATACTGACCTCTAGTAAGATTTAGATTTTAACAGAAGGATTGTGATTATATAATATATCAAAGATGGACTGGGTATGGGTATAAAAATGATAAGAGTGGAAAGAAACAATAGATCGCAGTATATAGCAATACAGCTAATTAAATATCGCAATATATCGCGATTCACTTTTGAAGTATCGTTTCACCCCTACTATCTTGTGCTCCTTGAATGGCTAATCAGGAACTCGCTTTAGCCAGCAGAACACGACTGTTTTCGTTTGCCTACTGTTGCGATATCCATTTATATAGTTTTGGGGTTATCTAGAGTTGGACTGTCCCTGTAGGGGTACAATTCCTTGATTTACAAAATTGCAGCAAAACGAATATTGTATGGATACTTATAAACGCAATTTTGTAAAAGAGCGATCATTTTGCAGACCTGATTTATAAATAGGGATATATATAAAACGAAAGTGTTCTAACTCTATGTTAAACGTCTTCCAATTCAATAGCATCATTTTAGAACAGATTAAATTTCAGCATGGACCAGACATGCACGTTTCGGGTACTTAACCCTCGTCAGTGATCCTCAATCTAAACAATGAAATGTGACCAAAGAGTGTGAAAAATATTACGTCCAAAAATGTACCAAAAAGACGTAGCAGGATGGGTGGGATATGATGCTACAGGACCCACGATATAGAAATTTCAAGATTTTTTGATGACGGAAATTTTCGAATGCGTTGAAGAGACAGACGATCAACCGAAGCTGATCGAACTTGGCTACATGTGCCCTCGGGGACTCCTGGTCCACCAGCAGTGACACTCACCAACTCTATACTATACTATATATGAGAACATTTCAAACCAATCTATTATGCACCAGGCACGTGTTTCGGATGTCAAATCCTCGTTAGTGATGCTTCCATCCAAAGTGATTTTTAGAAAAGCCAAAATTCATTTTAATAGCGCCCTTTGGTTAAAGTATTGAATTAGTATTGTCTTGGTGAATAAGAAAAGGGGATGATCTCCAGCATGACCACCCTGCACTCACCCAAGGAAACAAATCCAGAAAGTGATACGTAAATGAAATCAGAAAAAACTATAAACCACAAAAAAAATACACGACAATAATCATTAGAACATCATATCAGACAATCGAAACAGACGTACAGAACATCAAACATTAATGACAAAACATATAAGGAAGGAGACCAATGTGCACCGGGTGCCGACTTTGGACGGTCATCTGCTATAAGCAAATTGTGTGGTTCTCCGGATAAAAAGCGCACAACCCTCTCACTTATCCGGATACACAGAGGTCTCAATAGACGCTCAACAGTTGTATAAACATAAAAGTCACTGTAAGGTGATGTCACAAACAAGACAGTTAAATGCAGTGGCCTTTTGTACTATAATTTCTATGTAAAAAGATCTACGAATTTCTATAACAGTATGTGCTCTGCTGGCTGAAGCGAGCTCAAGATCAATCACCCATGAAGTCTGAAAAAAAAACCTTCAGATAGGACAGAGAATTATGACCCAGTCTTCCCTGATGAGATTTAAACAAGGCCCGTCATGGAGTCCCGTCGTCACGGTTTGCCAGTGTGCAACGTTTGGAAAGACAATCTGATACAACACTGTAGATTGATCTAGTACCATGCCCATAGTTCTTTTGATGACGTTTGTATCATATCCTCGGTAAAACAGGCGACCGACTATTTTCTTACATTTGTGGTTGAAGCTTAATGTGCCTTTGATCCTTCTGATTTTGTTTACTAAGTCACCGTAAAATGAAAATAATGAAATTCCCAATGACACATACTCTGATGATGGAGTTGTCCCAAATTTTGGAAATTCAGAATAGTTATTTTAAAATTTCCAAAAAGATTTTACAAGTTTATGATATCTAAATCCTTGACTGATAAGTTTCTGTGTAATTTGTCTATTTTTATCATGGAAGTCCGAAAAATGGGAGCAAGGTCTAGCGTATCTGATGAGCTGAGAGATGTAAATGCCATAGGATGACAACCTTGGCACATCGCCATTAAGCCCAGGAAAATTAACTATAATGGTGAACTCAAAGTCTTCTCTTTTGTTGTATATCTTTGTCTGAATTTCTCCGTCATTGATTTTGATATCAAGATAAAAAAAATGGTGTAGATTTATCATCTGTGTTTGCTTTATTTAATGTAAAATCTGGTGGATAAATTTTATTTTTGTAATGGTCAAAATATGGGTTATCAATATTCAAAATATCATCAAGATACCTAGAGGTGCCGTTGAAACATTTCAAGCAGTCAAATTCTTTGAGTTTTTGCATATTTTATTTATTTTTTTTTTTTGCAGGAAACCCTCGACGTAATTTCTTTACTTTAAATGTAAGTATTTCTGGTAGAAAGTTCCAAAAATGTAGAAACACTTTCCAAGAATTGGATGAAACTGTCTTTAAACCAAACGCAATATGTGAAAAAAACTTGGCTCATTTCTAATGAGTTATTAATTGATGAATAGGTGCATTTATTTAAAAACTACTAGACATAACCCCGAGAATACACGGAATGCTTGTATAGAGTCAATTAGAGGGAATTGGCCAAAAAACAAAAAAAACCAACAAACTTTAATTGTTAAACGTCTCCAAATTCGATAGCATCATTTAAGAACAGATAAATTCACAGCATGGACCAGACATGCACGTTTCGAGTACTTAACTCTCGTCAGTGATCATCAATCTCAACCATGTAATATTGCCAAAGAGTGTGAAAATATTATGTCCAAAAATGTACCGAAAAACGTAGCAGGATGGGTGAGATATGATGCTACAGGTCCCAAGTTTTAGATATTTCAAGATTAAAAATGATAGAAAAAGCCCCATACATCCTTTATCAGGTTAACTACACACCAACATTGTAACGTATAAATCTTACCAAATGTATGATATTATAATCATTTTCATGTTTAAAACAAAATGGCGTCTAAAGCAAAATCTCTAACTTTTTTTATTCGTGGCCGATTTTAAAAATTGACTTCTCCATTAAGACGATCGAATATGAAAATAGTTTATTCAAAATGAATAAACTGAAAACTGAATTCATTTCAGGCGGAGGAAATAAAGCGCAATAAAACACTATTGACATATGAATTTTTTACAGGAAATTCTCGCTATGAACAATGGACATTCATGACGTCATAGTAGCGTTACAGATTTGAGCCGCAGGATATAAGATATATACGGCGTTCACGTGGTATGGATTATCCAATGGTATTTCAGGATTTAAGGAGTTGGTAATAGTATTTGGTCTGATTTGAAATGAATTATTTCAATTTTTTCTGGATAGCTTATGTTTGGATGTGTTTTTTTCCAAGAATACTCAGAAAAGTTACCATCCAGGGGACGTTCAACAAAATATTTAATTACTATGGCCTTACTGAAATATAGAAAAGCATGGGACCTTGATATCCTCTTTGATTCATATTCTTGTTTTCGTTGTGAGAAAACTCGTGACCTTTCTGAACAACATTTCAAACCAATTTTAATGCACCAGGCACGTGTTTCATGACCTCACTCCAAATTTAAATTCATATTTTTGTATCCTTGAGTGAGAATGAAAAGACGAATTTTGAAATAGATTAAGCCTCATTAAGTTTAAGTTTAAGTGAAGTATTAACCGCTTTGCTCCAATGGTATTTCGTTCTAGATTGTCACCTTTCTACTTCTGTTATTGACCTGCTTCGTTTGCAATATTTTTGCTATGTCATGAATAGTGAATAAAACAGTAACATTTAAAGCCTGAGACGATTAAGATTATTCTTTGGTATTTTAAGATTTAGTTTGCTACGTCATTTGTTATACAAATATTTTTTCTGAAGAGTCAACGGGAGGTTAGGGTGATATTATGTCACGTTTGGCATACCACTGTTCACTAATGTAGTTGTCATTTATTTCATCTGGATTGACTGATAGCTTTGACCTTTTAATCTATGAAGACTGCCAATAACCCTAACTCACCTTGCCTCCCTTCGTTTGAAAGTCATCGCCTTTTTTACCGTGAACTCTGGCAGCAAATTAATGCTTTCGTCACTATACCTGCCTTTCTGGCGCGGATCTAGCAATTTAGCTCATAGGGAGTCCAAACTATTACTGAGCAAGTTGAAAAGTAAGTTCCCATATTTTGACAGGCTACTGAATATACAGATGAAATTCCTCGAATTAGTGAATTTTATTCAATAAGGACTAAGACACTTCCTGTTCATTACTTTGACATTGAATGCATTGATGCGTGTCGAAGAAGAGAGGTTTTGTCTTGTAACGGAAAATGTTACGCTTGGTTGGTTCTTCCCGATGAGAAAGTATCTATAAATAATCTAGAGAGACTTCCTGACAATAAAATCAATTAAAAATTCAGAAACAGAGCTTACAAATAAGTAGAATGACGCAAAAATCAGGAAAATCAAGCCGGAATTACTAATAAGGTCATGCGCTATACCGACAATTCATACTATGTTGTAAGGATGTAAGGATGCATAAGACAGTGATTGGACAAATCCAAAAGTTTTACTCGATTGAAACAAGAAATATTGAAACTAGTGGTCAAATAGGCAAAATGCCTTTGATTTCAACGATTGATGATGGCGTCACATATACGTCAGTTTATCAGGAATTTGACAAAATCGAAATCTGGGGGTACATACAGTTTACCTCTGATTTAAAAATGAAGTTTTTCAGAGGTACCTAGCCTACACAAAATTTTATAGAACTTGCCATATAAAACATATACGAAAAAGTGGGTAGCTTCCTTTTTTGCTCAGTATATATTCATGATAATACGGGAGTGCTCTAACCCTATACCTTCATGACAAAGTCAGTTGGTTTTTTTTTTAAATGAAAAACAAAACAAAATGAAAAGGTACAACTATGTCCCTATGATCCCGTCCCTCCCTTGACCGACTTGCCTTAGTATTATTACCCTTTTTCCAGATAGTTCGAGGTAGACATTGCGCTGACCTTCAATAATCAATTTTACAAAAAATATGATCAACTTCTTTTGAAATTCGGACCCATACAAGCAACAGAGTATATTACTTTAGGTATTTCACAACCTGCATTTTATGGTGACATAATTAAGAAAATATGAAGGATCAAAAGTATAGAGCATAACTATCGAAAATGCGTCAGAGGCATCGTTTATACCGTTTATACCGTGGATATGAGCCTAATGTCATCAGACGGACACTAAGCTTGGTACTTGACCAATTCACAGTTTTGTACGAGCGCATTCTTAAGACTTGCACTCTGACTGACTGTGACGACTGGACTCCATGATGGGCCCCGTCCAAACCTGTTTAGAGAAGACAGGGCTCGAGCCAGTACAGCTTAAATTTGCTTTAAATAGCTCGTTCACTGATATATACTTGCATTAGAATTTTGTAATGCTAGAACCTGTTGTTTGTATACATTTTGTTGTTTTGTCTAATGATCGTTATTTGTTACATCATATGGGTGTGTTCGACTGGTGTGATTGCCTGGTAGTTTTGCTGAAAATTCCGTCCATACTTCTTCCACCTTTCCTTCTTCAAGTCCAAACATTTTATTCAAACACTATATGAATAGATTTTAAGTTTTATTGATTTTTCATAACAACTTTAACCACAAGTGTTACATCAACATGTAAATATGACATTCAAAAGCTGCATCAAAAGAATTTAAAAATAATGAAACAAATGTTGACTCATACAGTAATAAGATGCAAAAAGACTGAGCACGATTAAGTAAGTACATGGGTAACGTATATATCTGTCTGCGCCCAAAACTTTGATCGAGCACAAATATTCTTGATTATCTATTATGGTGTTAGATGGCTTTCATACGTGCATTCATGATGACAAGAATCTTCTTTTGAAAAAAAAATTGTTCTCGGTATTTTGATCTAATAAGTTATATTTTTGAAAGCTTATCCATTTGCATAATTATACCTTTAACGAAAAACAATGGAGTTATCATGTGTCAAATGTATATTTCGCGTGAAAATTGGCAATTTTGTTAAATATGTCTCCCGGAGCCCCAGTCTTAAAAACATAAACACTCAACCACACAAAATTTCGGCCCCTTGGCCCTTGTTCAGTGTACAATATTTCAATCTACTTTTAACAATTGTCAAACTTAAAACATAATTCTGTTAGTGTTCTCCAGATTGAACCGATGCGTGTCGGAAACATCAATGACAGACAGACAGACAGACAGACAGACAGACAAATGCTAATACACATATATTACTTAAATGGGATATAACTGATATCAATTTGATTTCAGATTTTTTTATGATGATATACAATCATATAAACATGCAAAATGCGCGATGGATTAGATATATAAAACAATTATTATTCAGAGACCAGCTCCAGAATTATTACAAGATCTATAAATTAAATAATAATAAAAACATAATTCGTAATAACAATCTGTAATGAGGCATTGTATAAAACATCAATCAACATGGTTACCGATATTCCTCTTTTTTTGCATACACATGATTTGACAACGGCAAAAAGGGTTAGGGCAAAATTGTAGGTTAAGAGATTTTCATACATGTAGTAAACTTCACTGGTCATTACACGTTGATGCAATAACAAAAGATTGATCAGCTTAAGTTGAACATAATTATTGAAACTTAGTTCATGTAATGCCTTACATAGATATATTATTAAATGATCAGGAATTATTGCCGATTTTGCTTATTTCTGATTGGTGGAGACGCTGTATGATAGAGTGCACCTCAGAGTGAGTTTGACTGCTAACACTCCAATGCGTGACCAGCGCGTGCTTTGATTTTTGTAGTGTTAGATCTTTGACTTCGCATATCATTACAATGCAAACGTTTATAAAATCCTGATAATTTAATAACACAGTTATTGACTTTTGATTTCGGTCTACTCGTGACTATACAGACCTGGTCAGACACTGGTTAATCTCGGCCGAATATGCCTGACCAGGTCTGTATAGTCACGAGTAGACCTCATCAAAAGTCAATAATTGTATATTATATTTCTTTCAATTCGATAATATTGCAGTACATCCCTCACCAAATTCACAAAAATTGATAATCGTGAAAACTGCAGGTCATACGGTGAAAACAACACTGTAGTACAAATGTTCATTCAGGAAAGAATGGAATCTCCATTAACTATACTCAAGAGACATTCTTCAAGTTCGCAGACTTCCCACTTTGGCGTCGCTTTTTAGTAAATTGTTGATTTTATTCCAATGAACCTAGACTGCTTTGTGTGAAGAATTTTTTTGTTTTCATCTGTAAATATTCATATTTAAAGCTCTCCAGTGTCATTTCGTCAAAATGTGTGCTAAGATTTTACTTTTCTAATCGCACTTGATTTTTATATGATCCCTACAAGTCTGAAATGGGAAGTCGGAAGTCATTAACTTGAAAAATGTCTAATCATAACTGATGAAAACGAAATCATTAAGCGCCGCATTGTGCAACCTTTGGCCCATGCACATATCATTGTGTTCGAGGACCACAATGCCTTTAAATGCCCATTGACTTCTTTGGCAAGATAATCAAGCTAATGTTAAAGTTCCTATCATCTTTTTCTGATATCAAATGTCACTGATTCAGTTGGCAGGGGGAATGCTGTGTACCTATAAGGTATAGAGTCTTTGCCAGATGGGAATGAAACTTCATATTTTCCAAATATCTGAAATGATAAAGAAGATTAAATCTATTATGAAGACGATAATGATGATGCTAATGATGACGAAAAGCAAAATAACGATGATAATGATGATGACGATGATGAGATGATGATAATGATGACGATGATAAGATGATTCACATTACACTACAGCGCTTGCATATGACGTTGGAAATAAAAATTACCCTGAAGCTTGTGTTTATTCCAGATAAAATACTATCAATAGATTTAAAAATTTCATATCAACTTTCATACTCATTTGAAATACTACATTGTTTAGATTGAGGATCACTGACGAGGGTTAAGATGTCTGGTCCATGCTGCAAATTTGTATGTTCATAAATGATGCTATTTAATTTGAAGACGTTTAAATTTTGTACCACTGCTGGTGCACCTGGAGTCTCCGGGGGCGCATGTAGCCAAATTCGACCAACTTCATTTGAGTGTTTCTTCAACGCATTCGAAAATTTCTGTGATCAAAATTTCTTATAATCTATGAAACGTGGGTCCTAAATCATCATATCCCACCCACCCTGCTACGTCCTTCGGTACATTTTTGGACATATTAATTTTCAAACTCATTGGACATATTACATTTGAGGATCACTGGCGAGGGTTAAGTATCCGAAACGTTCATGTCAGATCGATGCTGCAAATTTTCTCTTTTTAAATGATGGTATGACATTTGGAGATGTTTTAAAACTGAGAAATTGGGAGTTAATATCTTGCAGAGCTGTTTTGTACAGACAAATGTACAAAAGAAATTGAAAAACTGAAAAAGACATATCCCGATTTCATCTACTTTAACCAGTTTAAAGAATTGCAAAACAAATTTGTTTTTTGTGAGTGAGTGAATTCAAAAACACAATCCATATCAAAGTTTAAAAAATACATAACAATAATCATTACGTTTACAAAATAAATATAAATTCAAACCAAACAAAGCGAGAGAAGCATCGCTTGCTTGCTTGTAACAACCATCACTTCGGCCGTGCAGAAAAGGCCAAAACACGTTAATGTATCCGATGAGGTGGTGTTTTGAATGGTTATGATTTATAATCTAAGATATGATTGAACATTGTGTACAAACAGATGTTACCAAATTTTGTATTTTCATTGCATCGTCCACAATAATATGCAGTGCCAATGTTTCATTGCATCGTCCAAAATAATGTGCAGTACCAAAGTCATCGGTCCCAAAAATTCCACGGGTTGAGAAGTTTCGTGAGATTAACGAAGACGGTAAAATGTAGATACATAAAAATTCAATCTCTCTATTCAACCAATGAAACAAAGTTGGGGATCTCGAGCAAGACTCAATGGTAGTACCAACAGTAAGACTCGGTGGTAGTACCAACGGCAATACTCGGTGGTAGTACCAACGGCAATACTCGGTGGTAGTACCAACGGCAATACTCGGTGGTAGTACCAACGGCAATACTCGGTGGTAGTACCAACGGTAAAACATCGAAACACAAAGTAGACAAGCACAAAAAGGGAACAACGAAAATAAATACAACATCCGAACTCAGGAGATCATATATGAACAAACGAGAACATTCGTTGCCGATTTAGGACAGCCTTCTGCCACGTTAGTAGCAAATGGTGTGATAATCCGGATGACAAGGACAAAGTCTTTGTCCGGTTACTCAGTAGTCCCAAAGAACGCTCAATTGTTGTGTACAAATGTTTCCTCACTGTAAGATGACATACATGAAATTATGCTGTAACAATACAAACCTTGATCATAAGAGTGTAAATCTGATACTCGGCAAATCTCTGCCCGAGGCAATTCCTCGGTCCATAACCGAAAGGTAGATGAATGAATGGATTGACTATGTCCTTCTCCTCCCTCAGCCATCTCTCGGGGATAAATGACTCGGGATATTTGATGTATTGCTCATTCAAGCATGATGTACCGTAACAAAGCATGACTTGTGTCTGTAAGAAATAATAGTCTTTTTTAAAATTTCTGCTTGAGTGATTTTTTTTTACTTAATCTGAAACTTTAAAAAATAAAAGTGGGCGACGAAAAACTACTTTGGCTTCACTCAATTATTTTGTTTGAAGTGCCACTGAGGATTCATCATCTAAAACATACATGTCTGATATACCATTTGACATTAGATCTGCCCTATACCACTGACTACTCTCATCTTCTTATATATCATTTTTTTCTCAAGGCTTTTATCAGGTTTCTGGACTTCGGCGCGCGGCAAGAGATGCTTCCTTATCCCAGTCATATATTGTATGCAGGGAAATTTTCGCCCCGTTTTTCTTTCGCGCAGTGAACAGAAGTCGAATTTAAGACTGGGCCAATGGAATGATTATTAAATATACAGGATTTGTAAACAAAATTGCTGAGAGGGCAAATTCAAATATACAGCTACTCGTTCATGTATATCAACTTTGCGAAAATACGACTACTGAGTAGGCGATTTCTAGACTCTCTACAGTGTTCGGATATAACTTCTCTGCACAAGGGAGAATCTTTGTATTTGTCTGTGAACTTAGTTTCGATTTTTGTTATTTATCATGCCTATAGGCCAAGTTTATCGTGTATTTTCACTGTAGCATGTCTTAATCTATACATATCCGATAAATATATAGAAAAAAAATTAAGGGGAAAAATTTTTGTATTGAAATATGTCCGCAATAAAGGAGTGTTCGATAATTTCACGTGTCCGTTACTTAAAAACAGGTCTTACCTATATTTTGTTATAACCTAACACTTACCCCTTGGTTGATACGATATCCTTTAATATCTATATCTTTATCTAGTACACGTATTGTGCCTCCAGGGACGGGGTAAACCAGCCTAAAAAATCAGAAAGCAATTGCTTATCAATGCCATAGAATAAAAATCTTTAAATGATAATAAGTAAAGTAAATGCGCTTCAATCAGATAGAATGAATATCTAGAAAATGAGAAAATGCTTTAATTAGTCTTTAATTTCCAAATTAGACAAGTTTTCATGGAACTGTTGCGACGGGTTTTAGATGCAAACAGAAAAAGCTGACTCTCCCCGGGAAGCTGGTCTCACTTCGGAATATAGTTTATTCCGGAGTTCTCAAATGTTCTAATGGATATTCTAATGATTTTTCATTGTTTTCTCCACCTTGAGATTGAATAACTGATGGGTTCTTCTTCGATGTTTATTGCATATTGCAATAGGCTCATCGTCGGGAACCCATTGTCTATTGTACTTTGGTTACAACATATAGGATTCACAGTGGAGAAAGACCATATGTAGGTTTTCGACAATGCTACATGTATATATTCGAAGTTAAATCTGCATTAAACCTCTCATTCAAACTATCAGTATAATAGTAATTTTATGAAAAAGTTTATTTACAAAATGACTAACTTGCTTCTTTCGTCAAATAATTTCAAGATTACGAACAAAAAAGTAAGTGTACTCTGACTGAACAGTTGTGCGTCTTATTGCGACATACATACTGACGGTAAATGTTTCCAAGTAATACTTTCAAACAATTCGATCATTTCATATCCATTACGTACCAGATTGGTTCATTTAAAGAAGTAAAATTAGAATAATAAAAAATGTATGTACAAAAAAAAAAAAAAATAAAAAATAAAAAGGGAAAAATAGATAACAGATCATTTGAAATAAATGAGATTGGTTCATTAAAAATAAAAATCTGAAAAGGAGTAATATTAGAATAAATTTAAAAATGCAGATAAAAGAACAAAAGGGGGGATCAATAACAAAATATTTGAAAAATCAAATCCCGGATTATAATATTATCAATATTGAAATATATTTTGTAATGATATCAATGCAACATATGCGCATCCGAACAAATTATGTATCATTAGTGATGCTCGATGCCGTAGTAGGGAGATATATGAAGAAAGAAATTGTAAAGGCCGAGTGGCCTAAAATTTGTGGATATAGAGTGTTCATTGTTATTTATTATATGAAGAAAGAAATTGTAAACATAACACCAAATATATTTCAAAGGTACTTAAACAGCTATTCAAATAAACATAGGGATTTTAAATAGCTAGAATTCCAACCTGAAGGATTCTTTAAGACAAGCCTTAAGATAAGGTATTTGCTGCAGAATTTCACTGGTAATTTCTTGATCATTGAATTGCTTGACTTCCTCGTAAAGTCTTTCTTGTTTGTCCGGGTTCTGGGCAAGATGGAACATCAGGAAAGTCATGGCACTGGCTGTCTGTGTGAAAAATGGAAATTTGAATTATGAAATTGAAATTTCATATATTTTACAACGTTTAACAAACAAGCTGTACAACCTATTCTAATGTCCAAGGGCACGAGTAGGAGTAAACATGAATACCCGGAAGAAAAGCTCTAGGTACATGTAATGTACTTTACCCTACCATATAAGACCCGGACTTTAAATGCAAGAAGATGGTCTGTATAAACATGTTCATATTTTGAGCAAAATTTGTCATATGTGAACTTTAATTTCTTTTCAGTCCGTATATACCTATAGGCTTATAAATCTTGCAATACATAAAAATATATCTAACCATTTAAACTTGTTCAGAATAACAATCGAAATAAAGTTTCCAAGTATCAAGACCCACACATTTCTTTTCTTGATTTCTTTCTTTTTCCTTTATTTAATTTTGTTTACTTCATATTTCTCAAATACTATCAACTATCAAAAACTATCAAAAACCAAATTGAATTTAAACATGTACAGAAGTATAAATTGAATGACTAAACTTGAAATTCTACCGAAATAGGGTTGCCATTTTACAAAATCTTTTCTAGAAATCTAATGATATCTACTATGGAATTCTGAACCAACATGCGTTTTGCCCTTTGCATTTTGCGATTTGATTTTTGTGTTTTGCTCTTTGCTTTTTGCGCTATACGCAGTTTGCTTTTTACGTTTTGCTCTTTACAATTTGTGTAACCATATGGCCTCTCCCCCACAATAATTATGCTTATTGAATATTCATATTTTAAAATTAAGAACATTGAATTGGAAATTGCTCACGTGAGTTTACTATAGTAAAAAGGGGAATCATTCTAACTTAATTACTTGAATTCAAATTCGAAAAATAACTTTAGTCTGTAAATTTTGTAATCTGTTTAATTTGATTCCCACGATGCTGAGAAACTGCAGTAATTGGCACGCCTGCAAGTACTGTAGGTTTTGTTTTCCATATGAGTTAAATGAAAGCTAATTGGAAATCTCCCCGTAAAAGCCATTAAGGTTGTGTATTTGGAAGAATCTAATTTCCAAAATGTCTTTTTAATCAAAAACCAATTACTTATTATTTTAGCAATTTCCAATCGTCCACATATATACTCGGCGCATCGTTTTGCCGACCAGTTTTAGTTTAAGTTGCGCTCTCTTACTGCTATGATTTTAAGATGTTACGATTTGAATAAACTAAGAACTTTTATTCGGACTTCGGTTTATAGTTTTCAACATGACAATTTAATACACAACGCGAACTGCATCCTAAACCTGTAGGCCATAATCCTACATTTGCGCTATGTACAGCTTTCCTTGTACATTTATTTAAAAGACAATGTCAGCGGGCATCTGGCTTATGATCAATGAATAGATAGACTGACAATCATTTAAAAGGAGAAATCTGTGTCCGTTAATCACTTCATTCACTCTTTGGTTATCGTTTAATTTTATTTTGGAATTTGACTTTAAAAAAAAAAGGGGGGGGGGGGGGGGTCCTCTGCAGTAAAGGTTTAAGAGAGGTCTGTCTGGATTATCAGTACAATAAACCATCCAATTTCATTAAATGTGTCCTAATTTGAAAATAAGTTGTATTCATCCTCCTTGTAAGGAGGTGACACACAAAAGTAAAGAAAAAAAAAAACGCAAAAAAGCAAAGAGCAAAACACATGTTGGTTCAGGGTTTCCAAGTCATGAAATGAAATATCTACATTAAACTTCAAACTCTGGATAAAAATGGGTACCGCTTTTATAAATTACATGTTTTTTTCTATAAACCTATCGACATCTCACAGGAACTTGAATCTTTCGAAGATTTTAAATTTCATCACTCTCTTATCATGAAATATTATCTTGTTATTAACCTACATGAACATGGATCTCTAAAAAAAATGAATTTGATCCCTCTGCTGTCATGAAGATATAAAAGTTATCAGTGACAATTGGTGTTGTACAACGGAAAAAAAAAACTTTAGGAATCGATCATCGGAAAATTATCGGAAAGGGTACACCAATCGATTAACGATCTAAATCGGGAAAGATATTCTTTATGAAATGCACGATAAAAGATAGAAACATTGCATTTTTCTGTATAGAATTGAGATAATAACGTTGAAACGAGGTACATGTATATACCGTATAAAACATTCATTTTTGAATTGACTGCTTGTTTAGTAATATCATCTTTAAAGGCAATTATTCCACAAGTATCCATACACGTATATTTACACTTCAATGAAGCTCTTGCTTGCAATTTCCAATGCAAAACATTGACGCACGTGCGTTTTGACACTCAAAGCCGAATCACATCTCAATGGTCTGCGCATAAATACATGTACATTGCAAAAATTTGGTCATGGAAAAAATTCTGTGCAGCACGATTTTTTTCCATGACCAAATTTTTTGCACACACCAATGCAAACGCTAAATATGAAAAACAATTCATATTACGTTAAAAAGATGGAGAGAAAAAAAAAACTCGTGCATAAATGTAAAACTATCCCTTCAAGCGATAGTAAAAAAATTGAGATCGAGAATCGGAAATGAAAGACGTTTATCAATCTTCAATCGATAGCCGGCAACAATTGGTTCATCACTGAATTTTTATACTTTTTATACAGGTACTTACCGAATCTATTCCACCGACGAATATATCTACAAGACTAGTACATATCTCGGCCTCTGATAAGGTCCCATCCTTCAGTAGACTTCCTATCAAGGAGCACTGCTCGTTACCCCCCGAACACTGCTCGTTACCCCCCGAACACTGCTCGTTACCCTGAGAATCTCGTGATATCTGTTTGAAATGCTCTATTTCACGTTTGGTAAAACTGCAAAAGACAAAAGTGTATGTTGATATTAGAGCTTTATTTGATTTTTGTTATCCTTAGAGTGATAAAATCGCATTTATTTCATTTTTCATCTTATCTATTTTCCATCTCTTTATTCATTTACTTATTTAGTTTTCTTTTTCTTTTTTAAGGGAGTATTTATTTCTTGTGTCAGCATAAATAAATCTATAATATTTAATATGCTATTAATACATTATTCAAAATAAACAGTTTAATTGCCAAGATTAAATTTGTTCGATTAACGTAGAGGGGCTTTAACCCCCCCCCCCTTAAATGGTATCTTTCAAATAATTAGAAATACTATCTCCATATGAGAAAAATATTATCCTAATTTGTAAAGGAACCAATGTAAAGGGTCACTCAAGCTCAGTCTCTACCTGAGATAGAGAGAAAAATACGAACATTTATTTCATTAAATAACTTTATCTAACCTTAATTGTATTTTTCGAAGCATTTGTTCGGTTTGAATAAAATTCCTTTTTGTTTTTTTTTAATTCAATTTGCCGATAATATTACAAAATGTCAGTAAAGGGTCAGAAGTGTTAGCTACGTCATATGCAGATTTGGACTAGTTCTGGATTAGGTCAGTAAGGGCTTTGGCCGGTCAAGGGGACCGCGTGCTATTACACTATGTTTAGATTATTGATTTATTTACTTGTACCCCTCTGACCGCTTCCCATGTCAGACATTACTTGATGTACCTGTATTTCTGCTTATTTAATCTGTCCTTTGACAATTTGGTTATTTATGTCGAGTCATGCCGAATCTGTTGTCATGCGCAGATCTAGAATGGATGAAAGGGTGGTTGGGACCGTTTCAAATTTTTTCCAAAATATTTTCTGAGTAATTAGTTGTTTTCCTAATGCATAGACTGGGATACCCTCTTTCCCCAACTTTTCCCTGCCGGATTGGGAACTTTCACCCCTCCCCTTGCTTGAACTTATCTTTCAGTTTGTGAGCAAGGGCAGACATACAGGAGTATTTGGGGTAAGGAATTTTGCCAAAATTGCTTATTTTTCCCGTTTTTAAGTAAGTTTTGGATCCCCTTGAAGGCTTAGAAACCCCCACCCCTTGAAAAATTTCTAGATCCGCGCACAGCATTGTAAGCTTTAATAAGTTACTTATCCGGCTGTCTACGTCATAGATTAATAATAACATTGAAGGACGTATAACAAATGAACGGATTATTTTTATTAAAAGGGACAATGAAAGCATAGTGTTACATCCAAATAATAGCCATGTGTTAAGAACTATATGACGATACATGCGTTTCATAAGGGCCATTGACGTCAAAAATATATTAGTATTTTACACATATATTGAATGACAGAATGTTTCTAACACCAAAATTCTCGGCTGCACGTGACCAATTAAGGATGAAAAACGATAGGTTTGCTTCGTTCATGGAACGATTATATAATCGAGTGCGAATAATTAGGACCCGGAAGTAATTATTTGAAAGCACCATTGAATTCCTCATGGACTAAAATGAACAAAAAAAAAAAAAAAAAAAAAACCAATAGAAAAAAACTAAAATAAGAAAAATAAATAAAGAGAATCTGAAGTAAAGAAAAAAAAAAAAAACATTTTATTTGGGTTTTTCGTTTTTGTTTTTTGTTTTCTTGTTTGTTTATTTATTTATTTTATCATTATCATTTTTTTTTCTTTATATTTGTTTTTGTTTCGGTTTGCTTTTATACTTTCTACAATATTTTTACGGAGGATATCTAATGAAGACTTTCTTACTTGTAAATGAATTGATATGAGTTTGCGAAGGAGTTATAAATTGGCGTCCTGAACAGCTTATAAAGCGGCAATCTAAAAAACTGTTCTCCTAAATGCTTCAGGTACACAGTGGTGTGCTTGAGGAGTTCCGACTTGGAGCAGGAGCACGTTTTGTCTATATGCCCAAGTCTTCTCTGGAAACACAGGTACCCCACGCCTACAAACAACATGGTATCTTAAAGATTTTTTTTTTATATTCTAGGGTGTCTAAAAATAAAAGATGTGCAAACTTTATGAAAAAAAAAAATCATATTTTAAGGTGTCTCAAAGAAAAAAGGTGTCGAAAGAAAATTTTGAAATTTTAAGGAGTCTCCTTGAAAAAAAAAAAATGGTGTACATTTTTTTATTCTAATTTGTCTCACCTTTAAAAAAACACGTGATCACCAAAAGGTTAATTTTGGATCGAAATCGATACCTTAGAAAATCGTGTCTCACCCCCCCCCCCCCCCCCAAAAAAAAACGGAGGGGGGGTTACAAAGACAATATTGATATTTTAGGTGTCTTATCTTTAAAAAACCACATGATCATAAAGATATTAACATACAAAATGTACTAGTATTAGATCAAAATGGAAATCCGAGAAAATAAAATTTGTTTGCCATAAATGTACAACTGATTTTTTTGGGCTTTTGAAGAGTAACTTATCATTGATTTTAATAAATGAAGTCATAAAAATTAATAAATGAATTGACATGTGATTAATCATTAATTTTAATTCTCTGACCTTCTGATGTAAATTCCATTAATTGATCAAATGCATTGTTGAATTCTTCTTTATCCTCCAATTTATCCACGAAATCATCAGCAATAGTGCTAAGACTCGGGACATATTTAGAGATATATTGCAGGCGCTGAACCAGGTTCCGTAAGGGGCGTCTTCGTTTTCTCCATTCATCTTCCTGGCTGAAATTTTTTAGAACATCTTGAACTTATGTACAAAAAACCTATCGAACAAGCGCAGTTCTAGAGGATGTAAAGAAAGTGAGGGAGAGGGGGTGTCTGGATCCCTCCCATTAAAGATCCACAGAGCGCCTGACAATTTTTCGTATGAGCCTCTAAATTTTTTTTAGTAGTGCATACGAATACCCGGACGATCTTTCCGCCTATGATTCTATCCTAATTTCCCGTTTTTACTTATATATTTTTTAAACTAAAAGAAGAAAACTACCACCGGCACGCACAAATTCTAAATTCGCCCATGTAAAATATGAATGAACATCTCGTAGTCACTTTATTTAGGACCCAGATAAACTACACATGGGAAAAGGGCGTCTAACCTACAAGTACATTTTGTACCATGAAAATGACACAGTACTTTTTTCCTTTTCTTTCAAAATGAAATATTTCCGAATTATGAGTTCGTTATATTATACGTATGAATAAAAAGTGAACTGTAAGTTAAGGTGCCCGGTGAGATGAAGCATCTCCTGTCTGCACTTGAAGCAACTGGATTGAATGTCATCAATGAACTCATGTAAATATTACTAATTGTTTGGAGGAAAGTAGGGAAACATAATTTTCGATTTCTGAAGTAAACACCATTATGTCTAGAAAGCCATGTCTATAAAGACTTCGACTTTGATCATTAATTAGATACTTACAGTGTTCCCAAGGCCAACGGCGTGCCCGTTCGCTTTTGGTGCACTTTAGTCAGAGGCAGTTCGATACGGGAGGGATGTTTTTTGTCATTTCTGAATACAGTTTCGATGTCGTCTGGATCAAAAAGGTACACTGTGTGATCCGCCCCCATCCTAGCTCGGACTATTGGCCCGTACCGCTTATTGTAGGAGGTGAATAGTCGGAACACATTCTGAATGCTGTGTTCGCCTAGAAATATTGAATAGGAATGAATAAGGATTCAAATTGAATTAAATGAATCGGAATGAATTTGATTTTATTTACATGTAACTAGAGATGGGCCGTCGAAAGTCATTTTGAATGTTGAGTACATGTAGAAAGATTGAATCGAGATGAATTGGAATGAATTGAATTAGATGAATCGGAATGAATTGAATTGAAGTACAATGCAGCTAGAGATGAACAGTCGAAAGTCATTAGAACTGAATGCTGTGTTCACGTATATGTATTGAACGTAATATTGAATCGAGATGAATTAGATTGAATTGAATTAGATGAATCGGAATGAGTTGAATTGAAGTACAATGCAGCTAGAGATGAACAGTCGAAAGTCATTAGAACTGAATGCTGTGGTCATGTATATATATTGAACGTAATATTGAATTGAGATGAATTAAAATTAATTGAATTAGATGAATCGTAATGAATTGCATTGAATGACAGTGGAACCAGGGATAAAACTAAGAATAAGACCGAGTGTACTGTGATTCCCTATAGCTATGATTATTGGTTCGAAATTATTAGAATTAATTGGAATGAAATAAGTAGGCTTTAATTTTGACTGAAATACAACAAGTGAAAGCAAAATTTTCTTTTTGTTTTTTTGTTTTTGTTTTTTTTTTCGTTAAATTTAAGAAAAGAAAAAGCTGAAACAACCCTCCGAAGGATTCAATACATTCAATAAGTTTCGACATTGAATTTGCTATATGACTTTATCCGATCTTCTTTAATATTCTTTATTGATTTTTGTATGATGTTTACTTAACACACGAATCTTCCGCATTTGAACAGGGGATTGATATGTACAAATATATGTTATCAATCTATTTTCGTTACAATGCAAATTGATATTCGACTTTACTCAACTACCAATTACTTTACTTGAAAGGGGTTTACTTTTTTTCTGATTCTATATAATTTCTATTTTGCCCTTTGCAAAGAAATAGAACGAATAATACAAAAATGAAATTCATTTGATTCATTGAAATTTAATTGATTCAATGAAATTCAATTGATTCAATAAAATTCCATTGATTCAATAAAATTCCATTGATTCAATAAAATTCAATTGATTCCATGAAATTCAATCAATGATTCAGCGAAATTCAATTGATTCAAATTCAAACTTACTGAATGGTTTGAACTGGAGTGCAGTCCCGATGAAAGGTACGTCATAGAGCCCTTTCGGTCCCGGTATTTCATCAGAAGTCCTTATGCTTTCTTGCTTCTTATTATGAGTAGGTTGTTCAAGCAAAGTTTTGTTTTTACTTATAGTTGATGCAAAGGGACACTCAGTAACACTGACTGACATACATTTTGATCGAAACTGCGACAGTCGAGGTATTTTCGGCATCATCGGTTATTTTGCATTCGGAGTCATGAGTCCTGAAAAAAAAAGTATGCATAAAGTATGAACTATTTGAGCTAACACGTGACTTATAAATGTGAAAATAGTATAAATTGACCAAAAGTTATTCATAAAGAATAAATGAATTAAAATCGTATCTCTGCTTCATGAAAATGGCAAGAGATACATATATCCAAGTGTTACTGATAGAGGAATTTCTCGTTTTAAAATTCGGAATATATTTAGCTTACGCTGCAGAACCCTGATTCCAGGTTGGTCCTTGGTTTTTCAAATCCGAAATAGGTTCGTCTTATACACTACATAAACATAATTTCCGGTCTTTCCAAAGTTTGAAGACAGATTGTTTTTAATTCAATAGATGTTGCAAACAGTGACAGATCGAATGAGCGTTCAAAGGTAGGGTCATTTATAATAAATTTTTATACAGAGATTAAATAAGAATCACGTGACTCCATTTTCAATTCTTGTCAATTTCAAAGACTTGAAATGACAAAAACTTTCTTAACTTTTGTTTTTGAATTACAATCTTTCTTTCATCGTTTGAGATCTTGACATGAATTTAAAAGACGTTGCATGTAACCGACGTCTTTATGGCCAAATAAGCAGAAAGCAAAAACACAATTCAAAATTATTCTCATCTTTTAATATAACGATTCTTTAATTTGATGATAAGTTCTGAATGTCTAAAATAATACCAGTACAGGGTGACGCTAGCGTTCTAGAAAACTGTTATCTCTTAGACATATCTTTTCTTCTAAAAGAATACATGTTTAACACAAAGTAAGAAAAATGGGCGATATATCTTTATTAAATAACTTCGTATAAATTGTTTCTTTTTTCAATTTTTGCATAAAAGTTATTTAAAGATAGTTATACCTGGCTTTCGAAAATGAGCGTAAGCATATGGTTCTCTTTGTATAAATCAATTAATTCCTTCTTCATATTTTTTTTAATTTTGCATGAATGAAAACTATATATATATAGTATGTATTTGTGTAAGTTGCCTTACCTGATAAATTAAGACACAAACTTTCCTCCTATAAAACATACACAATGCCTCAAAATCAGGCAAATATATACATGTACATATCATTAGATCAATCGCAGAATCGCATCTTTTCATTCGTTAATCCAATCAGTCACTCTGCATATCGATACGATGGGCATCTATTTATATAATTAACATACGATCCCTTTTTTCCTATAACTTATCGCTTCAAGCGTTGACCAGCGTCAACGGGGTAGATGAGTGACATTTAATTTTTCATTTCCTGCTTGGTATTTATATATACATATATATGTACCGAGAAGTTTTAATCTATGAAGGCCGATTTAAACCTTGTTGGGGTGAAACGTCTATACAGCTATTTATGTTTAGTTCAAGTCAAAAGGTGTTTGATAGATTGAATTTTGCTACTATATTTACCAGATAAACTCGCCCCCTCCACACGTGGAGTGCATTAGTACCATTTTGTAGTTGTGTAACATTATATGATGGAGAGATAAATAAACTATTTGTTTCTTGTCCCCGGATTTTTTTCCTAGAACATATTTTCATTTAAAAGTGAATGATGAACTGAAGTGAATTTACGATTACTTCTTCGCGCTTCTGCACGTTCATAGATTGAATTGAAAATTGCAGTACTCCAAGAGGAGAGAGGAAACAGAGTTAACTATAGTACTTAGTGGGTTAACTTTACTTTTCATTTCTTTGTATAAGTCCGTTAAAGAGGGGCCAAGATGTACGAACTCACGATTTCAAGAGGAGAAAACTTTCATTACTTTATAAAATTATATATAATATTACAACAATGCACCGAGAGATTATATTAATCCATTTACCATTTTAATGCCCGTTTGTGTTGCCATTTGTGTTACCATTTTAATGTCCATTTACCATTTTAATGCCCATTGCTTTAATGCTCGGACACTAGAATAATGCTTGAAAGATTAGTACGTCATATGACCTCGATAGCATAAGTGGCGACACCTATAGATAAGATAAGATAAGATAAGATATGCTTTATTACCTAAAGAAGGGCCCGTATAGCGCGTTACTCTGTATAGCGAAGTTACTCTGTAAAGCAAAATGCAATATTCTCTCATAGTCCCCACATACTCAACCAATTGAATTCCAGGATTTATCATGTGATGCACTAGTTAATCTGTTTTATTTTAATTCTTTACACTCCACGTTTAACGAATACTTTTATACATTCGCCTAACGATTCATAAAGAGGGAACGCACACGTGCGTGTGAAAAGTCGCATGACACAGGTATTTTAAATATCTTTATTTAGTGAAGGTAGATTATGTTTATCAGTCGAGCCTCGGAATGTGAAAAGCTGAGATCGACTGTTTCACAGGTCGATGAAAATGGTGTCAGTTGTTTTACCGCAATCTTTTAATGTAAGAAAATTACAATACATGAAATAAAAAAATGAAATAAAAAGAGGATCCCAAAATTGAATGAACTTATTTTCTATTTCAAACAGTATTTATGAAACGAGTCATTTTGATGAAATGGCGTTATATAATCGAACATAGACAATCTGAATAATTTTGATGAAATAAGATAAAAATCTAATCAAATCAAATTAATGTTGCTTCGTTTGTAAAAGTAGAGACAGTATTTACCCGGGTTAATCAAAGGGAACTCCCATGGGCCATATAATTAATTTTATTTATGTAAAAAAGTACTTTAAATATCTTCATAATGGTAGTTCTTGTTCAGTTTACTATTTCTTTTATTGCCATAAATTATCTTCTTATGTTCTCCAGTTCATGACTTTCCGAAATATAATATTGATTATTACCGATTTCAGGATTCCTCCATATGGTGTAATTAATGCAGGGGCGGTAACTGAAATAGATAAACCCATCCCTCACTACACTTCATTTTGTATTACTATACATTACTATATATTTATGTGAGAATTAAATCTATATGTATGTAGAGTCGTGATTCATATTGCACTCGCAAGTGTTGGCGATACGATATGATTACTTATTACATCTGTATGTCAGAGTTATAGACATACTACATCCTCATATTTCCATCGTTCATGCTAACTCGTTGATAAGCTGGTATTACATTTCGAAAATGGAAATAGCCAATTTCAAACAATAATAGAAACAATACCATCAAAGCGTCTTTTTTAATAAGAAAAGAAAATCTTTTTTGTTTGTTTCTGAATGAACACATTTGCGAATCAAGTGAAAACATCAGAATTCGACAGTGAGTAAAGTCAAACCGAGAGCCAAATTAAAATCCAAAATTTATAATCTATGGGCATAAAAACCTTTTAAAATACAAACTTTACAAAATAAAGTGAAATCATGAGTTAAAGAAGATCATGACGATAATCTTAACAGCACTCGCAATAGAGCACAAATTTGAGCATCAACTGACCCCTATCAAGCTAGAGGTGGGACCAGTTGACCTGTATTTCTTGATGTAAAAGCTATATACAAGGGCTGTTCCGAAAGTTCATAGATAAGGCAATTTAAGGAAAGATCTAGAGAATTTGATAAAGACCATGTTGATTTCCTTATGATACGGATACTGTTATAAAAAAACCTTAAAAAGTCTAAAACGTGGGTTCTGTAGCATCATATACCACCCATTCTGCTTCGTTTTCCGGTACATTTTTGGACATAATACAGTCACATTTTTGGCCAAATTACATTGTTTAGATTGAGGATCACTAACGAAGGTGAAGTACCCGAAACGTACATGTCTGGATCATGATGCAAATGTATCGGTTCTTAAAAAATGCTATTGAATTTGAAGACGTTTAACATTTGAACGTCTTGGTGAGTGTCACTGCTGGTGTACCAGGAGTCCCTGAGGGCACATGAAGCCAAGATCGATCAACTTCTGTATCTTCAACGCATTCGAAAATTTCTGTTATCAAAACAATCTTGAAATTTCTAAAACGTGGGTCCTGTTGCATCATATCCCACCCATCCTGCTACGTTTTTCGGTACATTTTTGGACATATAAAGCATTTTGGCTGGAAGCATCACTGATAAGAATTTAGAATTCGAAACACGTGTCTGGTGCATAATTAATTGGTTTGAAAATTTCGTCAAGAGGTATCATATAGAGTTGGAACCCTTCCGCACTATTAAATATGTTTTCATGCATTTTATTTTCATGTGCATTTCTACCTCTATATCATAATGTACTTTCATCTTTGAATCATTCAAAGTCATATCTCCATTAAGGGGGAAAAACGGCATCACTTTACTTATTTTTGTTTACTGTTATCTTCAACTCCAACCGAAATCGCCCGTTTATGTATCTATTCATAAAAATACATTTCCTATTTTATAAATTAACAACATTTGTTTTGATGTATTTACTCCATATCAAGATGTATCCATCAGCTGCTATGTCGTCGTCTGTTTTATTCAACCCAATTTCAAAACTGAATGAATGTATGGCGCTCCGTAAAGAACTCTGACGTCATCAGTTTTGGTTTTAAGAAATGAATCTTATATTTTTTCTGTTGATGCAGGTATCACCCGAAAAATTGGACAGAAAACTGCATCAATGCGCGTAGCGCGTTGATGCAAAAGTTTTCTGTCCAATTTTTCGTGTGATACCTGCATCAACAGAAAAAATATAAGATTCATTTCTTATCATTTAATTATGGAAAACAGACTGTTTTCTTGGATTTAAAGACAATCAATCACCGCATTATATTTCGGAAGTCGGAAGGTTTCGCAGTGATACGTCTGCCAAAACAAGTTATGGCAGCCGCCATGATTCAAAAAGCGAACGATCGCCTCCCTATATCTTTGGAATAAGGACTAGTTTGACCAAATTCTACATGCACTGTTAATTTTTGAGTAAGTAGAAAAGAAATGGTACCCTTGAATTGATAAGCAAACATCTACAAATTGTATTTTCAGCAACGAGTTCATTCGTGTTTGAGGGAACCCCCAGTTCTAAAAATAATGCTATAAATAGACTTCCGTGAAAAATTGTGTTGATCGATGTATCAACAAAATTTCTCAGCCAATCAGACTCTTCGTTTCTTGAAAATGACAATGGAAATTAAATGATTGGTTGATCAACAATATCATGCATAAATCCTCGTTAAATCGTTAATCTGGTCCCATTTTGTTAAAACTTCGCAGTGGTCATTACAAATTACTGTATTAAAGACATAGAAAGTTAAATTGATAGTCGAGTGGTTTTTCTTCATTTATTTAGCAATGGAACGAGAAGGATGAGTTCGTTTCAACAACTCAAATTTCACTACTCCGTAACCTCTATCCTTCATGTATAAAGAAGACAATTATGCCCTTTTTGTAAATCTTTTTAACTTGATATTTTTTTTTATTGTTTTCTCTTTCTGAATGTATGCCTTTTTTCTCTAGAAAATTTCGTTCGCATACGACTTCAAATGTGATTTTTAAGTCATGAGTCCACGAACTTTCGGAACGGCCTTCGTATAAGATCTGCAATTGTTTTCCTTTAAATGTCCGGAAACCACACGTGGGACGGACCGACGGACGCACGTACTCACACACGAACTCACGCACGCACGGACATGTGCATCACTATGTTTGGCGGGGTCATAAAAAGTATGAATATTATGTCCAACGTTTGGCGGGGTCATAAATAGTAAATAGTATGAATATTATGTCCGACAAAAACTAATGTATCATATATAGACAATCAAATAAGATGAGGTATTTTTGTACATGTATAACAAATTGAATAATTTCAAATCTAGAAACAAAATCTCCTGGTAAGGGAAGGAGGAGTTCAACTTTATTTTTGTGTATATCTGTCACTAATTATATCGTCTCATCATTTACATAAAAGATAAATATTTAGTACATTTTCTCATTCGTTTTATTTTTATTGTGAAACTCGAAGGACTGGCTTTCTATCATTGAGATTGAATACTAATCATTCTTACTCTAGACCTCTTACCTACATTAACCGAGAAAACGTCGTATGTATCTTTACATTTTAAAAACCATACAAAATTAATAAAATGTTCGTCGGATTTCCCGCATCATATTTTTAAAACTAAAAATAAAAAAAATTATGTTGCTCCTCCCACCACTAAATTTCTGTCATAAAGTGTTTAGGGTCGGTGTTGATTTCTGCAAATTTTAAAGATTCTAGAAGACTCAGATTGTACAAAGGAACTGAAAAGATAAGGGCTGTATTTAGCCCTGAATCTCATCAAGTATTCCTTCTTCACAATAATCTGTACGCAAGATAAACTTGATAATTACTAAAATGTAATGTATTTGGAGATTCCTCATACAACTTTTATTTTGGTAAGCTTATTTCTAGATACTTAAATTACAGTCTAAAGAGTAGGGGGTAGCCATGTTCAAAAGAAGCTAATATCGTTAAAAAAACGTTGAAAATTAAGAACAATATGGCTAATATGGATATCGATAAACTTTAAAACGTCTCATTTTTTCCACAAATTTTAAAATCTTTCATCTGAAATATGGTTGTATTTTGTATTCATTGACTACAAAGTAGGCATTGTGTAGAAATAAACTGCACACTTCTGTTTATTTCATTCCAAAATCTTGTGCATTTCATGTGAACATGTTTAGAATAAATAAATGAATGACTTTAAAAGGGAAAAAATTAAATTTTGCTTATATTATGGCCTAAAACATAGATTTGTAAAAAGCCCCCACCCTCCCTTTTTCAGTTTTTTGTCTCGGGGGCATCGTTCCCCCCTTAGTTACGCAACCCCACTTTGTCAAAAGATGTGTATTAAAGATATACACCTTCTGTAAAAGTGGCGTTCTGTATCTGAAGGGGGAACAATGTTTTAAAAAACTTTTCCATTTTCCATTGGTTTCTATAGAAAAAAGACAGGAAAATTTTAAAATTATTTTATTATATTATAATCCCCAAAATTTAGGAAAACTATGCATGATAAATCTTATGCAAACGCTGATTATGATGAAACCAAGAACTAGTATCAATTTTGTGAAAGAATTTTTTGGAAATTCCCATTTTCAAAATTCCACTTTTCAGGGCAGATTTTACGCATTATCTTATTAGCTCCTTTCCAAGGAAACGATACTTCTTGCGTTTGAAAAAAAAAATGGGAGCAAAGTTGTCCCATACACTGAAAGTCCAGGAAGGGGGAATGCTCGAAAAATGTTTTTGGTACTGCTATGTGCCAGGCTTCTCAGTCCCAGATTCCTATGGGGATTCCCTCTTGAGAACACAAAACATCGCAAATGTAATGCTAGGGTATTGTGACACTCTTCTGCCTCCTACATGCAAGATTTTTATAGATATTATATCATCATGCAAGTTAAATATGTTGATATGGAACTTAATTTTGTCAACATGCAAGACAAAAATATATACATGCAAGTTTATTAAGTTGCATGTTGATATAAATAAGTTGCAAGTCGACATAAGTAATAATACGGAAGTGTTCTAACTCTATAATACATTCATGATAAAAAATTCAAACCAATTTCTCCTGCACCAGACACGTGTTTCGAATATTAGATTCTCATCAGTGATGCTTCCAGCGGAGCCACCAATTTTCATTTCAGTAGCGCCCTCTTTAATAATTTGAATTTAGATTTGTACATTTACTTTACAGAGAGTGCGCGGCTTCAAATCCTGTAGGGTCGATTCAGTAGCATATCCAAATAAGATATATGTTCAAAATAGCATAGGAGGGATGGTGCTAAGATGTTAACCTCCTTTAATTTCGGTGATAGTTTGGAATGGAATGAAGTTTTGAAATAGCAAAATAATATCTATGAGTTCAAATCGATAAAGGGCCAAAACAAAGCTTCTCTCAGGCGACAGAGCTGGAAAGAAGTAATTAATACACTTCTAAACATCAGGTCACGGGGAACGATTTTAACTGCTCTACACTGCAACATGAAATAAGTGTTAAATATAAGGGATATGGTCATTATCCATTTTTGTCATAATAATAATACGGACGTGTTCCAAGTGTTCCAAGTACAGACGTGTTCCAAGTGTTCCAAGTACGTTGTATGTTGACATGAATAAGTCGCATGTTGACATAATCTATAAAGTAAAATATCTTGCATGTAGGAGGCAGAAGTATACCACCATACGCGGTAACCTCTCAATTAAGAAAACAAATAACTTGCGCGCACCTTAAAGACGTCATTACAAATACATGTATTAAATAGAATGAAATAATTATGCTTTCTTTCCCCCGCAAAAGAAATCCGACGAACATTTAATTAATTTGGTATGGCCATAAGTCTCGTTTTCATTTGCACATTTTTATTTTCCAAGAACAGATATGACTAATCTGCCTCACAGTGACCTCATTTTGTAAGGTCCATGTTATTCTTGAAAAGTGTCATCAACATGTAAGATTCATGTAAATAATATGCAATGACATGCAACGGCGTTTTTAATTGTAATTCACACATGGCAGCTGTATACCTGACAATCTTGTAGCGCAAATAGGATATAAAAATAGGTTTATCTTGCAAAAGACAAGAATGAAACATCAAGTAAACATACAGATGGGGACAACAATGTCATTCACACAAAATCAATGACGACAAAATGCCATTGAAACATTAAGTGATAGTTACGTATAAAACAAAAATATGAAGTGTCAAATCTTGCTGGCAAAGGGCAGCGCTCTGCAGTGACACTGACAGAAAACATAGAGCAGCACTCTGCATTAATACTGAAAGGATACATAGAGCAGCGCTCTGCTGTAACACTGGCATACACTATAGAGCAGCGCTCTGCTGTAACACTGACAAAACAGAGAGCAGCGCTCTGCAGTAACACTGACAGAAAACATAGAGAAGCGCTCTGCAGTAACACTGACAGAAAACATACAACAGCGCTCTTGTGTAACACTGATAGAAAACATAGAGCAGCGCTCTGCAGTATCACTGACAGAAAACATAGTGCAGCGCTCTGTAGTAACACTGACATAAAACATAGAGCAGCGCTCGGCTGTAACACTGACAGAAAACATAGAGCAGCGCTCTACTATAACACTGACAGAAAACATAGAGCAACGCTCTACTATAACACTGACAGAAAACATAGAGCAGCGCTCTGCTGTAACACTGACAGAAAACACAGAGCAGCGCTCTGCAGCAAAACTCTAAAAAAAAACAGAGCAGCGCTCTGGTGTAACACTTGCAGAGAACATAGAGCAGCGCTCTGCTGTGACAATAACAGAAACTATAGAGCAGCGCTCTGCTGTAACACTGACAGAAAACACAGATCAGCGCTCTACTATAACACTGACAGAAAACACAGAGCAGCGCTCTGCTGTAACACTGACAGAAAACACAGAGCAGCGCTCTACTATAATACTGACAGAAAACATAGAGCAGCGCTCTGCTGTAACAGTAACACTGGCAAAAATCTTGAATAAAATTGTTACACGTCTTCAAATCCATAGCATCATTTACATGTAAGAACAGCATGGATCAGACATGCACGTTTAGGGTACTAAACCCTCGTCAGTGATCCTCCATCCTAACCAGGGCTTGATATTATGGTCTAAAAACGTATTGCGGTATATTGAGATACAAGATTTTACATTGCGACTTATTACAATACATGTATCTAATCCTTGTATAAATTTCATTTTTTTTTCACAGAAAAAATCCCACTAAAACAAGAGACAGCTAATGTCTTTATCATCATATTATTGCTTATTCTTTTTCCAAAGTTTTGGATCACAAAAATCTAGAAATGAAGCAGTTAACGGTTCAATAAAAGTTGTACAAAGACAAACCTGAAAAACTTCAGCACATATAAGACATAAGACTGTATACAGCACAAAATCGATAATTCAGAAAATCAGAAACCGAAGGCATACAAAATCAGGATAAAACAGAAACCGAAGCAAACAAACAAAAACCTCCACCACATTCCGGAGTCAAATTATCGGTTCGACTCTCTCTTCTTTTTAACACGTCGGATTTCCTAATGAGGGGCCGATAAGAGAATTTCAATTTTGATGTTTATTCCACCACAAGACGTCTATTGAAGTATTTTGCATTTGTGCATCGATTTAGATCATTCTCTATGCTTATGTTGGTTGATTTATTTTGTTATCATTTATGTGTGTGTGTTTGAGGTATGCCCTGCTTTGTATTGTAACCCATTTGTTCGTCCGGCCATGTGTATTACTATTGATTAGCGCATTGTACTATTTCATTCCTATTTATCTTTTAATTAGCTAAATAACTTAAATGTTAATTTCTGTAAGGATATTATCAATGAATTGTAGAGGGTTACAGGATATCTCTAAGCGGAGGGATGTATTCAATTATTTGAGAAGAAAAGAAAATTCAGTTCTATGCCTACAGGATACTCATTTTGCTGTAAAAGATTATAAGTTAGCTAGAGCCCAAAGGGGGGGGGGGGGGGGGGGAGAACACTTCTACTCACCGGGCAAGTTTAATGCTAGGGGTGTTTCTACACTGATGAATAATAATTTTGAATATAAAATGTTGCATTCTAAAAAAGATAATGACGGTAACTTTCTTGCACTGAAATTATTTATTGAAAACCATTTTACTGTAAGTTTAATAAACATTTATGGACCAAATAATGATTACCCTGAATTTTTTGATAATATACGATTAGCTATAGATGACTTCAGTTCAGATCTCGTGATAATCTGTGGTGACTGGAATCTTGTGCAAGATCCGAACTTGGATTACTGTAACTATAATAATATTAACAACCCTAGAAATAGAGACGCAGTTTCACTCCTGAAAAATGATTTTAATTTAATTGACCCAATGCGTACTTATAATCCCTATGAAAAAAAATTCACATGGCACAGAAAGTCTCTATTAAAAATGGCACGATTAGATTTTTTTCTTGTTTCAGAAGAACTTTTGTCTAGAGTGGAAAATACAAATATAGTTAATGGATACAGGACTGATCATTCTATAGTAGAATTAGAGATAAAATTAACAGATTTTGTAAAAGGTAGGGGGTTTTGGAAATTCAACTTATCACTTCTCCGGGATAAAATATATGTTAATCAGGTGAAAGAAATAGTTAATTCTTTAAAGGAGGAATATTCTTTAGATACCAATCACCCTGATGACCTAGATGACATGAATATTGCATTAAGCATAGACGATCATTTATTTTTTGAAATGATTTTAATGAAAATTCGAGAAATGACTATACAGTACTCTAGCAGAAAAAAGAAAATTAGAGAATGTGAGAAAAAACATCTTATGGAGCAAATCATATGTGCTAAAAGTTTATATGAAGAATCACATAATTATGTTATAGGTGACATCTTAGATGACTTAAATAAAGAGTATGTAACACACAGAGAATATGAGATGGAAGGCTTATTACAGAGAACAAAGGCTAAATGGGTTGAACATGGAGAAAAGCCTAGCCGTTATTTCTGTGCCCTAGAAAAAAGAAATTTTATTAATAAAAATATAATAAAACTTACTAATAAGGACAATGAATTGATTACAAACCAAAATAATATTTTGTTAGAAGTGAAGAATTTTTACAAAGACCTTTATAGTTGTAGAGATGATACCCTTGATGACATTGAGCTTTCAGTTGTAATAGATCAAACTAGTATACCGGTATTAACTAATGCACAAAAACAACTTTTGGACTCTCCAGTATCTTATGAAGAAATTTTGAATAGTTTAAAGAAACAAAAGAATAACAAAACTCCCGGAACATCAGGTTTTCAGGCAGATTTTTAAAAGTTTTTCTGGTTTGATATTGGATCATTTTTAGTAAGGTCTTTTCAGAGAAGCATAGCCAAAGGCGAATTAAGTTATTCACAAAAATTAGGTATCATATCTATATTGCCAAAAGGAAATAAGCCTCGTGAACTATTGAAAAATTGGCGTCCGATTTCTCTTTTGAATACTTCTTACAAAATATTCTCTGGCATTATCAGTAATAGACTTAAAACAGTTTTGGACAAATTAATCCATGAGAATCAAAAAGGGTTTCTCGCAGGTCGCTTCATAGGGGAAAACACTAGGGCTTTATATGATATGATTTATCAGACAGAAATTCAAAACAAATCTGGCCATATTCTTATCTTAGACTTCGAGAAGGCATTCGACTCGGTATCATGGAAATATATTTACAAAGTACTATGATTCTTTAATTTTGGCAACTATTTTATAAATTTGGTTAAGATTATTCTTACTGATATTAAGTTATGTGTTACACAGCATGGTTTTTCATCAGAATTCTTTAATATAGGGAGGGGCTGCAGACAAAGAGATCCGGCATCACCTTATATTTTCTTACTGTGCGTCGAAATTCTTGGTTTAATGATAAGACAAAATAAGGATATTTCTGGGATAAAACTTTTTGGTAGAGAATATAGATTACTTCAGTATGCTGATGATACTTTACTTCTTCTAGATAGTTCGGAAAAATCTCTCAACTCTGCTTTATCTCTTATATATCAATTCGCTAAATTCTCCGGTTTGAAACCAAACTATGACAAAACAAGCTGTATTAAGATAGGTATGTTGAAAAATAGTGTGCGTAACATTAGAACTATTCATAAAATAAACTGGTCTCAAGATCCATTTACATATCTTGGAATTACTTTTACTGTTGATTTAAATGTACATAATATGATTGAATGTAATTATACAGAAAAAATAAACAATATTAGGAAATTAATATCTTCATGGTCCAAAAGACTTATTTCAACAATAGGTCGAATAACAGTTGTTAAGAGTTTACTAATTCCGAAACTAACTCATCTTTTTATGACACTTCCAAATCCAACAGAAAAGTTTTTGAAAGAGTTGAATACATTACTATTTAACTATGTTTGGAATTCTAAAATAGATAGAGTTGCGAGGAAGGATTTAGTTAAAGATTATAATCAAGGAGGACTAAAAATGGTTGATTTAAAATTATTTATCAATAGCTTAAAGATAACTTGGATTAGGAGATATGAAAAATCAGATGCCTCATGGTCTTACTTGCTAAAAGACTCATTACCAGAATTATTTCAATACTTTCACATCTTTGGTAGAAATTTTATGAATAAATTCTTCAATAATCTAAATCCTTTTTGGAAAGATGTCTTCTCAGCACTAAAAAGCTTAAGAGAGGTGGTAAATGATAATATACTTTTAACTCCAATCTGGTTTAAAGATGCTTTTAGAATTGACCAAAATAACTTTTTTGTGGAAAAATGGTTTAAGAAAGGATTGCAGTTTATTGATGATGTTCTAGATAATGAAAAAGAACAACTAAGTTTAACCGACTTGAACAGAAAATTTCATATATCCATGCCTTGCACAATATATTATAACTTGTCTTTTAAGATAAAAAACATGATAAGAGGACTTGATTTACATAAAATTGATAGACCAGTTATACCAAAATATTTGAAATTAATACTGCTTGATGAAAAGGGTTGCAACAATATCTATCAATACCTGAATGTAGTAAATAAAAGTAAACCAAAACACCAGGAAAGATGGACGAGAGTACCTAATCTAAATGAAAATTATATGTGGAAAAATCAATACCCTATTGTGTTTAAGATAACAAGAGATACAAAACTTCAATGGTTACAATTTCGAATATTCCATAGAATTCTAGCTACTAACTCATATTTATATAAGATACATATATTAAACTCTGAACTTTGTACATTTTGCACGACAGAAAGGGAAACAATTATCCATATTTTCTGGTACTGTCAATATATTACTAGATTAAGAAATGATTTGCTTACATGGATAAGAAACAGAAGCGCACAAAATATACACTTTGAAATACAGGATGTATTATTTGGAAATAGCAAATTTACAGATATCATCAACTTGATCATAATTCTTTTTAAACAGTTCATATATAACAATAGACTTCATAATTCATTACCAAATATCAATGGCTTTTTAGGTTTCTTAAAACACTATCAAAGGATAGAAAAACAGATTTATAGAGATAAAAAACAAATTGAAAAATTCTCAAGAAGATGGGATGGTTTTTACATTTCTTAGAATTTGAATAATATTAGTGCACTATGAACTTGATTAAATCTATCCCTCCTATGCATAAAAATTACAGACTATGACAAAGCAGAGCTACATGGTGAGGTGTATGTGGGTGTGCGTGTGTGTTTGAATGAGTGTGAGGGAGGTTACTGGTGTCTGTGTGTGAAAGTTGATCATCTTGAGGGGGAGGGACAAAAGAAGTGTGAATGCTAGGAAAAAAAAGCACTCATATGATGCAAATGTGTACAATTCGAATTTCTTAATTTGTACAACTTAAGAATGATAGTGCAATAAAAAAAAAAAAAAAAAAAAAAGAAAAAAGAAAAAACCTCCACCACATGAAAAGAAGCGGACTCCCGATATGAGAGTGAGACCAGGTGCCCAGGAAGAGTAAGCATCTCCTGCTTGCATGCAACACCCACCGCTTCAAATTCGGTAGAACTGTCACATCCGGTAACTTCCATTTCGGAAGACATAGAATACAATCTTTGGTTGGATGGTTTAATGGTCTATGACAGAATATCATCCACCATTCCGGAGAGTGGGACATCATAGTGTATGTCGAGTTCCCAATTCGACCGTAGAGCTTCCTCATTGACGATGTTAGTCGGTCACAAACATATCTGACTGAGTTCAATCACATGTTATAAAAAAATCGTATTGTTTTCTTCTGACATGCTGTAGCATCATTTCACGCATCTGAGATAGGTTTATTCGGTTCCGTAAAATTTGGGAAATGCGGATAGAACCATTCTACCCTCGACTGATATTTTTCCATCTAGTACTCTAAATAGTGCTTGATTCTATGAACCCCACCCAGGATAGGTCGGAAATGATGCTACAGGACCAATTTTTCAGAAATGTTGAGAAATTTTTTGAGCAGACAATTTTGAATGCGTTTGAAGAAACAATTAATCGAAATTGATCGGACTTGGCCACATGTGCCATCGGGGAATCCTATTCCACCAGCAGTGACACTCACATAGTGCTACAAATCAAATTCTTAATTTTTGATCCCGGGCATCATTAATGAGACATAACTTGTTGAAATGCGCATATAGTGCACTAAAAGTTTACAATTAAACATATATTTCAATATTATCAATTTCAATCACTAGGTTTATATCTCTGCTGGTGAATTGTTTTAAAATTCCCCGGGGAAATCGCTCTCCTAGTTTCACAGTGTTTCGGCAATAGCCTTGAAATAAAATTGTTTGTTATACCCTTGTCAGTATCTCTATATAAAATCCCCATAGGAAAAATGCCTATAAATTCGAATATTTGACCAAGCGGTCAATATTTACATCAACATTGGCCCTAGGGCAATATTTCAAAAAATGTTGACCGATAAACGGTACATCGTTTGTGACGTCACGTCATTGATGACGCTATAAGCTCTACCTGTTTTTACGCGCTCTTTCTCTTAAAGAAGAAAATGAACGTAAACATGCTGGGCTAATCGGTTTGTTCTTGCAGAATTGATGTAAGGTATAACAAAACAATTATTGACCGGGAATTCGGGCAATATATGATTTGTTGGACCTTCAGACAAAATATAGCCCTCGGCCTTCGGCCTCGGGCAATATTTTATCTTCAGGTCCAACAAATCATATATTGCCCTCATTCCCAGTCAATAATTGTATAAAATTATCCATAAGAAAATTTGACGAAAATTTTATTTAAAATCAAGGGGTAGATGACATAGCTCTGTCCTCAGCAGTTTTTGGAAGAAATCTCAGTTCAAGTTTAGATGCTCTTCATCATTTTAGTACATTGTTTGTATTTCCTCTTTTTCGGCTTCGAGTGCCACTGACATGAGTCATAATTAACTTGATGAGATGTGCAAATGCTGTTTTAAAAAAGTTACAAGAGAACATATATATATATATATATATTTCATATTAGTGTCTTGAATCCAGTACTAAGGTTTTGACCTCACTGTATCATGTACAGGCCTTCTTTCTTTTGGTGTAATTCTTTAAAAATAAAATCTAAATCGTCCTAAAAAGTGAACTTTTACCGAAATAGACATTTAAATGCATGCTGTCTTTTTGATTGGTTATTTGTCATGCTTAAGAGGGATGCCCATTTTCACATTTCACTTCAATATGCATTTGAAATGTATTTTTCAAAGTTATACTAAGTTCAAGTTTATATTTGCATCTTAAGCATATTCAATGACCCATTTAATTCCTAAAAAGGTAAAATGCTTTGACAAATTACTGAAAACGATTGTTACATGCTCTTAACAAAAAGAAGGGAGGAGATTATATTTCTAGATTAAAACATTTGAAAATGTCTTTAGATTTGCATACCACTTTTGTTTGTACCAAATTCAAAAGGTATTTGAAAGAAGATGGATATCAGAATTCACCTGAGTTCGATAAGACTCAGGCGCGTAGCAAGGAGTACATATAGGCAGGTAACTTCCACATCGTTATTCTAAAACAAAGTTTTTAACTGAAAAAAATGTATACAAAGGGTAATTCTAATTCGGAAAACTGTCCTGGAAATGTGCAAAATCAAATTGCTACCATGTAATTTACCCCCTTATCCCTCCAAGGCCTCTTGGTATAGCTCACTTATCCGCAATCTGAAAAAAAGTTCGTTCCACTTGAAAAGTTATTTGGCTACGCGCCTGGCTTGAATTCCTTAAAATATTGGAGGAAATTTTTGCTCGGTTTATCATTGTTTTAAATCCTATATCAAATTAGATAACAAAATTCGACTGAATTCAGATTACTATACTTCATGCATGTCGCCATATTTAGATGAATGAAATGAACAGATAACGCCTTACCGTTCTTGGATTTATAGAATTTCCCCTTTCCCATTGCTTCATCGTAATCGAAGAGAACAACGGCAGGAAGTGTCATTAAGACGTGCCTGCGTACACAGGTACCTAAATTCAAACGTCGATTCTACACTTCCTCATTTTGCCTTATTTTGCAATGTGAATAACTTTGTACATTTAAAATTTGGAATTTACCGGTTCTTTTTATAAACTTTTGCGAACGTGCCATTTCAACGAACAGGAATGTCCATATGCTTAATAAATCCGAAATTGACATTATATATCTAACTTTATACAATTCAAATGAGGAAATAGTATGATAACATTATTTAAAAAAATGCATGTTATACGTAAGCATACGCTGTATGTATAATGAAATTAGTTACGATAAAATGTAAGCTTTCCTAATTATTTGATATGCAATGTGCATGGGGTTGGGAAAGTTATTTTTTAACGTTATTTGTTCCTTGTGAAAATGGATGTACCTAGCATCCAATGTCAATTACACAAATTGAATATTAAAGTGCATATACATGTTATATTTATGGGATAAGTTTAAATATGTCACATAAATTAGAATCATAGATAATGTAAGACAAACAATTGACATTAGAAAAAATTACAGTTACTGTAACTGAAAAAGCAAAGTGTGATTAAAACTACACGATATTTTAATGTTAAATGTCATCAAATTCATAGCATTATTTAAGAGCAGATAAACTTGTAGCATGGACCAGACATGCACGATTTGGGAACTCAACCCTCGTCAGTGGTCCTCAATCTTGACAACAAGTTATGGCCACAGACTATGAAAGTTATACATTTGCGTCTCTCGGATGGGATACGTTTGTGACCGACTAATTATAACATCTTCACTGGGAAGTGCTACGGTTGATACGGGGAACTCGTTATGCACTTTGATGTCCAATTATTCAGAATGGTAAAATTTTATTCTGTCTTAGACAATTGGAACCATCCAATAACAGAACAAACTTGTGTCTTCCTTAGTGGAAGTAACCGTATGTGACATGTGTATTGAAGCGACGTGTGTTGTATACAGGCAGGTGATGCTGACCTTCCTGAAAACACGGTCCCACTCACTTATTGGGAGATCTCTTTTGTTTATATGTTGGAATATTTTATTTGTTTGCTTTGGTTCATGTTTCAATATGATTTTTTTATGCCCTTCGGTCAATGATTTTCGAATTGTCCATTTTTTCTCTGTATTGGGAAATTGTCCTTGTCCATATTTGTGATTGAACACGACGGAGCTCCCTTACATTGTAGATGCACATTAAATCGGAAATTTGCTCTCTTTATGGTATACTTTCTATTCCAGATTCCTACCTATGTTTGAATGTTATATAATTACGAATCTAGATTATATTTTCTGAACTTGTGAAAGACAAAAGCACCACTGAAATCATAATTTAAAATACAACAACCAGGAAAAAAGCAAAGCAAGACAAAACAAGCCGACACATTCTACAAAGGGACAAAAGTTTATCCCTTATTAAGATGAGATGGCGCCCTGGGGGAGTAAGCATCTCCTACTTGTAAATAACATTCGTCACTGTACCTGCGCAGACAAGGTTACAAGCGATGAACATATGTATCAAAGTCTGTGTATCATGTTTTTAAAGGAAAAATTACGTAATTTTGCTGAAAAAATATGTTTTAATATTTTATATTTTTGTTATATCGTTCATGTGCAAAGAATTTCCAAAGTAAGTGATACTTAAGAAGGAAGGAGATCTCCAACAAGACCCCGCTGCAGCATCAACAGCAAAACACCCCGATGCAAAAACACAAAAGACGAGTACAGCACGAGACGGAAAGAGACACATGACATGTAAACATCAAACACAAAAGACTACACATAAACCGACGAGACCAATGGGTAACCGGTGCCGACTTTGGACGGCCATTTGTCACGCAAGTAGCAAATGGTATGGTTATCCTGGATTACGTGCGCACAACCCTCTCACTTCTGCAATAACCCAGAGGTCTCGAAGAACGTACAATTGTGGTGTAAAACAACCTCCTCACTGTAAGATGACATCACACAAACAAGACCGCGAAACGCAGAGGCCCCAGAGACACAGATGAATATGTAAATGGATATAAAAAGAGGGCATGCGTAATACAGTCCGTGCTCTGCCGACTGTAGCGAGCTCATGTATGTAATCACCCGAGGAGTCCGACTGACATTCAGAGAGGACAGGTGGTCGGGGCCCTGTAAGCTGTATATTCTTCTCTTATTACAAATGTCTGTAGTTGTTTCGGGTAAAGCATAATTGTTTATTTAAATGTTTTAAAAAAGAAGGGAAGTGACCGTTTAAAAATAAAAAATATCAAATTAATTTAATATTTTAGAAATATCAAAAAGTGCAAAATGATCTTTTTATTGGAAAGCCCAGAACTCAAATATTAACGCAACGATCCTAGCAGGAACGTGAAATGGTAAAAATCAAATAAAAATCGAATAAACCGATGAAATATCGAGTTTCTCAAATAGGACGAAAAAAATAAAACAATATACTGACAGGAATTATGTTGATTTATTTACCTTTGATTTTCCTCTGTTTTTCTCTGTCTGTCTCTCCCTGGATATTAATAAGCTATTATCAAACCCTAGCTTTTATTAATATCATTGTTTGACCAATGAAATACCTTGTAATTCGTGTAGGCATAAATAAGTTATATTCACTTACAATAATTATATCAACTTATGCTAATCATGACGTAACGAACAATATTCAAAGTGTCTAACTAACCATCCCATATACCAGAAAAATCAGGACTTTAGTCACGGAGATTACTTAAGCTTTGATAACTCAATAGCGATTCCAACAAATGATATACACCCACAAAGGTTTGAAAAGAAGAAATTAGAGGGAACTACATGTATTCATGTGTTTTACAAAAACTGACAGAGTATCGGCGAATACCTTGTCAGAAATTTAGTTTTACCGCAAGTCGTCAGCTGAGCAGTAAAACGGATATTTCTGACAGGGAATTTGCCGATACCATGTCAGTTGTTGTAAAACATCAGTGTAGTAACCCTATTATAATGCTCTGGTCAGGTATGAGTTAGTAAACGTCCGCTTTTCACGACGCCATAGGGTAAAACGTCAGGGTAAAAATTTCAGTGAAACGTGAATCCCTTGCACTTTTTTTATCACTCTACCCACCAGAATGCGCGTTACAAGCGGGGTGCATAAGAACACAAATTACATGTATGTTAAAGAGTGCAATAAAATGTGTTTGAGAGGGTGATCGAAAAGAAAAAATAAACATGAAGGTGACGTAGATGATCACTGGTAATTGGAATTTTAATTTTCGTATGGATTTGCACTTTTTCAGTTCAAAGGGTCCGAAAAAGACTTTAACGCCTATCAGTTTGCAGATTTATCATAAAATTGTCTAAATTATAGCATCGTTGGCATGACATTACCTATGCTAGAAAAATACATAAAAAAGAACCCCAAGAGGACCACGATCGCTCACCTGAAAATTACATTAACAAAGCATATCAAACAAGAGGATTTCTGTAAAAGGAAAAAAAACGCAACTGCGGAGTGGAACCGAAAATAATAACACATCTTAAGACATCTCTCTAGAACATCCTGATCCTTACAGTTTGTCGATACATGCTTCGGTTCTGAAGAAAAAGTTTGTCAAAGGAGAGTACCCCCTGTGACCTACTTTTGTCTGTAGGGCGCCACTTGTTGACCGATACTGATAAAAGACAGCAACACTTGTAGGGGACCATAAGTACTTCATACATACAAAGTTTTAGGAAAATTTGAAAGGGGGTTATGGAAAGGAAGCTGAGAATGTAGAAACCCCCCTTCCTTTCTACATATCAAAACAATTCATAAAAATATAAAAAAATTTAAAAATTTCAGTATTAAATACATATTATAGCATTTAGTCATTAAACTTTAATATACCAAATATGCAATGAATGAGTGTGTAAAATCAGACAATTATTAGTTCTTAAAAGAACTAGTGCAAAAATGAGCAGCTCTGACTAAGTCCGAAAAGACATAAAAAACGTGCCAAAAATTTTACTTCGGAGTGGTACCAAAAATAACAACATTTCTGACATCTCTCTAGATCATCCTGATGCTATTGGTTTGTCGATATGTGCTTCGGTTCTGAAGAAGTTTTTCAGGAGGGTACATCCGTGTCCTCCCTTTGCCTGTGATGGCACCACCTCATGACGGATCCGTGCGAAAAACAACAACACTTGTAGGGACCATGGTTACATCATACTTACCAAGTTTCGTGAAAATCTGAAAAGTAGTTATGGAAGAGAAGCTGATAATGTATGAAGCTCATCCCCCATCCTTTTTACATAAGAAAAAATTAATAAAAAATCAAAATAGTTAAATTTTAGCATAAATGATATTCTGTTATAGACTATTTGAACCATCCAACCAGGGATTGTGCCCTGTGTCTTCCGTGGTGGAAGTAACCGGATGTGACAGTTCTGCCGAGTTGAGGCGGCGGGTGTTGCATGCAAGCAGGAGATGCTTACTCTTCCTGGGCACCCGGTCTCACTCCCATATCGGAAGTTCGCTTCTTTTCATGTGGTGGAGGTTTTTGTTTATTTGCTTTGGTTCCTGTTTTATCCTGATTTTGTATGACTTCGGTTTTTGATTTTCTGAATTGTCGATTTTGTGCTGTATACAGGGATATGGTCATTATCCATATTTGTCATACATACCAAAGCATTAAGTAACTGAAAAACGCAAATATGCAGTAAATGAGAGATATTTATTGAGTTATTTAAAGAAAAATGTAACACTAAATTATAGTACCTCCTGCCCCCTCCCCTTATTAAGTCAACATTCCGGAAACATGGCTTTAATAAGCAACTTTTTGTCCATCAAACATGTCTTTAAGGAAACAAACGAGTGGACCGTGAAATTTAATCCAGACAAATACATTATTCACTATTATACAGCCAAGGACTGTCCAAAGGTTTTTCCTCAATTCTTTTTTTTTTAATTTTGGACTTAGATAAAGGTTAACTCACCAGGCGGGAAATGAGTTGTAGGACACCGGGGACTCAGGGTCGAGATACGTCGTCTCAGTCCGGGGTCTGTGTCACAACTAACTGCTGGCACCAGGACATGTACTCAGTCGGGTATAGTTTGCTAGTGATAACTATTAAGAGTAAGGTAATTGACCCATCTAAATAATATGACCTATATGAACTTGTATTTATAGTCTGTATCTGAAAACCCCTATATACAACATCCCTTCCCATTTTAAAGAAACTGTAAATATTATCTTATTTTTATTTTAACGTCTATATATTCTAATATCAACTAACTTATTTTGACCATAATAAAGAAATACATGAAGGAATGCTTTATCCTATTGCCAGAAATCAGATGATCCGACTAATGACAAAGTTTAAGGGATAAGGCATAACAATGAACAATATACAATTAAATATGTAATAATAATTAATAAATGAAGCAACGTATATACAAATCTATTTACACAAGTACATGTATAACTAAGTTGATCTTAATCGGGATATAAACATTTAATTATATTGTACATCTTGAGGAACTCAGTCAAATCAGAGTTTAGATACAACTTCTCAAGAATTCAATCAGATCTTGGATAAAAATATCATTCCCTTTGTCTGTTAGATGTACCCCATCCCCTCTAAATAAACTAGGAACATTTGGTCTTATTTGTTCATGTGGGATATAATAGCCTCCCCTTTCCCCGACAAATTTTGAGACCTCCCAATTGACAAAGTTTTTTCTATTCTCCCCTTCCATCGTTGTTAAAAAACGCCATGATTTTCTGCTTAAGAGATGTGAAAAAATAAATGTAGTATTAGGGAACATCTCAAAACAGTTAAGTAAGTCTTGGATCATCCTTGACGCCAGTTTCTTTGACGGACAGTAAGAAATATCATTTGAGCCCAAGTGTATTAATATGATATCCGTGTCAGAGGGGATTTCTTTAACTAGGGGAATTAGCTCTTTCCACCTCATACCACGGATGCCATGCCAGGTAATACTTATATGTTCCTCAAGACCAAGCTGTACACCTAAATTTTTGGTTTCATCTGCACGTTTTTGAGCCCAATATATGATGGATGAACCAAAAATATATAACTTCTTCTGAACATGAACAATGGCAGGACAATGTGATGAATTACCTTTATTGGCCAGGATAATGGAAAGAATTTTCCAGTGAAAGATACTGCATATGCTTTCAGCTGGATATGGATGACTGGAATCTGCAAACTTGTAATTCTTATGTGTGAGATATGATTGAATGATTTCAAGATCTTCATTCTGCCAAATACTTCCTTTGCATATTTTAAAGCTATTTTCAGAGTTTATAAATTCTAAAAGATGTTCAAAATTAAATCTGGAGAGAAGATTGTCGAAGTAGGAGCATAAACTGATGAAATTATGAACCGAACTATATTGCCTGTTTAATGGATTATTATTATGTTGTATCTTAATGTGATTGCGAAGGGAATTTTCATTTCCAAAGTTGAGTTGACATTCCCAGCAAGAAGTATGTGGTACTGAATACCAGGGAAGATGTTCCCTCAAAACATGTCTTCTAACATGTGTAAATTTTCCTTCACATACTGGACACTTTTTCCCTGATTTAGCGGTAGATCCATGAATTGGATTTGGTAATACGTCTTCTTCATAATCAGGAATAAAGTTTGATTCGTCGCAATCTGAATCAGCCATAATCTACAAAATGTTACAAAAATGATATACCAAAAATTAATCAAAAATTGAAAACAAATTAAAACTGTTCAAGTTATATATACACCGTGTGAAAAATACGGAAAAAAAAACGTATCCGTTTCATGACCGATCGTTAAATTACGGATTATTTGAAACGTGTAGGTTTTGTCAAAAAATACCAACTTCCTGTATAAACGCAGAAGTTGCACGACAAGAGCAAACGTGAAATAATAGTGTTAAAAACGTTTAAAAAAAAATGAGTAACAGGAATTATTCAACTTTAATCATAGATGTTAGGCCACATAATCATCCAGATACCGTGGTCTCCGCGTTTTCCTACCACTACGATAGTCGGACACAGTCTGTGAATCAGTTGGAATCAGATGATCCGACTCAACTGAAGACTGTGGGTGTGATAGGGGATCTGAGGTTGCCGGACTGACTGGGTCATTATCCTCCCTAAAGAGAGATGAGATATCAACATCGGCAGAATGATTACAAGATTCTTCTTCATGATTATAGTCATCCTGGTGAACCATGGTATTCATGACTTTGTTTCTGATTCTTTTAATCCAAATTGGATATTCTCTATCATGGAATAATTTTAATCTGTCATGATGGATCACCCATTCTTTGTTTTTCCTGTCAATTATCTTAAAAAGTGCAGGGGATTTTACCTCTATGATTACATAAGGTCCTTTCCAAGGTGACTTGAGTTTTGAACTCTGTCCTACCTTTGTAGCGGAATCTAATTTTAAAACAACGTCTCCAACACAGTAAGATGTTTCAAAAATTTTGACATCATAATCTCTTTTTTGTCTACTTTGAGCTGATCTGATGTTATTTCTTGCCAATTCGTGTGCTTTTTCTAAATTTGTTCTTAAATTTAACAGATAATCACAAGTTTCTTTTTCTGGCTCATTCAGTGCAGCTGTTCCAATCATGATATCTATTGGTTGAATAATTTCTCTACCTAACATTAAAAAATTAGGTGTAAACCCTGTTTGTCTGTTTACAGTAGATCTAATTGCACCCGATATTTGTGGTAAATGAATATCCCAATTTTGTTGTTTATTTTTCAGGTAGCATCGGAGTGTTTGTAAGATGACTCTATTATAACGTTCAACCTGACCATTGGAAGCTGGATGATATGGTGTGGTTCGCGTTTTGGCAATATCAAGCAAGTTACAGAGATGCCTCATGAGACTGCCATCCATGTTCCTTCCTTGATCAGTGTGAAGTTCAAAGGGACAACCAAATCTGCTAATAAATTCATCGACAAGTGATTTAGCTACAGTTTCTGCATTTTGATTTGACAGAGGAAAGCATTCAAGCCATTTTGAAAATTGATCTATAATCATCAGAATGTATTTGTTTCCATTTTTTGTAATTGGAAGTGGACCTAAGATATCAATATGCAATCTTTGCATAGGAGAACCTGCATGATACTGTCCCAAAGAAGATTTGGCTTTGATGTTTTGCTTTTTGTTTTTGTTACATACAGAACAATTTTGTACATAAAGTTTGCTATCTTTTGATAGTCCGTACCATATAGCACATTGTTTTATTCTCTCTAATGTTTTATTCTGACCCAAATGACCAGCTGAGATTGAATCATGGCATGCTTTGAAAATGTCTTTTTTCATGCAATCTGGTACAACAAATAAGTATCTAGGTGTTACTGGGTCCTCCCATTTGTAGTATAAAATGTTATCTTTAAGAGATAATTGGGAAAAGCATGACCAAAAATATTTGACTGAATTACTGCTTAAAGATAACTCCTGTTGACTGGGGGTATGGTTATTCACTAGCCATTTCACCAGTGTTTGAACATTTGGGTCAGAAGATTGAGCTTCTCGTAAGAAATCATTGGAATAACTTTCAAAAACTGTAGATGAAGTACTTGGGGTAATGTTTTCAACTGCCCTTACTGTCAAAGGGACAACATAGTCAATTTCATCTTCAAAAGTTTTCCATTGATTTTTAGCTCTTGTGCAAAATGAACAACCACCACAGGGAAGATCTTTAACGTCTATATTTGAATTGTAATTTGAACATGGTTGTATATTGTCTGGTATTCTTGATAGTCCGTCAGCATTTGTGTGTTTCGAACCTGATCTGTGTTGAATTGTAATATTGTATTGTGACAGCTCTTCAATCCATCTGGCCAACTGGCCCTCAATGTTTTTAAAATTGAGAAGCCATGTCAAACTGTTGTGATCGGTTCTAAGAATGAAATTTCTTCCCAATAAAAAATGTCGAAATTGTCTTGTGAATACAATAATAGCCAATAGCTCTTTTCTAGTCGTGCAATATTTACGTTGAGCAGGCGTGAGAATCTTACTCGCAAAGCTGATAATTCTCTCCGAGCCATTATGTATTTGTGTCAACTCTGCACCAACGCACTTGTCAGATGCATCAGTATCTAAGATAAAGATGTCATCAGGGTTGGGACTAGGGTAGTCTAATGAAATGGCATTGATAATAGCAATTTTCAGTTTTTGAAATGCATTTTGTTGATTTTCTAACCAGTACAATTCAGATCTTTTTGACTTTTTAACTGATTCATGTAATGGCTCTGCTAATTTTGCAAATTCTTTGATATGGTCTCTGTGGTAATTTGCAAACCCCAAAAAAGATTCAACTTCCTTTTTCGTTTTTGGTTGAGGCCAGTTTTTTACAGACTCTATGCATTCAGGGTTGACAGAAATACCTTTTGCACTCACTATTTTTCCAAGAAATTTAATTTCTGTTTGGAATAGATTGCATTTTTTTGGTTTAAGCTTCAGATTGTACTTTTCAAACCGAGACATGACGGTCTGTAGATTTTGTACATGGGACTGAAAATCTGCACCTATCACGATCACATCATCTAAGTAAGCAAGACACTCACGCCATGTCAATCCCTGTAGTACAAGCTGAATGACACGACTGAATGTAGCAGGGCTATTGCACAAACCAAATGGCAACCTAACATGCTCAAATAAGCCATACTTAGTGACAAATGCTGTTTTGTGTCTGTCTTTTTCATCCATTGGGATTTGCCAATAACCCCAAGCCATGTCTAGTGAACTGAAATAGATGTTACCACGTAGTGTGTCAATACAATCTTTTAAATTGGGAATAGGAAATGCGTCTTTAGTTGTCACTTTGTTTAGTGCTCTAAAATCAATGCAAAACCTGAGGCTACCATCTTTTTTTCTTATGAGCACTGGGGGAGAGGCCCATTCTGACGAGGAAGGTTGGATTATTCCCCTTTCGAGCATTTGCTGTATATGTTTTTCTTCCTCATCTTCAAATCCCATGGGTGTTCGCCTTAACTTTTGTTTGATTGGTTGTGCATCTTTGGTGTCAATCTTGTGTTTTATGTTCCCATTGAATTGACCAATATCAAAATCATTTGCAGCAAATACATGTTGGAATTTTGATAACAAGTTTTGAACTTCATGACTTTCTTCTTTTGTTAATTTTGATGTTGCCCTTTCATAAAGATCTGTTAAATAATCCGGTAGAACATTCATGTTAGATTTCTTTGTAGACTCTGTTTTGTCTTCTTGACCTAGTTTGTTGATGTTAAACACAGTATCTTTTCTTTCGTCAATTTCTTGATCATCTTCAAAATTTATGATCTCATCAACCCCAATTCCTACCCCTATGGCAACATTTTTCTTTAACGTGAGGTATCTACTCGACAAATTTCTAATGGCCACATAGGGGTTTATTGGAGATACCACTGAATTTGGGCAAAACAATTCCTGGTGTATGTTCCGAGGTTGAATTGCTAAGGGTTCGTGACAAGGGATGTCCGTTTTTAGTTTTATAAACTTCATAGTGTTTGGTGGTATGACGGTTCGTTTCTGTATTGAAATCTTGTATATGTTGACATGTTTGGTGGATTTTGTGTCATTTATTTGTTTTATTGGTATCTTTTCTTCACCAAATGAAACCATGTAGGATTTAAGGTCAATAACTGTGTCATGATCTTGCAAAAAATCTAGGCCAAGTAATAGGTCATCAGATATATCACACACTACAATGTCATGTGTCTGACTGAAGTTACCAATTTGTAATCTAACTTTTTCAGCCATTCTCCCATCAAATATGCTGTCTTTTCCAGCACCTTTCAGTTTTACACACTCTGTCAACTTTGGCCTGGGTTTTAATTTGTTGTATAATTTAGTGTTTCCTCTCTTTTTTCCCTTCCCATCCCCTTCACCCTGTCCACTCCCTTTTAAAGATATGTCAAGGTATTATACACCCGTAGACTTTAACAATGTGAGATAGGTGGAGCTTCAGCAATATAACAGTCGATGTTTAGTGTATTATATTCTGAGTTATATTATACAACGTTTAGGGTCTATTGAAGTGGAACGCGTTGAATTTCGCATGGATACGTGAAGCCACGACGTATGACGTCAAAATGCATTAACTCTACAGAATCATGGCACGACGGCTGTTCTAATCTGTAAACTGAACCCATGGTGACCTACATCTTATAATTTATTTTTAACCTTAAGAAAGAAAATTTCAGAAAAATGAAACTGAAATTGTGGAGCATACATTAAGAATAAACGCGCATAACATCTACGATAATACACTTGCTCTGTGTTGCATACTCATAACAACACACAAATCAAGACACTTATTATATGCATACAACCAAAGCCACACAAAACAAAACCAGGAAAATTAAAGCAAAAAAAAAAAAAAAATAATAATAATAAAAAAATAAAGAAAAAAAGGGGGAGGGGGGTATCCCAAGGTAATTCATAAATCCATAAAAAAGATACTGTAAATTGGTTTTTATTCGTCAGATACCAATTTTCATCATTTTCGTCAGTGTCTTCCTTGACGAAATTACGTACCGACGAATATAAATACTCCTGTCAAAGCATAAAATGTAGTAAGGAAAAATTGCATCAGTATCTTGGTAAACTTAAATATAATCCGGGAGCACTGCGGGTGAGGGAGGAAGAAGCAGAAGGTTCCGAGTTTTAAGACATTGTTAAATAGTGTTATTACTACACGCAAATGACAAATCAATGAAAACTGAATATGAACACAAGGTCGCATATAATATACTTCTTATTACTAAATTATATGTTTTCACAGCAAGGTAGGTGATATACATGTCTAATTGTATGTTTACCGATAATTGTTAAACAAACAATGAAAACAAACACATACGACGGATTTGACTATTTGACGGCGGATCTAAATGTTAAGCTGGCATTTGAGCAGACGAATTTACATTTTAGGGACCCTTGGATGACGAATTTACGTACTGACGAAATGGTCATTTTTAACGAATTGACGAAAATTGGAACTGACGAAAATAAAGCAATTTACAGTAAACGATAAAAATCAAGCACATTCTGCCCTGTGACAACATCTGTAACAACGGATATTGTGCATAGATCGATATATTTCAAATTCGGTATTCCATACTTCACGATCAAACACGAGAAAACACATGTGCCAGCTCTACTACTTTATACATGTAGTAGCGTTTTTGACTTCTAATTTTGATCGCCAGAGATGTTTGTGTCGCATAATAAATCATAATCAATTGTACATAAAGCCCAAATGTACAGAGAATCCATCCCCTGTATTATATCAAATAATAAGAAGGCTGTCACGTTTTTCGGATAAAAAAACCTCATCAGTGATGCTTCCAGCCTTAGTGATTTTTAAACACAGCCAAAATTCATTTCAGTAGCGTCCTCTGGTGTAATTTAGAATGCGCAGCTAAACAAATTCCCTATTTAATAGCAAAGTAGTTAAATAAACTTTAAGAATGACAGAACTAGCATTGGAAGTGCGGTTCATGCATGAATGTTAATCTCCTTCTATTTCGATGATATCTTTGGTTTAAATGACAATTTTCCGAAATAGCAAAATAAAATATGATGTCAATTTGATAAAAGGTCAAAACAAAGTTTCTTTCAGGCAGCAGATCTTGAAAGAAGTAATTATAACTCAATAAACATTCAATAACGGGGTACGAGTTTAATTGCTCTACACTGCAAAAGAAAAGTTTCAGGCAGGTTTTATTTTGAAAATTTGCAGCTATAAATTTTGTACAATTAGATAAAGTAGATCCTTACGACAATCTCAATAGCACTGACAGTAGAGCACCAAATTGAGCATCGACGGACCCCTAGCAAACTAGAGGTGGGTCCAGGTACCCGGGAGGAGTAAGCATCCCCCATTTTGCTAGCCGCATCTGCCGTTAATGTTCACGCACAAAAAATGAAAACAATATCTACTTAACATGCACTGTCAGCGGTTATTTCTATATAGAAAGTGCTATGGCGACCATGTCAGCGTAAAACATTTCAATGTACATAGTCCCATCAAATGCTTAAAAAAATGAACAATATGGACAAAAATTGTTGGAGGATTATCGCAAACATACTTTGGTGATAATTAAGAAAGAGAAGTAGGTTTTTAAGTTTCGGGCGTGGATATGGAAAATCGATAAATAGCCAAGGAAAAGGTCTACCTTTGAGTGCTTTTATGCAAATGAAGCTAGAAGATATTGAGATATTATGACTGCAATTCAACGTGTTATATCAAGACTTTGAGAAAGAAAAAGAAAAAACGAAGTATGGTTGAATAACAACGGGAAGTCCGTAGTTTTCCTGATCAAGCACTTATACACGATTACTGTATCTATTACATTGGCGTTTGAGTTGGGATATTGTCGCATCATTACCTATATCACACACGATTTCATTACCTCGTCAATACCTGTTGATAACATTTGAAATATTTGAAACCATCAAGTGCGAATGGTATTCAAGTTTAAAAAAAGGCATGGAGATGTGTTTAAAAAAATGTATCCCGTAATAAACATCAAAGAAGTACCTAACCGTTATCCCCCATGTAATTTCATCATATTTTAGCGTTACATGTATGTTAAACGTCTTCAAATTGAATAGCATAATTTAAGAACAGATAAATTGGCAGCATAGACCAGACATGCACGTTTCGAGTACTTAACCCTCGTCAGTGTTCCTCAATCTAAACAATGTAATATGCCAAAAAAGTATGAAAGTTACTAATGTCGAAAAAGCATACCGAAAGACGTAGCAGGATGAGTGGGATATGATGCTGCAGGACCCACTTTTTAGAAATTTCAAGAAATTTTGATAACAGAAATTTTAGAATGCGTTGAAGAAACGATCAACCGAAATTGATCGAACTTGGCTACATGTGCCCTCGGGGACTCCTGGTCCACCAGCAGTGACACCCACTAAGTGTTAAACGTCTTCAAATTGCATATTTACTTTTATTACTTTTTTTAAAATGAGACAATTTTTTAAGCCTCGTAAAAATAAGGATGTTTTTGTTTTGTAAGTAATGACGTCCGTATATATAGATGTATATCCTGATGGCATTACAACATGTTGCGTTATATGATCGCTTTCGTAAACACAGTAAAATATAAAATAAAAAGGATTGAGGGCAGTAATTAAGCGGTCATAACGGTGTAGGCCGATTGAGTACAGATTGAAAGTTATGAAACTAACGATCACGCATGTCAATGACCGAATACAAGTATATTTCTACCTTGTTCACAAATACAAGTCAAGATTCACTATTCAAAGAGCAAATATATCACAAAAATCAAGCTAGACTGTGAAAAACAAGTCTTGTGAACACAAACAGAACAGTCTATATATAGAAATTATCCGGAAAGATGAAGCATCTTCTGCTGACCTTAATTTCACATAAAGTACTGCATAGCTTTATTCCAGGAGCTTCTTTAAATCCGTGTATAGCAAATAACGTCTAACGCGATAAATGATGACGTTGGATGACCTTACAAAAAGCACTCAGAATACAAGTAGTACATGTTAGAAATACACAGAGGAAATCGCACCATATCTATTATGATTTAAAATTTCAACAAGAGTATCTATCTGAGTTTTTTAGTGTTATGCTGTTGTGTTATAATGTTGTGTTATGTTGTTGTGTTATGATGTTGTGTTATAATGTTGTGTTATGTTGTTGTGTTATGATGTTGTGTTAGGATGTTGCGTTATGATGTTGTGTTATGTTGTTGTGTTATGGTGTTGTGTTATGATTTTGTGTTATGATGTTGTGTTTTGATGTTGTGTTATAATGTTGTGTTATGTTGTTGTGTTATGTTGTTGTGTTATGATGTTGTGTTATAATGTTGTGTTATGATGTTGTATTATGTTGTTGTGTTATGATGTTGTGTTATGTTGTATTATGATGTTGTGTTATGATTTTGTGTTATGATGTATATATGTTGTGGTATAATGTTGTGTTATGATATTGTGTTATGATGTTGTGTTATGTTGTTGTGTTATGATGTTTTGTTATGATGTTGTGTTATGATTTTGTGTTATAATGTTGTGTTATGATGCTGTGTTATGATGTGCTAGGATGTTGCGTTATGTTGTTGTGTTATAATGTTGTGTTATAATGTTGTGTTAGGATGTTGTGTTATGTTGTTGTGTTATGATGTTGTGTTATGATGTTGTGTTATGACGTTGTGTTATAATGTTGTGTTATAGTGTTGTGTTATAATGTTGTGTTAGGATGTTGTGTTATGTTGTTGTGTTAGTATGTTGTGTTATGATGTTGTGTTATGATGTTGTGTTATAATGTTGTGTTATAATGTTGTGTTATGATGTTGTGTTATGTTATTGTGTTTGGATGTTGTGTAAAGATGTTTTGTTTTGATGGTGTATTAGGATGTTGTGTTATGATGTTATGTTATGATGTTGTGTAAGGATGTTGTGTTATCTTGTTGTGTTAGGATGTTGCGTTATGATGCTGTGTTATGATGTTGTGTTATAATGTTGTGTTAGGATGTTGTGTTATGTTGTTGTGTTATGATGTTGTGTTATGTTGTTGTGTTATGATGTTGTGTTATGATGATGTGTTATGTTGTTGTGTTATACTATGGGTACAGCAATCGAGTCTTCTTGGAAATCCCCGTCTTTCTCTCGGCATTTTTAATGCCCAGAAAATTGTTCAGGTTTGTTGGAGTATTTTATAAATGTATATATTTTGTATACATGTATATAAAAATTCCATCATTCTAGCAATCATTAGGAAAATGTCGTCTTTTCGATTTTATTGGCCTATGTTCGATTTCTGGAGGTATCTGACGGAAAACTTTGTGACAGCAAGAAAACGTCCTATTTGTACCACGCTTCCTCCAATCATATGCTGATTTACAAAGTATTTGATGACAAAACGATTACAACGTTAATTGTCTTCAAATTCATTAGCATCATTTAAAAGCAGATTAATCAACAGCGTGGACGAGACATGCACGTTTCGGGTATTTAATCCTCGTCATTGATCCTCAATCCAAAACAATGAAATATGGCCAAAATCGGTGAAAATCATGTCCAAAATATACCGAAAAACGTAGATAGATGGCTGGGATATGATGCTTCAGAACCCAGGTTGTAGAAATTTGAGAAACTTTTGGAAGCAGAAATTTCGAATTCGTTTGAAGAAACGAGCAACCAAAATTGGTCGAACTTGGTTACATGTGCCCTCGGGGACTCCTGGTTCACCAGCAGCGACGCTCACCAAGTGGTACAAATGTTAAACGTCTTCAAATTCATTAACATCATTTAAGGAGGGTTTTATCACCAAGATGGCGGCGGCGCTTTTTCTCACTCCTAGGAAAGGTACAGTCTTTACTGCCTTCAAACATTTGATACGCTGATTGACATTCACATTTGAGTAACCTGATGAAGCATCCGGAATCCGGTGTCATTGGAAGAAATTATGGCGATTGTCGAGATTGTGGACTTTGGGAGTTTTATCGATGAGCAAACAACGACGTCATTATGACGTTATCGGGAAAAATTGCTTCAAAAACCTTCGCATTCAAAATGCAATAGAAACATTGATACCAAACATATCGCTTTGAAACTTTGCATGTATAAAATAGAAAATTCAATCTTCATCAAAGTGAATTCGTTCGGGAGTTCGAAAATTAACATTACAGGATAGCAGATGTCACTTCATTCTCGGAAGAAACATTGGAAAATATAAAGCTTTGTAATATTTTATCAAAAATTTAATTGTTCTCATTTAATCATGAAATCATCTCCGGACATTGTTGATAATTTTGTTAGTTTTTGACAAGGTTCCACAGAAATCCTAATAATTAATCAACAACTACAGTTAATTGGCTCGAAAGTGCAATTTTTGAGCGACAGTGTCATATTTGATTCCAGTATCCTGCCTTTGTTTAAAATACAGTTCATCTCATCTTTTCCACATGCAAGTGCAATACATTTATTAAGATATCGGATGCTAAATCAAAATTAATTTCCAATAGCTTTACGAGAACTGGAATGACACTTTCAATATTATGACATTATCAAGAATTTCACGAAAACGTCGATTAATGCATATTTCAAAGTCTCGTAGATAATTTTCCTGTGGATAGAATCAAATGTAAGTTTGTATAATCATGGACAGACAAGAAATATAAAATTTCAGAAATTTTGAGAAAAAATTCATTTGGCCTCCAAGTGTTGAATACCTCCTTAAAAGCAGATGAATTAACAGCATGGACCAGCCATTCATATTTCCGGTATTTAACCCTCGTCAGTGATCCTCAATCAAAAACAATGAAGACAAAAGAGAAAGGATCTTCAATAATACAAAATAGATCTTTAAATCTATCATGTTTCCACTGTTTTGATCTCAATTTTTCAATAATATTGATCAAAATCGGAATTCATAGTAAACTATGTTACCGAAATGACGTCTAATAGACCAACAAGAAACTAAAACTAATAGATACGACGAATCAAGAGTGTTTATTTCTTGTTCACGGTGAAATGTGTTATTTCAAAATGAAAAACGTATATTATGACAATAGAAACAGGAGTCTTCTCTCCCTCTATAGAAAATGTATACAGGAGATTGTACTCTAATGTTTTCCGAAATGGAAGTAACCAGATATGACCGTTTTACCGAATTGAAGCGGCGGGTGTTGCATGAAAGCAGGAGATGCTTACTCTTCCTTGGCACCTGGTCTCACTCCTATATCGGGAGTTCGCTTCTTTTCATATGGTTTTTGTTTGCTTGCTTTGGTTCCTGTTTTATCCTGATTTTGTATGCCTTCGGTTTCTGATTTTCTGAATTATCGATTTTGTGCTGTATTCAGGGATATGGTCATTATCCATATTTGTCATTAAAAATGTGAAGACCGAAACAAGTTCTCCTATCACATAATGTACATAGTATTATATCACACAAGGAATTTATTCGGTTGCTACGGGGATCTAATGAAATAACTGTCAACCTCATGAAAAAAGAGATCTATTCCTGATATGTACGTCAATATGTACATCGAGACTATTACCGAATTTCACAAGTATTCATGGAGTTGTTGCGACAGGTATTGCATGCAGTCAGGGGACGCTGACTCTCAACTGGTACCTAGCCTCACTTCAAAATATTGTTTCTTTCAGGGTCGCAGTTTCTAATGATTATGCCTTACCTTATGCATAACTGTTGGGTACTTCTTCGACGTTTATGTACATGTATAAGGTTTAATATCTGATAATATTTGAAACTTAAAGTGATATACGGTCAGCCTTTTTAACGATCACTAAATTGTAAGGTTTGATCAAATCATTCTCGCAAAAAGGAAACGGACGATTTATTAATAAAGTCCATCCCCACAATTTATACTGAGGTTTAACATTTTAAGTTGCGCTAACATGTCATATCAGTTAATACGTACACGAGTACTAAATACATTGTAAATGAATATATATTATGATCGGCAGTAAATAAAGAGGAAATGTAAGTAAAGATGATAAATCAGTTTTTTTGATCAACGGAAAAGAAAACTGAAGCGTGTCGTTCATTAAACCCAAGATTCATTAGATAGGATGTTATTCTTATTTGTAAAGATTTCTGGTATATTTATACAGCTTTTACACCAAGAAAAACGGCTCAAGATCGAATGTCGCTCAATTTCCCTCTGAAACTGATCACACTTATGCCTTTTGCCATGTGAAGCTCTTACAAAAGTTCCCCGCGAGAGGAAAATATTTTTCCTGACGTGGTCGCCATAGCACTTTCTATATAGACATAACCTCAGACAGTGCATGTTTTAGAAATGGTTTTCATTTTTCGTGCATAAACATCGACGGCGGGTGCGGCTAGCCAAACAGGGGATGCTTTCTCATACCGGGCACCTGGTCCTACATCTAGCTTTTACAAAATTTTCTCAAATTTCTATGAGTTAAAGAAGATCCTGACGATAATCTCAACAGCACTCACAATAGAGCACTATGTTGAGGGCAAAAAACCTGGGTCATATTACATTGTTTAGATTGAGGATCACTGACGAGGGTTAAATACCTGAAACGTGCATGTCTGGTCCATGCTGTAAAATTATCTGCTCTAAAATGATGCTACAGTAATAGATTTGAAGACGTTTAACAATCGCTAGGGGTCCGTCGATGCTCCATTTGGTGCTCTATTGTGAGTGATGTTGAGACTGTCATCAAGATCTTCTTATCTCTTATAAATATATTTTTTCCGGACAATTAAAAGGAAACCGTTACAGAGAATTCATTGATGACTTGAAAATAGCTTTAACACTAAGAAACACAGATCAACTTCGAAGATGGGTCTTGTGCCTCTATGATAAGAAGATCTGAATGTCAGTCGGACTCTTCGGGTGATAACATACTTGAGCTCGCTACAGCCGGCAGAGCACGGACTGTATTACATATGCCCTCTTTTGATATCCATTTACATATTCATCTGTGTTACTTGGGCCCCTGCGTATTTCGGTCTTGTTTGTGTGTTGTCATTTGACAGTGAGTAGGTTATTTTACACCACAATTATACGTTCATCGAGACCTCTGGGTAATCGGAAAAATGGGAGGGTTGTGCGCACGTAATCCAGGATAATCACACCTTCTGCTATTTCCGTGGCAGATAGCCGTCCTAAGTCGGCACCGGTTGTCAATTGGTCTCGTTGGTTTATGTGTAGTCCTTTGTGTTTGAAGTTTCTGGCTTGTGCGTTGACGTTCCTTGTCCCTTATGCGTCTCATTCTGTGCTTGACTGCTTTGTATTTTTGCATTGGGTGTTTTGGGGTTTTGCTGTGGGTGCTGCAACCTGGTGTTGTTGGAGATCCCCTCCTTTGAAACTAAGGAAAATACAATATTTCAATATTTCCGGACATTTAAAGAAAATTCGTGACATAGTGTGCGTGTATGGTATACGTTGTAGAATCCACTTTATGGCTTTTTTACAACGGTAGAGAGAGCGCCGGATTTTATTGGCGTTGATGTTTCTGTAGGGCGGTCTTGAATTCTCATACAGTTTTGGCATGTACGACTGAATCTGGTAGGTAATTCCAGTGTATACACGTGTCTACGAAAAACGAATGTTGGTATTGCGATGTTCTGCTGCTAGGTGTGACTAGTTCTCTGCTAAACTGGAGTTCAGACGTATAAACAAAGTTGCCTTAAGTAAGTTTTGCTTTTACACCTAGAAAAACAGGTCAAGTTCGGATATGGGTTATGTATCTTAATTAAGTGCAAAGTAATGCCGAATGGAGAAAAACAAAGTTTGTGATTTTTTGTTGTTGATATTTTGAATGAAAATTATTTCAGGGAGAGAATCAATTCAATATTTGCATAAAGATTTTACACAAAGAAATACAGGTCAACTTTGAATTTAGCCATATAATTCAATTACGTGCAGAGTTATGCCCTTGGAAACTTCCCTGTATACATTAAAATTGTCACTATTTACAAAATATATGTTTAGATATACATGTATTGCAACCTTATGGTCTCTCCCCCACAATAATTATGCAAATTCAGTGTTTCTATCTTTAAATAATTTCCATTTATTTTGTCTATGGGATATTTCCAATCATCTGGGAGAAGATAACGTAAACTTTACGATCACGTGCTAAACTGATGTTATAGTAATGATTATCATTCCTGCCAATGGTTAACCCTACCTCTGTCAATACGAAGTATTCTTATGTCACTTGACAGCAACAGAAGCCTGTCACAGGTCTGGGTGCAATAGACAAAATGGCGATGATTTGTTCTAACTTAAGGCAACTTTGTTTATACATCTGGACTCCAATTTAGTCATGACTTTCGTTGGCGATTTGATTGTGAAATATCCCATGCTCCCAATATATACTGTGTGCATGATTTTGTATATGCACTTCATTCTCATACTACTTTAATCAACATGTTACTTCCGTATGTGGTCTTTTATGTTCAATGTTTCTATGGTGTGAGTTGATGTTCCTTGTCCCTTTTGCGTCTCTTTCTGTGAGTGTCTGTTCTGTGTTTTTTTGCATTCGGTGTTTTGGGGTTTTGCTGTGTTGTTGGAGATCCCCTCCTTTCCGTATGTTCATAAACCGTAAAATTAACCAGGAATTTTTATTCGAAGTTACAAAGTGACTGTAATACACAACGCGGAGTGCATAAATTGCAGGCCCGAGTGGACTGCAGTACTTTCAGTTGCTTTATAATTTTATTATAAGTTTTCTCATTATAAGTGAAATTAGTCGGGCGGGTGTATGATCGATCCTTCGATCAATAAGTTTTCATTATATTTTCATTCATATCGATATCTTCTTAACAGAATGAGACACGTTTTTTTTTAACTACTAAAACTTAAAATACAATCTGAACATGTTAAACGTCTTTAAATTCAATAGCATCATTTAAAACCTGATAAATTTTCAGCATGGACCAGACATGCACGTTTCAGGTACGAAACCCTCGTCAGTGATCCTTAGTCTAAACAATGTAATATGGCCAAAAAATATGAAAATTCAATCCAAAAATGTACCAAAAGACGTAGCAGAATGGGTGGGATATGATGCTACAGGACCCACGTTTTAGAAATTTCAAGAAATTTTGTAACAGAAAATTTCAAATGCGTTGAAGAGACAGACGATCAACCAAAGTTGATCGAACTTGGCTACATGTGCCCTCGGGGACTCTTGGTCCACCAGCAGTGACACTCACCAAGTAGTTCAAATGTTAAACGTCTTTAAATTCAATAGCATCATGTAAAACCTGATAAATTTTCAGCATGGAGCAGACATGCACGTTTCGGGTACTAAACCCTCGTCAGTGATCCTTAGTCTAAACAATGTAATATGGCTATATGGTATATCTATATTATTGATTCCAATACGGAAAAATAAGATGATTCTGCGTAAAACATTTTTTCACCACTGAAATATCAAACAACAATTGATAACAAATATAGATAATGACCATATCTCTATACACTGTTCAAAATCGATAATTCAGAAAATCATTAACCGAAGGAATACAAAATCAGGATAAAACAGGAACCAAAGCATGCAAATAAAAACCTCCACAACATGAAAAGAAGCGAACTCCCAATCTGGGAGTGAGACCAGATTCCCAGTTAGAGTCACCATCTCCTGCTTGCATGCAACACCTGCCGCTTCATTTCGGTAGAATTGTCACATCCAGTTCATTCCATTTCGGAAGATATCAGCTTTTTCTGTGGTTGGATGGTTTAAATTGTCTACGACAGCATATCATCCACCATTCGGGACAATTGGACATCAGAGTGTATGATGAGTTCCCTGTATCGACGGTATAACTTCCTTAGTGACGATGTTGATTGATCATAAACGTATCCCTTATTGAGAAGGTTATCCGAAATACCCCTCGCTATTTAGGTTACCTAGGTCTGAGCTCGATTAAAACAAAAACATCGGTACAAATGTTGCATTCTTTTTACGGAACCAGGACAAGAATTTTTTTTTTTCATGAAAACATGTAACTTCACATTGTACGTAGAAGAGAGCTCTACTTTACTCATATGTCATTGTCGTATATTTGGACATTTTTTTTCATAATGTCGAAGGGTTCCAACTCCAAACCGTCTTGAAGAAAATTCCAAACCAATTTCCATGCACCAGAAACGTGTTTTGAATATAAAATTCTCATTAGTGATGCTTCTGGCAGAGCCACCAAAACTCAATTCAGTAGCGCCCTCTTTTATTTTTTGAATGTAGATTTGTATATTCACATTACAGAGAGTGCGCGGCTCTACATTTCCTGTAGGGTCGATTCAGTAGCATATCCAAATCAAATCTATTTCAAAAAAGCATTTGAGGATGGTGCTAATATGTTTAACTCCTTTAATTTCGATCATATTTATCGGTGAAATGGCTAGTTTCCGAAATAGCAAAATATATATATATGATGGAAAATTGATAAAAGGCCAAAACAAAGCTTCTTTCAGGTGACAGAGCTTGAAAGAAGTAATTAATTCCTTGAATTAACAAAGTTACCAATGTTTCCTTCACCCATTCATATATACATTGATGACAACCTTACTTATTTTGTAAAGTACTGGCTTACAAGGAATTTGTCCTTGGAAATCTTCCCATGTGTTTTTACATTAGTTAAATAAACTGACTCCCAAAAGAAACGTTACATGTGAGTAAATTGTAATGCACACATATACATTTTTCAATGATGTAAATTCAGATCATGAACAGATCATTTTCATTTCATCACATGACCATTACACAATAGCTTTGCTGAAAGCAAGGATTACATAAAGAAAATCACTAATATATTCATTTTTTGGTTAACTCGATTCCTTTGTAGGAACACCGAGTCTTGATTCTGTTTTCTGCAAGTCTCCAGCCCGTACCGCTCGCATTTATTATATTGTAGAGATGGAAATTAAAGTGTTCAAACTCCGTTACCAATGACACACCATCTGAACAAAAATAATTAATCACTGAGTAGGAGACATATAATTACTCCAAAAATAATAATTTTATGTATAATTGTATTATTAACTGAATACCAAATGTCCACAAGGAATAACCATGTTTGACTGGCCTAAGTATTAATGAAATGGTATCTATCAATTATAGCGTACATCTTTTTCTTTATCGAATTTATTCAGGTTGGCGCTACCTACTATTAATTTTGGTCATTCATTGGCCAAGCAGCGATATTGTTGGTAATACTAAGACAGAAATTGGGATAGACGTTGGTGACAAATATGGATAATGCCCATATCACAAGACATAGTACAAAATCGATAATTTAGAAAATCATAAACTGAAGCATACAAAACCACCATAAAGTAAGAACCGAAGCAAAGAAAAACCTCTTCAATTTTAGTTCTTTTAACTTGAATACTATGCTTGCATTAGATGTGCACATGATTCATGTGATATATGGAAATCCTTAGCTCGACCCATTTCAACAGAGCCGCTTACAATGCTGTTAACAACACCTTCTGTTCTTGCTTGAGATGTCTCATAAGATAAGTTGTCTTTCGTGTTGCTGTCGGGCTTGTGAGACAGTCGTTGTCTCCGTCTTTTTGTCCTTTTATTAGATTATCGTCAGGATCTTCTTTAACTCATTTGTCCTACTTTCTCTTCAAGTGGGGAAGCTCTGTTGTATATTATTCCAATAATGTCGAAGGGTTCCAAGTCTCTGCCTTCTTGAAGAAAATTCTAAACCAATTTACATGCACCAGACACCAAGATTCGTAAGTATTTCCATTCCGATTTTTGTAATATGGTCTCGACTGTTGTTTTTTTTTTCATATATATGCTATTAAATACAGACACATATACATACAAACATACAAGTAGAAGTAATATCACATCAGCAAATAAGTCAAGCATGGACAGTATACCAATATATTATACAATTATTGACTGGGAATTCGGGCAATATATGATTTGTTGGACCTGGAGATAAAACATTGGGCTTAACTTTGTCTGAAGGTCCAACAACTCATATATTGCCCGAATTCCCAGTCAATAATTATTTTGTTATACCTTACATCAAGACTGCAGCAACGAACCGATTAACTCGGTATGTTTACGCTCATTTTCGTCTATAAGAGAAAGAGCGCGGAAAAATAGGTAGAGCTAATAGCGCCATCAACGACGTGACGTCACAAACGATTAACTGTTTATCGGTCAATATTTTTATTTAATATTGCTCTAGGGCAAATATTGATGTAAATATTGACTGCTTGGTCAAATATTCGAATTTATAGGCATTTTTCCAACTTGCAGCAAGGTCATAGGCGGCACAGGCTTGCAATATAACCTTGCCGTCACCGCTTTTTTCCTACGCCATTTCACGCAATGATAAAACCCGAGAGGCATCGCAGGTACGGCATGTCGTCACAGTGACGTCATTCGGACTTCTGACGTAAACAATGCGAAAGGCAGAGACACATATTTGAGTGTTTAGGGACGAGTAAATGGGCAATGAAGGAAACGATTCTTTTCTTGGTGTAGGAAGATTTATACAAGACTCATGTCTAAAGACGGTAGGTTTCGATTTAAAGCTAGAATTTGTATTTTTACTGGAGACTTCTCGCTCAGCTGATTGTGTTGGCAAAGTACGAATGAAGAAAGAATCCCTGATACTGCATCGTATTGCATGGAAAGAAAAGCATTGCATGTACACTGCATACCTCAGAAATGTAGTCAAACCTGATGGTATATACTTGCAATACTTAATTTACAAATATGAAGCCCCAGTTCTAGTCTGCAAGAATCTTGCAGACAAACAATAGGCGATGACGGCAGAGGTAGATTTCAAAGTGAAGAAAAGCGGAACTGAAATCGGACGCATGCGTAGGAGATTGGCATTTTTCCTATGAATATTTTATATGGAGATACTGATAAGGGTATAACAAATAATTAATATTACAGTACAACATACAAACATTACACCTAAACAGTCAAATTACTTAAGCAATTTTAGATTGAATTAATGAAAAACTAAATTTGAACTTCGTGAGTGGTAAGGTGTTAGAGTGAAAAAAGATATGTTTTTCCTAAGTTTAATGTAGAGCTCCCCATTTGTTATAAAAATAGATAATTTATTATTTTTTATCAAGAATAGTCTTTTCTAGTTTTTTTATAGTAAAAGATCTCTTGTCTAGCACCCTCTATGTAGGGTTTTCTGTTAATAGATATATGACTTAACTGTTAGAAAGATCAAATTAATTATTTTATCAGGATAGAATTTTCCCAAGATAAATTCATACTTTTCAACATATGTGTTTATGTCTAATCTTTAGTTTAGCCAAATAACAATATCTTCCCAGATTAGTGTTACAAATTTACAGTCATAAAAAAAGATTTTCGATTGTTTAACTTTCAGTGTTACAAAATGTATACGTATCATTATCTTATATTTTCATTTGAAATAAAAAAATAACATTCGTCCCAAGAATTCTTTGAACAATTCTGTATTGTAGCCATTGTAATTTGACATCTTTATTTTCTTTAAATATTTTTCTGTTTATTATTTTCCACATATCATGTGAAATCACGTTAAAAGTATTTCGACTGATGTGTTTGAATTGCACTCACCTATTTATACATGTAGTACATATAGCACATGATACAATATCATTGTCTATGTCTGTTTGTGCCCTTTTTATCTTCCGGAGTCAAAAGCAATAAATTCAAAACTCCTAATACCAAAAATGTGTTTATTTCTATCTGTGCCAAAAATTCAATTTCGTATATAATTTGAATCTTATTTAAAAAATATTTGTAGATAAGATGTATGATTAAAGCCAATCTCTTTTTTAAGTTGTAGTTTTACATTCAGCACTGTGCGTATAGCGGTATATATTTTTTTGCCTCAATAAGAACGCTTGTACTAGAATGATAAGCCTACGCAATATTTTACGAATTGTTTGTGATACAATAATATTAATTAATATTCACTATAATTGGCCTGAAATAAGCAAGGAATGTTAAATCATTACCAACATATAAAATCCTGAAAGACCATTGGATAATCCATACCACGTAAACGCCGTGTATATCTTATATCCTGCTGCTCAGATTTATATCGTTAGACGCTACTATGACAACATGAACGCCAATTATTTCTTGACGTCATAGAGGATTTTTCCTGTTAAAGATTAATTTCATCAATTTTATTGCGCTTAATATGTCCTTTATTCTTAACCTCAGTAAATAAAGTCAGTTTTCAGTTCATACATTTTGAATTAACCTTTTCCACGGACGATCTTTTTTTAATTGAGAAAATCATTTTTAAATCCAACATCGAATAAAAAGTTTAGACATTTTAGAAATTTTATTTACACGCCATTTTGTTTTGGACATAAAAAGGATTTAAAAAAATCATGCATTTGATAAAATATATGCGTAACATATTATGTAGCTTACCTGGTATAGGATTAAAATAATTAAAATAAATAGGTGATATTATTAGTTACATAGTGTGTAGTTTCCGTATTTTTATTATAAACACTTACTTCATGTTGCAGTGTGAAGCAGTTAAAATCGTTCCCCGTGACCCGATGTTTAGAAGTGTATTAATTACTTCTTTGGGTTTAGTACCCGAAACGTGCATGTCTGGTCCATGCTGAAAATTTATCTGATCTTAAAATGTTGTTATTGAATTCGAAGACGTTTAACATATATGGGGTAGTGAATTTCACTTCGCTCTCGTCCCATGTGAAATTTACTAACCCAATATATCCTTTATGAGGTCAATTTTACGACAGTGTTCCAACTCTATACCTTCGTGAAGAACATTTCAAACCAATTTTCCCTGCACCAGACACATGTTCCGAATATAAAATCTTCATCAGTGATGCTTCCAGCGGAGCCACCAAAATTCTTTTCAGTAGCGCCTTCTTTAATGTTTTGAATTCAGATTTGTACATTTACTTTACAGAAGGTGCGCGGCTCTAAATTTCCTATAGGGTCGATTCCGTAGCATATCCAGATAAAATATATATTCAAAATAGCATAGGAGGGATGGTGCTAAGATGTTAACCCCCTTAAATTTCGGTAAAAGTTTTGAATGGAATCACAAGTTATCGAAATAAAATAATATCTATGATGTCAAATCGATAAAGGGCCAGAACAAAGCTTCTTTCAGGCGACAGAGCTGGAATGAAGTAATTAATACACTGTCATAGACCATTTGAACAATCCAACCAAAGATTTTACTCTATGTCTTCCGAAATAGAAGTATCCGGATGTGACAATTCTACCGAATTGAAGCGGCGGGTGCTGCATGCAAGCAGGAGATGCTTACTCTTCCTGGGCACCTGGTCTCACTCCCATATCGGGAGTTCGCTTCTTTTCATGTGGTGGAGGTTTTTGTTTGTTTGCTTTGGTTCCTTTTTTCCCTGATTTTGTATGCCTTCGGTTTCTGATTTTCTGAATTGTCGATTCTGTGCTGTATACAGGGATATGGTCATTATCCGTATTTGTCATTCTAAACATCAGAAAGGAGGGGATCTCCCAACAACACCTAGTTGCAGCACCAACAACAACCTCCCACAACACCCACTGCAAAACACAAAAAAGACACGCACAGATAGAGACGCAGTGGTACAAGGAACGTCAAATCACAGAAAAACATAGAACACAAATGACTACACATAAACCAACGAGACCAATGGGCAAACGTTGCCGACTTAGTACGGCCATCTGCCACGTCAGCAGGGGAACGATTTTAACTGCTCAACTCTGCAACATGAAGTATATAACGTAAACTACACACTATGTAACTAATAATGTCATCTATTCATTTTAATAAAAGAACACAATACTGAACCTCAACCAGTGACATCGCAACCATGTATGTTTGTTTGCTAAATCATCCACATTTTGTTAACATTTTCTGAATAAATAGCAACAGTAAATTTGGTGATTTTTTTAGAATAAACAAGGGAAAATGGCAGCATTAGAACTTCGCATGAATGTAACTATGTAGTTCTACATTTGAAATAAAAAAAAAATACGATTAGGATTTCGTATGATTAAAAGATAATTACCCTAACGATGTTAAACGTCTTCAAATTCAACAGAATCACGCCATAGCACTTTCTATATAGATATAACCTCAGACAGTGCAATGCATGTATTTTATATATTGTTATCATTTTCGTGCATGAACATCGACGACGGGTGCGGCTAGCCAACAGGGGATGATTACTCCTCCCAGGTACCTGGTCCCACCTCTAGCTTGCTAGGGGTCCGTCGATGTTCAATTTGTTCTAATGTGAGTGCTGTTGAGATTATCGTCAGGATCTTCTTTAACTCATTAGGAACAGATAAATTTGCAGCATGGACCAAACGTGCACGTTTTTATACTTAATCCTTGTCAGTGACCCTCAATCTAAATAATGTCAAGTGGCCTAACAGAAATTACTATATCCAAGAATGATCCAAGAATGATTCTGAAAGGCATATCAGGATGCTATGATGCTACAAGACTCATGTTAAAGAAATTTTGATAAAAGAAATTTTCGAATGCGTGATGCTCACTAAGAAGAACAAATGTTAAACGTATTCAAATTCAATAATAAATCATTCATAAAAAGAAAATACCAAAACAAAAGAAATGATTATTATATAGAACTGTATTAGAGAAAAAAAGGGGGGGGGGGTTACAGCACGCAAAACCACCAATTGAGTTATCGAGAACAATTATATCAAATTGAACAATAAATGAGTAAAAGAAGTTCCTGACGACAATCTCAACAGCACTCACAACAGAGCACAAAATTAAGCATCGGCGGACCCCTAGCAAGCTAGAGGTGGGACCAGGTGCCCGAGGGGAGTAAGCATCCCCTGTTAGCTAGCCGCACCCGCCGTCGATGTTTAAGCACGAAAATGAAAACGATATATAAACTTCATGCACTGTCTGACGTTATGTCTATATAGAAACTGCTATGGCGACAAGGTCAGGGAAATATATTCAAAACACTTACTGTCAAACCCCTCGCGGGGAACTTTTTTACGAGCTCCACACGGCAAAGGGCATAAGTGTGACACAAATGAGTTAAAGAAGTTAAAATGGCAAAACACATTTTAGATATTAAGGAGAACACTACAAAGGTAAACTGAATATATTTGTATGTTTGTATAATATAATAAAATATAATATAATATAATATAATATAATATAATATAATATAATATAATATAATATAATATTATACAATGATGGACTTTTTACGAGGTGAATATGGTGTGATATTTTCTGAAATTGAATATTTTCAGATTCAGAAAATATTACACCATGTCGTATCGGTCAATATTTTCATATTTAGAAAATATCACACCATATTCACCGAGTGAAAAGTCCACAATTGTTTAATTATATAGTGGACTAAGTCACTTAATCAGCTTTTATAAAGGTACATTTTCGAAATGGCTGACATCGACTTTTCTTTGAAAATGTTTCAAGAAGTGTTAATATCAGCATTTTATGTCGCTGAATTATCCTGAACGTAATGGAATTCATTCAATGAGTCAAGTGAAGAATGTTTCAGAGTCAAAATCCGTAGATAGGCTCAAAATTCAAGAATTTGAGCTCAGCTTCAGGGTCCTTGCTGCTGTTTACGAAATTACATTAATGACGTCACAGATATAAATTTCGCGCGTTTTCGATATTTCATGGTAAAACGGAAGCAAGAGATTTCGCGGTAGTGATATTTAATGAAATTGCCCCTCACAGGTCAATATGATGAGACAATGACTCGTCACGTGACAGTTCTCAGCCACTGAGAGTAGGAATATAAACAGACTATATAATATAATATAATATAATATAATATAATTTAATATTCAGGTCAGGCTGCGACTTTTAAGAAGAAAGATCTATCGTAGAGAAATATTACCTAGAGCTATTCAGACAAAAATTTAAAAAAAAATTGTCTCTTGTTTTTTTTAATGCTACACATGTCCAATTCACTTGGCCTCTTTGAGCATTTTTGTCTTTTCTGAGAATTCTATGTGTGTTTTTTTTTACATACTTCTACAGAAAATTCAGGACATTTCAAGAGTCCATATATATGAGGATTATGCGGGATTCTCATAGTCTCAAATTATAGGCGACTTCGAGAATCTCTGAGAACACAAAGAGTTCGAATGGTAGCATATTTTTCTGCTGGTTGCCATGCCAACATATGGTAATTTTTCAGAGATTTGAATCCTTGAAAGCATAACTCTACGAAAATTCAGGAATGAATATTGCAAGGAGTATTATTATTATTTTTTGAAATAATGAACAAACTGAGATTATATGTTATTTATTGTTTAAGAAGGTTTACAATATTATGTGATATGAAAATGTAGTTAACTCCCTGTATTCACTTATCCTTATTAAGAGAACACTCAAAATATTCATTAAAGCTAAGACATAGGTATACTGAAGAAAATTGAAAAAAAGTTAATCAAGAACTGATATCCAAGCACCTTATTAACAAAATATTCACCATTGAATGGCTAGAGTAATGAATGGCATTGTTCAAATAAATAGACATTAATATAGCTGTATAATGTTTTGTTTTCAGATTGTTAACTATTTAAAAGTTTAATTCTTATCTGAACTTTAAATGGTTAACTAACGAAGTGGATTTGCAAAAAAATGCCCTTGAATATTGCTGCCGACAGGAGGTTACTCTTCATTATTCTCGCTATGGGAAACCCAACTATCTACGCAATCTTTCTTTTTACTCATTGGTTAATGACGCAAGCTTATAGTTTTGGTCATTAATGTCATATTGAGCCATCGCCTAATAGTATTTGGACCATTATCGTTGTTGTCTGATATCCATTGTGTAGTTGTGTAATTTTAACTCATTAGTAATTGATATACAAATGTAGATCTGCACCTCTCGGCACGTGTTAACAATGTGTCCTTCACTTTTATAATTTGCTTATGTCCCTCACACAAACATTCGTAACAGGTTGCCCACGCCGCAACATATTTGCGTAACAGGAATGTGTCCCATGCATGCGGTTGAACAAAAGATGAACATTTTAAGAAATATAGTTTGCATATAAATGTACAAACTCATGTTATAACAATTGTCTGTAGCTACATGTATTTGAATGGTTTTATATTCCCAGTGATAACCATACTACCAAAACATATCCAAGGGAAATCGAAGCAAACTTTTGATCAATGAAGATATCGATGATTTCTCAAAGATGTTGCAACTTTTTGCGATATGATATTAAAGATTAATCGCAACTTCATCATTTTTATCATAAAAATGTTAATTACATCATCATAAGTAGGTCTAAATTGGATAGATTATTTCAGATAATGACTAAATGTTACAGTAGCACATTTTCAAGACATAGTGCTCTGTTTAACTCACTTTTTGTCCATTGATGTGTGGCTATATCGTATATTACTTCCGCGGTATTTTGTACTAAGTAATTCAATCACCATGTTGTTATTTCGAATGTCAAAACATGGGCAGACGTCAATTTGTGTCACCATCTGACAGGTTCTGTGCTTTAGGGATGCTGCAAGCAGGTTCATCAATCCGTGCCGTTGCCAATATGTTAAATATTTCCAAGCTTCTAATTCGGTATCGCCTGACGAATTCCCTAGCAGATAGACCAAGGTCAGGAAGGATAAGGAGTACCACGTTGCCCCAAGAAATATTTATTTCGAACATTGATTTTACGGTCACATGATGTCACAGCATCGACTCTTCAGATGTAGATCCTGTCTGCAACAGGAGTAAGATTTTCCGATCAAATCATCCAAAACCGCCCGCATGCTGTAAATCTCCGTTCAAGGTATCCTGCAATACGAGTACCCTTGACCAGGCGTCATCGACGTTGTCGTCTGGATTGGTATAGGGGTCACTTACGTTGGAATCAAGGCCAGTGGACATCCGTATGCTTTTCTGACGAATCTCAATTCAACTAACGGTTCAGTGACGTAAGACGTCGCGTATATCGCCGACCTTGTGAACGATATATTGTTATGCCCTAGTGGGGAACATGATCGGTACGGAGGTGGGTCTGTTATGGTCTGGGCGGGGATTTCGGCTTTCAGAAAGACGGATTTGATCGTTATTGATGGTAATATGACGTCATGGAGCTACATGACCGAACTCTCAAGGCAAATTGTACTTCCTTTCCTCCGTAGACTATTAGCTGCAGCTGAATTCCAAGACGGCATTTAAACCCTTTAGAACACATATGGGATGATTGGGACGTCGTATGTATAGGGACAACCCTCCTGATAAATTCCGCCAGTTCCAGCAGGGATTGGTTCAGGAATGAACAATATTCCCCATTTGAAACACAATCAGGAAGTGTATTCGGAGCATGAGGAATCGGTGCACGACCTGCATCAGTGCTAAAGTGACATACTCCATATTGACTCTATCACTAAGACGCTGGTTAAAATTGATATTGACCCCTACCATATTTTAACTCTATTGTAACGATGGTTATTTAATTCACATTCAATGTGTTATCTCTTACATCGAGTTATAAGGCCATCTATACGAGAATCGAATTATATCATGACAAATATGGATAATGACCATATCCCTGTATACAGCACAAAATCGATAATTCAGAAAATCAGAAACCGAAGGCATACAAAATCAGGATAAAACAGGAACCAAAGCACCATATGAAAGGATAGCGAACTCACGATATGGGAGTGAGACCAGGTGCCCAGGAAGGGTAAGCATCTCCTGCTTGCATGCAACACCCGCCGCTTCAATTCGGTAGAACTGTCACATCCGGTAACTTCCATTTCGGAAGACATAGAGTACAATCTTTGGTTGGATGGTTCAAATGGTCTATGACAGAATATCATCCACCATTATGGAGAGTGGGACATCATAGTGTATGACGAGTTCCCCATATCGACCGTAGAACTTCCTCAGTGACGATGTTAGTCGGTCACAAACATATCCCTGACTGAGAAGCTTATCTGAAAGACGCCTAGCTCTCAGAACAAAATCCGCATATTTGGCACTTGCTCTGGCATAGCGTATCAACTGAGATATGAACACGCCATAAGCAGGCGATGAAGGGATGTTGCTACTCAGAAAAGGAAAGTTTGTAATGCTGAAATTGAAGTCACGTTTGTCAAAGAGTGAGGTGTTCATGTGACCATCAGTGTCGTAGGACAACATTATGTCCAAATAGGATGCTGAATTATTTGTCTCTGTAGTTTCTTTTACTTCAAGCTCTGAAGGATAGATACTGCTGAGGTAATCCGCGAATTTTGGATTATTGATGGACAACACATCGTCTATGTATCTGTAAGTGAAGTTGAAGTCAGAAGCTAAGTATCTTTTCCCTTCAGAGACCAAAGATTGAATGAATTCAGCTTCGTATGAGTAGAGAAAAATGTCGGCAAGGAGTGGGGCACAATTGGTCCCCATTGGAATTCCGACAATTTGCTGGAAGACCTTTCCTCCAAATCATTTTGTTACTTTGATATGAAAATTGAAAAAAAAAGAATATGTTATTCTAAACATTTTTGAGCAGTGCATATCCGGCTTCTGATTAAACTTTTCGAATCGATGCAAAAATCACATTTTGGTTTCCTCATCCTCACGTACAACTATATGTCTTCATGCGAATACAACTTCCAAATTTATTTTTGTCGGCTAGTTTTTGGATCTTTTTCATAAATTCAATTCAAGGACCATAGTCCGAGAGTTGGACATTCTGGAAATTTTACAAAAAAAAAATATTGTCAACGTCTTTTGAATTTTGGACCCATACAAGCAACAATTACTAAGGGTATTTCACAACCTGCCTTTTATGGTGACATCATAAACAATTGCAAAAGACGAAGAAGGTTCAAAGATAGACAGAATAACCATCAAAATTGCGTCAGAATAATTGAACTATTTTTATACCGTAGATACGATGGAGCTGTGCATGTCTGGTCCACGTTGCCAATTTATCTGCTCTTAAATGATGCTATTCAATTTGAAGACGTTTACATTTATACCACTTGGTGAGTGTCACTGCTGGTGGACCAGGAGTCCCCGAGGGCACATGTAGCCAAGTTCGGTCAATTTCGGTTGATCGTTCCTTCAACGCATTCTAAATTTCTGTTATCAATATTTCTTGAAATTTCAAAAAAGTGGGTCCTGTAGCATCATATCCCACCCATCCTGCTACGTCTTTCGGTACGCTTTTTCGACATAGTAACTTTCATACTTTTTGGCATATTACATTGTTTAGATTTTAGGATCACCGATGAGGGTTAAGTACCCGAAACGTGCATGTCTGGTCCACGTTGCCAATTTATCTGCTCTTAAATGATGCTTTTCAATTTGAAGACGTTAACATTTATACCACTTGGTGAGTGTCACTGCTGGTGGACCAGGTGTCCCCGAGGGCACAAGTAGCCAAGTTCGATCAATTTTGGTTGATCGTTTCTTCAACGCATTCTAAATTTCTGTTATCAAAATTCTTGAAATTCAAAAAAAATGTGGGTCCTGTAGCATCATATCCCACCCATCCTGCTACGTCTTTCGGTACGCTTTTTCGACATAGTAACTTTCATACTTTTAGCATATTACATTGTTTAGATTTTAGGATCACTGATGAGGGTTAAGTACCCGAAACGTGCATGTCTGGTCCACGTTGCCAATTTATCTGCTCTTAAATGCTGCTATTCAATTTGAAGACGTTTACATTTCATGACAGAAAAAAATATGTACGGTTGTATACTATGGCTGGAAGCCATATTATACCGTCAATTACCATAAATGATCCTCTGAATAATGAATGTAAATAGGTAAGGTTACCTATGATGCATAGACATGCCCTTAACGTTTCAATGATGACAAATATGGATAATGACCATATCCCTGTATACAGCACAAAATCGATAATTCAGAAAATCAGAAACCGAAGGCATACAAAATCAGGACAAAACAGGAACCAAAGCAAACAAACAAAAACCTCCACCACATGAAAAGAAGCGAACTCCCGATATGGGAGTGAGATCAGGTGCCCAGGAAGAGTAAGCATCTCCTGCTTGCATGCAACACCCGCCGCTTCAATTCGGTAGAACTGTCACATCCGGTAATGTGATGCGATATGATTCGGCGTCAACACATCCTTGTCACATGTGTGTTCGTTGTGCTGTGATCAATGAAAAGTAATTATGTTGGCAATTTTCACAACAATTCTCTGTACCTAATTTGGAGCATTTTTGGACATAATAATTTTTACATTTTTTGGCCATATATTTTAGATCGAGGATCACTGACGAGGGTTAAGTACCCGAAACGTGCATGTCTGGTCCATGCTGCAAATTGATCTGTTCTTAAGTACTGCTATTGAATTTGAAGACGTTTAACATTAATCACTACGTATATTCAATTACCATTATATAGCTTCAGGCAGAAGAACACAGACTACTTAATGTGTTTTTGTGTGTAGCTCTTCTCTGTTATTCGTTGAGGTTTCTATTTGATTTTTGTCGTAACCTCCCGCTGTTTTTCGTTTTGGTCAGAGCAGGGTAGTCGTGCTGGAGAAGTAGGCCATAATCATACGTTTCATTTACATTTATTAACTTTTACTATTTAACGATAATTGTGTTTGCCTTTATCAGGCATTAACGAAGCAAGATCCATTGTTGTTACATCCTAAATATTATTTTGTTTTTGCAAATTATGTGTTTTGTGCATTTCATATACGAATTGCTTCAAGGTAAGATAACTATTAAAAGAAGTGGTGCGTAGGAGGGCACACGAAAGTAGAAAATTGATCATGACAAAATTACAATATGTGATATAATCTTATTGTTCCTATATCGCATCTATTCCTATATATGAAAGAAGAACGAAAGAAGGGCTATTTACCATACACAATGCATTTTGTGTTTCAACTGTGAAAATAATTCGTGTGGAATGTGGGAGGTGTTTGGGTCCGTTTTGGTAAACACGGAAGTTCTTCTCTCGAACTAAATTTGATATATCCAACCTTGATATTCTACATTGCCTTCTGTGCTAGCACTTGAAATGGCTCAGTAGAGTATTTGCCCCTCGTGAATATGTCGGGCTTGTGTCATTTTCTTCGTCTGTATGTCCCATTTTCTTTCGCACGAGAACATTATGTTTTGTATTTTTTTCTAAAGTTCGTAAGCCTTTCTATTGACGTATTTGGAATCAGGTGTCGATTTTTGTGATTGACTTCAATTCACAGACTTGAAACCGTACAATTAAGCTAGGATAATTATCTTTGTCGTATGTTACTTTTGATTTAGTTTTGATTTGACATTTTACTAACTGACGTGCAAAAACAATAAAAAGTTTCTTTATTTCTTTATGCAACTTCCTTTTTAACCCCCCCCCCCCCCACGTCGTATACACGGTTTCACCGATTGTCTGTAGTGACATACCTTGAAAATGAATAGGGCTTTCGATATTTTCTTATCTTTCTTATCTAACTTGTATTGACATGCAAAATCAATAGCAACTTTTAAAAGATATTTTTATTCAACTTACTTTACCCCCCCCCCACCTCGTGTACTCGTATTCACCGACCAACATTGAAAAAATATACGGCTTTGATATTAATTTTTCTTATCTTTTATTGTCATCCTTACAGAGATAACAGTGTTATTGAATATGAATGAGAAACCGACTTATCTAAAACCCTCGATAAAGCAAGATAAAGGCTAAATTTCGTCGATGAGACAGTACTACGCATCTTGACGAATTAATATTTCAAAACATCGATGAAGTACCCATCAGCCACAGTCGTGGAGACGAGGCAAAATCATTATCTTTTTGTCTTAAACACCACAGACGTAACACAGACATGGGCGTAAGTATATATATGTCGGCCGACTCTAGGTACTAGTCCGATTCGAACCAGCAGCTTTCGGTCACTGGCCCGACACCTTAACCACTAGACAAAATCGCCAAAAACCATTAGAATTCTATTGGAACAGTTGTGAACCCCAAAATAAACTATATTACGAAGTGAAACCAGGCGAAGTCGGAAAGTTAGAGTCTCATGTTTGCATGCAACACTTGTCGCAACAGTTCCAAGAACACTTTTCAAATTCGGTGAACGTCTTGATGAACATACTGAGATATCTTGTTTGTTGATGTTCAAAGCCATTCAATCGCAATCAAGAATGTCATTGCTCATTATGGAGAGACGGATCTTATATGCTTTTATAAGATACCCATAGCGACTGGTGTTATGCATATTTAAGGGGTTTGCCAGTAAGTGTTTTGAATATTTTTCCCTGACATTGTCGCCATAGCACTTTCTATATAGATATAACCTCAGAAAGTACAATGTATATTTTTCATATATTAATTTATTTTCGTGCGTGAACATCGAGAGCGGATGCGGCTAGTCAACAGGGAATGCTTCCTCCTCCCGAACACCTTGTCCGACCTCTAGCTTGCTAGGGGTCTGTTGGTGCTCAGTTTTGTGTTTTATTGTGAGTGCTGTTGATCTTCCTTAACTCATTCAAATTAATTGCATCATTTAAAATCACAAATTTTCAGCATTGAACAGACATGCACGTCAATACTCTTTGGTCATATTACATTGTTTAGATTGAGAATTACTGATAAAACGTGCATTTCTGGTCAATGCTATGAATTTATCCGTTCCTAAATGATGCTATTAAATTTGAAGACGTTTAACATTTGTACCACTTGATGAGTGTCACTGCCGGTGGGCAAATGTAGCCAAGTTCGATCAATTTCGGTTGATCGTTTTCTACAACGCATTCGACAACTTCTGTTATCAAAATTTCTTGAAATTTTTAAAACGTGGGTCCTGTGGCTATGCTACTGAATCGACCCTACAGGAAATTTGGAGCCATGCACTCTCTATTATGTAAATGTCCAAAAAAAAAATAGAATAAATAAAGAGGGCGCCACTGAATGATTTTTACGGCTCCGTAAGAAGCATCACTGATGAGAATTTAATATTCGAAAAACGAGTCTGTTGCATGGAAATTGGTTTGGGATTTTCTTCAAAAAGGTATAGAATTAAAACCCTTCGACATTATCATGAACGGGAAATTTGATATGCGGAAGTAAAACAGATTATGCTTTCCATACAGTCCGGTGTTCAAAGGCCGTTGGCATTGAAAAATATCAGTACATCAAAGTATATCTAAGGAAACAGATTAGGCATGTTGTCTTTACTTTTCGTTCGTGTATATAGCAACACATTGGTAGTAGAAATACAAAAGTGTATATTAGAGAAGTCATGTTTCAAAAGTTTTGCCTTTTGTCTAGTTCTTCAAGGCTCATATGTTTTGCTGTAAGTGTCATAATCAGGTCATGCAGCAGATACTATCCTTTCTTGAAGAAGCAAAATTGTATTTCTTACACAAAGACTTAACAATCTGTTATACTTACTACGCTATAAACGTACGTAGATTCAGTATATTATCCTCAAAATTATTTAAATGAGTTAGGTTTTTACTAGAAACTAATATTTTACTTGTTTTCTCCTTAACTCATTTTTGGACTTATTGAATTTTATGAGGCAATAAAACCTTCAAATGCTACATTATTTACATGTAATTACCTTCACATTCATCTTAAATAACTCATTCTTTTTCTGTCGCATGCTATCGGTAAAGTGTGCAAAGTGTATAGTCAGATTCGGTAGTACATTAAGTCAATTTAAGCTATAAATGGTGTTTTATGAATATTTCAGGATGATAGATGAATAAAAACTGGGTTGAAAACGTGATAAAAAGAACTTGGGATATTTAGATCTGTAATAAAAAATCATCGGATTTTATGAAGCATGTCATATATGTACATGACAAAAGAGTAATGAAGCGTCTTTCAAATAACATAGGTAATTTTTAAGATATTTTGCGGTATGTTGGGGTAATTTGATGTACCGTTATTGACGTATTTTATTCAATAAAAGTCTCAACTAACCGCAGAAGGTGACGAAAAAATTCAAATTGAAGAAAAACTTGTTATTTGAGCCCTTATTAAATGTTCTTTTATTTGACATGACCTCCATTTTGTCCAGACAGGTTAGACATCAATGAAATAAAATAAGTATGATGAAATATGACAAATTAGGAGTAAAATAGATCTTAAAACGTGAAACAAAGCCATTGAACCGATACTTTTTTTTACTTAAAACATACAAAATATCGTGAAAACCAAACAATAAGTGGGCCTAGATCTCTCACCTGAGATCATTGCCAAACTCTCTTAATTAGTAGTTAAATATTGGATTACCTATCGACTCAAAACACGTACCTGGTAGAGGGCATTGAGTACTTTGCCTACTATTCTTTAAACTTAATCTAGAGCATCCTATTTTGGCAATTTATTCAGTCGTCTCAAGAATTTTCCTTATACTTATTGTTTCCGAGAATTGACCTCCTTATGGAAATTAACTTCAATGAGTTAAAGAAGATCTTGACGATATTCTCAACAGCACTCACAATAGAGCACATAATTGAGCATCGACGGACCCCTACCAAGCTAGAGGTGAGAATGCTTGCCCGGGAGTTGTAAGCATCCCCTGTTTGGCTAGCCGAACCCGCTGTCGACTCCCACGCACGAAAATGAAAAAAAAAATAACTCAGATACATGCACTGTCTTAGGTGATATCTATATTGAAAGTGCTATGGCGACCATGTCAGAAAAAATTTTTCAAAACCCTTACTGTAAAACCCCTCGCGGGGAACTTTTTACACACGGAAAAGGACATAAGTGTGCCACAAGTGAGTTAAAAACATCCTGACGATAATCTCAACAGCACTCAAAAAAGAGCATACATTGAGCATCGACGGACCCCTAGCAAGCTAGAGGTGGAACCAGGCGCCCGGGAAGAGTGAGCCTCTCCTGTTTGGCTAGCTGCAACCGCCGTCGACGCACAGGGGAAAAACTTACCCTATGGCGGATGAATACGTCTTACGCGTGGCAAGATCGAGGCTTGGTCATTGCCGAAACGCCAATATCTCAAGATGAACTTACCCTATGGCGGATGAATACATCTGACGCGTAGCAAGATCGAGTCTTCGAGATTGCCGGAACGCGAATCTTTATTTTGATGGTTGAAAGCATTGTTTCTAAAAGGGCGGATAACTCTTGACACACAAAGTAGCAGAATAAGAATAAAATTGGCTACACGACCTTAATTATTTATCTCAAGTTTTAAATTTAATATCCACCAAATAATACTCAAATATGATTGACTACAAATAACTGAAATTCCTCTGAAAGGGATTTTTAATATTTTTCACAACTGATAAAGATCCATCGAAAATGGTGCATACACCGTTGATTTTATGCTCACCTTTGTACTTCTGTCCAAAACTCAATGATAATCTTTTCAGCAGAATCCCAATTATGAACCTACATAGAATTTTAGTCAATAAGTACTCTATAAACATCAATATAAACGCTATTACTATGACCAGATTTTAGTAGGAATTCATCATTACGGACACAAGTCATTCAATCTTTTTTAAAATTCTTTGGTCATAATTCATTTCAATATCATGAGCGATGTAGATCATTGGTAGTTTCTTTTTGATTAAACTGATTGACATCAATGCGATTCAATGATATAATTATAATACGATACGAATTTGTTGAATATTGCAATATTATACAATTATGAAATAGGAATTAGGGCAATATATAATTTTTTGGACCTGAAGACAAAATATTGCCCCAGGCCGAAGGTCGAGGGATATATTTTGTCTGAAGGTCAAACAAAGCCATATATATGTTACCCGAATTCCAATCAAAAATTGTTTTGCTATACCTTACGTCAATACTGCAGCAACTAACCTGGTGGCCCGAAATGTTGACATACATTTTCGTCTATTCGCTATTTTCGAGAACAAGACTTACTTTCCAATTGAGACGGTTGCTGACGTAGATTGATTATGACATCATCAAATTCCGTGGAAACAGTCCTTAAAGTCAGGGAAATGACGGTATAAAATGGACGTTACAGTACCATTTTCATGACGTCACAATAGTTTTACTCAGATACCGTCTGTAATTGGAAAAAAAACTCTGTATTCCGCAAAGACTCAATAAGAGAAAGAGCGCGGAAAAATAGGTAGAGTTTATAACGTCACCAATGACGTGACGTCACAACCGATGTGACGTTTATCGGTTAATAGTTTTTTTTAACTATTGCCCTTAGGTTAATATCAATGTAACTTTTGACTGCTTTATCAATATTTCAGCCTTTGAAAAACCTTTGAAAACTGACTGGAACACACTGTTAAACTGTTTATAAACGTATGAAATCAATCGGTACCATTATTCAAACTTCTGTTAAATCACTATATTTCTTCTGGAAGTAATTAGAAAAATGCAAAATTCGAGTACAACCGTGCAAAACGATACAAAACCACGAAATTTCCATGACCTACCTCAACGTGGCATAAAATTCGATGAATAAATATAAATAAAATACTAATGATCTGAATAATTCCATAAGATGGATAGATAAGTTCACTGTTGATAAATGACACAAGTGGAGCAAATCCTCGTCCCAAATATTGGATATTTGATCCACGAATGTCTGAATTCGCTTATCCAAACATCTTTCCGTAGACGACAGTACAGGTCGTCCTTGAACTTTGTTTGGTGTGACGCATAATCTACTGACTACGTCACACGTCTTGGAAGTGTACATGTAGGTGACCTAAATTTTGACACATGTAATCACTGAGGGGTAGACGGCGTCGATTGATAATTGAATTTTGAATCTATGTTGAAGCAGTATATAGAATGGGCATGTTATTCGAAATTAATCTGCGTATGTCACCTATTGACGAAAAGCATCAATATTTGCAGGAGACCATGATCTCTTCATTCGTACGTAGAAAAGGGAAGGATCTCCAGCACGACCACCCTGAACTCACCCAGCGAAACAAACTCACAAGTCAGTGACACATAAACTGCATCAAACAAAACCACAAACCGTAAAAAGAAGCAACAATTTATATTCATATGATCATCATACAAAACAATCGTAACAGACGTACATTAACATCAAGCAATTTCCTTTACTCGTACGAAACTGAATTCATTCAATCTTTGGTCTCTTAAGGGAAAAGATACATAGCTTCTGACTTCAAATTCACTTTAAGATACATAGACGATGTGTTGTCTATCAATAATCCAAAATTCGCGGATTACCTGAGCATTATCTATCCTTCGGAGCTTGAAGTCAAAGAAACTACAGAGACAAATAATTCAGCATCCTATTTTGACATGATGTTGTCCTACGACACTGATGGTCACATGAATTCCTCACTCTATGACAAACGAGACGACTTCAATTTCAGCATTGTAAACTTTCCTTTTCTGAGTAGCAACATTCCTTCATCGCCTGCTTATGGCGTGTTCATATCTCATTTAATTCGCTATGCCAGAGCAAGTATCAAATATACGGATTTTGTTCTGAGAGCTAGGCGTCTTTCAGATAAGCTTCTCAGTCAGAGATATGTTTGTGACAGACTAACATCGTCACTGAGGAAGTTCTACGGTCGATATGGGTAACTCGTCATACACTATGACGTCCCACTCTCCAAAATGGTGGATGATATTCTGTCATAGACCACTTGAACCATCCAATCAAAGATTGTACTCTATGTCTTCCGAAATGGAAGTTACCGGATGTGACAGTTATATCGAATTGAAGCGGCGGGTGTTGCATACAAGCAGGAGATGCTTACTCTTCCTGGGCACCTGGTCTCACTCTCATATCGGGAGTCCGCTGCTTTTCATGTGGTGGAGGCTTTTGTTTGTTCTCTTTAAATTTGGTTTCTGTTTTATCCTGATTTTGTATGCCTTCGATTTCTGATTTTCTGAATTATCGATTTTGTGCTGTATACAGGGATTTGGTCATTATCCATATTTCTCATTAATGACAACACATAAAGGTAGGAGACTTTTTCAACCGGTGGACTTTGGACTGTCATCTGCAATAAGACAATGGTGTGTTATCCGGATTACGTGCTCACAACCCCCCCCCTTCCCATTTTTCCGGATACGAAGAGGTCTCAATAGACGCAAAGTTGTTGTATAAACATAGAACTTCTCACTGTAAGGTGACATTACAAACGAGACAATTAAACACAGCGGTCTCTTATAACACATATTCAAAGTTTCATGAAAATCCCTTGAGTGGTTCTGAAGAAGTAGTCAAGAATGTGGAAAAGTTTAAAAAGGGCACCGGACGGCACGCTATTACAAAAGCTCAATTGAGCTTCGCTCATGTGAACTACATTGTAAAACAATAACAGAGAAGTAAACAATACTACTCAAAGAAAGAAAGAGGACTAAAATGAACGATGATTTCAGCCTGCTAAAGAAACTGAATTGAAGCAGCAGGTGTTGCATGTAAGCAGGAGATGCTGACTCTTAATGGGCACCTGGTCTTACACCTAATCGGGAGTTCGCTTCTTTTCAGGTGGAGGTTAGTGTTTGTTTGCTTTAGTTCCTGTTTTATCCTGATTTCGTATGCCTTTGGTTTGTAATTTCCTGATTTGTCGATTTTGTGCTATGTATTGGGAAATGGTCATTATCCATATTTGTCATACAATTATCATGTTCAAACCAAAATCAAAGAAATACGTACCAAGTGTCCAATACAGTAAGTGTCTGAGTGAAAATCAATTCGGTATTTTAGAAAACCGGAGTTACTTCTTGTTTGGGACGGTATCTGACGTAGACTAATTGTGACTTCATCAAAATCTATGGAAACAATCCTAAAACTCTGGAAAATAATTGAATAAAATCGACTTTATCATACCTTTTTCATGACGTAACAATGATTTAACGTCAGACACCGTCTCAAATGGGAAATAATTCTGTTTCCGCAAAGACTCAATAAGTAGACCCAGAACTTAATCCAGATGTCATTATCAGTAAGCGTACATAAACATTACACAGCCAATTGTGCCTCACATGAAATTCATATGAAATGAGCATCATGTAAATTTCACATGAAAATTCATGTGAAATTCATATAAATTTTACATAAAATTTGTGGGAAAAAAAATTCACATGAATTTCATATAAATTTACTTCACATAAATTTCACATGAATTTTTCTTTGTAACCTTCTTGCAAAATAGACTTTATATGCACTTCATGTTAGAAACTTCACATGAATTTCATGTGAAAAATTTCATGTAAATTTCATGTTCGTGCTCATTTCATATAAATTTCATGTGAACATTTACGTAAAGTTCATGTAAATTTCACATGAATTTCATATGAGGCACAATTGGCTGTGTAGATATATATATATATATAGAATGAAAGTCAAACACAAAAACCGAAATCAGATTCAAAAAAGCACAATCAAAACATTACAAATTCTTGAAACAAAAATATAGAAATATCACGAGAAAAGAAAAAAAATCATTCAAACAGAAAGAGACAACAACACAGTTCTATGGAAACACAAAGGACAGCTTTATCTAATGAAGAGTGCATGTACGGAATGCACTGTAGGTTGCGCAGCGAAAACGTACGTGCTAAATTACAAAGTTTAAACATATTCAAATATCACATGAATCAAAATTCACAATGTTACATACATGTATAAGGTACAAGAATAGTATCTAAAAGGTTGTAGACCCAAAAGGGAAGCTTACAGCTGACTTAAATTTCTCTCGATATATTACTTAAAAACAAAGGATTGGGGATCCCACTCATTGGTTCAGGTATCGGATTTTCGAATAAGGAAAATTACCGAAAATGATTTTTGTATTGAATAATTTTTGCATTGAAGTATTGTTGATGATGATTTTTCGAAAACTTGTACATGTAAATATGATGCACTTAGTCTGACATTTTTATTAATTATTTATGTATCTGTTTAACGTGAAGACTACATACTTTCAGTAGAGTTGAGACACTTCGATTAGTTTTTCTCGAAATTGAAAATTTAAAAGATTGAAATATTCATTTCTCGATACTTAAAACTGAATAAATCAATGGTCAGAAAAAAAAACCCAGCAAGTACAATGCAATTGACATTTCATCATTCTATGGCGACAAACATGTATCATTTATCTTTTATCTTATCTATCTTGAGATATTCTTTGATTTATTTTAATTCATTTTTCTTAGCTTAAAAACTGTATATAATCATAATATCTTCAAAGGTACTTCTTTTACAAGCAAGTAAAAATATGAATTTTCGCAAATATCCGTTTATATTCGGATTTTATTGCTATACATAGTCTTTTGGACTTTTAGACGATTTCTGACGTATAAATCGATTGTTAAGTCTTCAAATTATACAAAAAAGACTCAAGGAAACGCGCCTTAAGATACGATTTCATTGCGTCATCATGATTCACTTACGTAAGATATCGTCCCCAATATAAATAATTACAAAAAGCGGAGTAATAATTTACATTAATTTTTACGATATTAATCATTTACATTTAACGTTTAACATTTGAAAAAGAACGTAAGACTGCGTGACATATGGGTACATGTACTACTTCGATAGTTTATATGAAGAAAAACTTTTGCATGAAATGCGCTTTTTAAACAATTTTACATTTCGCACGTAAAACTCCATGTTAATTGTAAAAATTAAGCGAGATAAATAATTTGATTCCATAAGATTATATTGACAAAGAAAATTTCTCAGTGAAAAACTGGATATAAATGTAAAAGAAAATAGTAATACCTTTTTGGGACAACAAAGAGAAAAAAAAATGAAGAACTAGAAATAGAAATATGTTTTCAAATGGAATAAAGAAATATCTAAACACTGATAGCTTAAATCGACACGAATTCAATGAGGGATTGAAATAATCAAAGTACCTTTAACATAAGGAATTGATGATACATTTGACCCTTAAGGCCTGTAATCTCAAAGTGCATCTAGATATTTTGAATCTGTATCGAGGTTAAGTAGTCGAATCATGTGCTAGTCATAAGTGAACAAAAGTACGTAACTCGGCCCATCTGCCTATTCGAAGTACCTGTCCTCTCTGAATGTCAGTCGGACTCCTCGGGTGATAACATGCAGTGTAATGTAATTCGTCATTATTTGCAATAAAACAAGAACAATAGCATGATTTTTCTGTTTTATTTTAATGAGCTATGCATAAAATGAATAGCAGCCATATAAAATAATAGAGCTTCATACCATCTTTACATGTAACAAAGACAATTTTGAAATGAGGGGTTGTATCAAAATTCAGAATGGATGGTTAAGATGGCTAAACAATGTGCCACATGCCACAGGTCAAAAAGTATTCTGACTTCAATACTATATAATAGGAAACATGTATTCCGCGTATAGGATTGCTAATACTCTGTCTTTTAAATCCTTTAGTATTTTTTCGAATTCACAATGGACATGCGGCACATTGTTCATCCATCTTAATCATCCATTCTGAATTTTGATACAACCCCGTGGTCAAATTATCATGTTCAGGCAGAGCACGAACTTTATTTCATAAGACCTCTTTTGATATCCATTCACATATACATCTGTGTTGTTTGGGCCCCTTTGTTTGCGGTCTTGTTTGTGTGTGGTAATCTAACAATGAGTAGGTTGTTTTACACCATAATTGTACGTTCGTCGAGACCTCTGGGTAATCGGATAAGTGGCAGGGTTGTACGCCCTAATCCAGGATAACCACACCATTTGCGACTTGTGAGGCAAATGGCCGTCCAAAGTCGGCACCGGTTCCTCATTGGTGTCGTTGGTTTATGTGTAGTCTTTTGTATTTGATCTTGATATGTCGTATGTCTCTTTTTCGTCTCTTGTTGTGCTCGTCTTTGCGTTTTCGCATCGGGTGTTTTGCTGTTGGTGCTGCAACAGGGTCTGGTAGGAGATCCCTTCCCTTTATGTACATGTAAGGTATGCCTTAAGATCAAAGAAAAAAGAAATTAACTGTCTTTTCGCACTTCTTGTAAGATTATATATGTACTTGTGTTCATTACACAAATAAACTATCTAAACAAAGACCTAAATGACCTTGAGTTAATACGTAAATGTATTATTCCGGATATGTATAGCATTTGTCCATGTTAGGTTTTGATGTTATTCATGTGTATTGTTCTTCTACAAGCAAAGTTTGGACTTCAGCTCTTGCGTTGTGATTGATGTTTCTTTATTTCTGACGTGGTGGTGGTGGTATCCTCATTCGGTAAAAACGTACTAATAATACAGTGCGAATATTTGTTTGAGTAATGGAAAACTTACATCTTCCCTTGTGTTAATTTATCTAACCTACTGAAAACTTTCATCTTCACTTGTGTTAATTTATCTAACCTTTGAAAACTTACATCTTCACTTGAGCTAATTTATCTAACCTACTGAAAACTTACATCTTCACTTGTTTAATTTATCTTACCTACTGAAAACTTACATCTTCACTTCTGTTAATTTATCTTACCTACTGAAAACTTACATCTTCACTTGTTTTAATTTATCTAACCTACTGAAAACTTACATCTTCACTTGTGTTAAATTTACCTAACCTACTGAAAACTTACATCTTCACTTGTGTTTATTTATCTTACCTATTGAAAACTTACATCTTCACTTGTTTTAATTTATCTAACCTACTGAAAACTTACATCTTCACTTGTGTTAATTTACCTAACCCACTGAAAACTAACATCTTTACTTGTGCTAATTCATCTAACCTACTGAAAACTTACATTTTTACTTGTGATAATTTATCTAACCTACTGAAAACTTACATGTTCACTTGTGTTATTTTTCTTTTCCTGCTGCTGTGAGACCAACAGTAGTAATACAAAAGCACAATGTAAATAGCAGTGTACTAAACATGACACATTCAGTATTTACCATTTCTTTCATTGTACATCGATTTTGCATTTTCAAATCGAACAAACAATGAGATATTGCGTAACTGACCTACAAGCAAGAAATAGCAATAATATTGGGAAAGGGAACCTCTGAGAGATACATAGGTGGAATATATGATTTTATGTATGGAAAAAGTTTAAAAGGCAGATATTATTGTAAATCAAATATCCAAGTTTGAGTAGTAAGTGCCATAGTCATCATGACGTAATGTTAATAATAACAATTTCTGCATTATGTATTCTTCAGTTCTGTTTTGGAAAAGACGTTCTGCTTTATAAACCAGTTAACCTTGAACTTGATATGCAGACTCAAGTATTTGTTGATAAATTTTATCTGGTCATTTAAATCAGTCAATGGCCTTAATCTGACTTACATTGATGGGGCGATTAGCACGTGATATGTCAGGTGACGACAGGTTTTGATACGTCATTTTGATTAACAATTTGTACTTACTGACATGCAGTACTAAGATTTGACGCTCACTGATAAGGGTAATAAACTAGAATTGAATGAAAATTAACCGCGATCCTAAATCAATGGTTAAACAATGCCTTTCAAGATTTTTGAATTCTATAAATGTGTCAAATGTTATTCTTCTCCAGTTTTGCTCTTACCCTGTGAGACAGCCTATGTGAGACACATAAGTTGTCTCAAAGGCTCAAATTGACCAATGATAAAAGAGAATCTTATCGTGACGTTATAGTAACGTCGTCAGAAAACATGGCGTTAGATGGCATAAAATGTTGCTTGAATTCCCTTTTTATTTTATGTTTCATGGAAGAAGAAATAGATTCCATCACTTTCTACTGAGTGAGACATAAAAATTTACACTCGAAAGACGAAAAACGAAATTTCCGTCACAGTGCATGTATTCATCATATATTGTTTTCATTTCCGTGCATGATCATCAACGGCGGTCAACAGGTGATGCTTACTCATCCCGGGCACCTGGTCTCACCTCTAGCTTCCTAGGGGTCCGTCGATGTCCAATTTGGTGCTCTATTGTGAGTGCTGTAGAGATTATCGTCAGGATCTTCTTTAACTCATTCGTGTACATTTTTATGTGTCGATCAGTAGATCATGATAGAAACTATTTTAAAATCTCAATTAAACAATATAGACCATTTTCCAATCCTGTTTCATGAGCTTTTGTCATTTTGTCATCTATTATGAATTTCAGAAAATCGTTTGTTAATTTTTTATTTTCCAGCATGGTTAGTCGACTGATCAACTGATTGAGCTTCGCAATTCTTTCTGCCGTCATGATGTGTATATTACCTGTAAACATATTAATACATGGCTTCAATAATGCTTTGTGCTAATAAAGGTTTTTTTTAATAGTTTTGTAAAACAAAGGAGGGGATCTCCAACAACACAAGGTTGCAGCATCCATTGTAAGTCACGTTAGCACAGGTCTGAATGTGTTATATAAGGTTTTTTACTGTCCTTTCTGAATGTCAGTAGGACTCCTCTGGTGATAACATACGTAAGCTCGTTACAGCCGGCAGAGCACGGACTCTTTTTATATCCATTTAAAATATTTATCAGTGTGGCTTTGGTCCCTGCGTTTTCCAGTCTTGTTTGTGTGTGGTCATCTAACAGTGAGGAGGTTGTATTACACATCAATGGTACGTTCTTCGATACCTCTGGGTTATCGGATAAGTGAGACGGTTGTGCGCATGTAATCCAGGATAAATACACCATTTGCTACTTGTATGGAAATTTACCATCCATAGTCGGCACCGGTTACCCATTGGTCTCGTTGGTTTATGTGTAGTATTTTGTGTTCGATATTTATAAGTCGTATGTCTCTTTTTCGTCAACAAAACAATATATACAAAACATGGACTGTCTGGGGTTATGTCTATATAGAAAATGCTATGGCGACCATGTAAGGAAAAACCATTTAAAACACTTACTGTCAAACTCCTATTTTACGAGCTCCAGAGGGTAAAGGATATAAGTGTGACACAAATGAGATAAATGATACCCTGGCGACAATCTCAACAGCGCGCACAATTGAGCACCAAAATGAGCATCGACTGACCACTAGAGGCAGGAACAGGTGCCCGGGAGGAGTAAGCATCCACTGTTAGGATAGCCACAACTAGCCAAGATTACAAGATTTTCAAAAGGAGTGTATTAATGTCTTTATAAAAGACAGATATATTTCCTTTCAAAAAGGACTCATCGATTCCTTGTTCAACATCAAAATATCAAAAATTTCAACCGGCTGTATCAAGGTAAACAAAGTTCACCAATTATAACGTGATCAGCGGAAGTTTTTTGTTATGCCCCACAGAAAGATGAGTTTTAGCGTGACGGTGGACATTTAAGGGGGTCAAGAACAGTATCCGAAAGATCCCCATCGGAAAGTTCTAGATCAATATGACGTCATAATAGAAACGGTGACTTTGGTGCGTTTTTATCAAAGAACGTCAGCATTAGATAACGTTAAAATAAGGGGGAGGGGAGAAGAAAATCACTTTAACTTAAAATCTTACGGTCAAATTTCAATAGGAACTTATCGGTGTTTCACTTGACATATGAAGGAGATAATATCAAATTTTTACTGAAAATGGATGATAGGGTTTCAGATAAATAGACTTTATCATTAACAAGTATCAACTGAAAAATGTTCTGAAAATAGACATAAATGTATCTCCTTTCGAAAATTTCATTTAAAAGTCTTAGTGTTCATTTATAATTCTAAACATACCCAATTGCCCACATCATGTCTAAATGAAATAATATTCCGTCTCTACAGAAAATTTGTAACTTATTTTCATTACCTAAAGTGTGTTAATTTTAACGTCACATTTACGGCCCATTTTGGGGCTTTCAATGGGTATATATGTACGTTCGTAGCTTAAAAATTAACAGTAACAAATTGATGAAACTTTACATGTAGGAAAAGTTTGTTTCAATTATGAACATTCATAATATTGGGAAAATAAAATGATAGGATCTTTCTTTCAGTCTGGCTGTCCTGGTCTTCCTTAAACCGCGTGGGATGGAAACGTCTGATATTGAATTTGAAGACGTTTAACATGTTGTGATTCCTATGGAGAATTGTGATTGTTTTCTCGTCATTTTTAAAATTATATATATAGATATATGAAAAGTCTATAGTTATTGCAAATGCTTCAAGAGTAAGTCAAAGAGAATGATTTTCTTTTGTCGACAAATTATTGAAGTGTTTCCAAAAACTATAACCTTTTCATATACCTTGACGATATGGAAATGAAAAAAAATACAAAAGAACTATGTAAGGAACCACAACACTATAATTTTCGTTCGGTGATATACATGCGTTCAAATTAAATATATGTTATAAACTAAATGTTCGATAAACCCATCGACAAACTTTTGCCTCCACATACAAAGTTCCTTTGCAGAAAAAGAACATATACTAAATGATTCGATAGAAACATACATACAGAGAGGAGAAGGAGTTCGCTATCAAAACAAAAACGTTACAGTTGTAGCAGCGGAACACACACAGCAGAGAAAGGTCTAACGATTCAGGATAATTCTTACAAGCAAGAAAAGCACTATATGTATTATTATACCTCTTAGTGAGTGTCTCTGCTGTTGGAACAGGAGTCCTGGGCATATATAGCCAAGTCCGATCAACTTTGGTTGATTATTTCTTCAAACGAAATCGAAAATATCTGTTAACAAAGTGTGTCCTGTAGCATCATAGCCCACCCGTCCTACTTTGTCTTTCGGTAAGTTTTGAACATAATGTTCAAATGTCTGGTTCATATTGCAATTTTATATGTTCTTAAATGATGCTGTGAATTTAAAGACGTAACATGCTCTAAAATGATGCTAATGAATTTTAAGACGATAAACATTTGTTGGTGAGTGTCACTGCTTGTGCACCAAGAGTCCCCGAGAGCACATGTTGCCAAGTTCGATCAATTTCGGTTGGTCGTTTCTTCAATTGCATTTGAAAATTTCTGTTTACAAAATTTTCTCAAATTTCTAAAACCCGGGTCCTGTAGCATCATATCCCATCCATTTTGCTATTTCTTTCGGTATGTTTAGGATATAATTTTTTGAAATTTAAAAAATGTTGAAATTTTTGAAATTTCAAAAAATATTGAAATTTTAAAAAACTTGAAATTTTTGAAATTTCAAAACATCTTGAAATTTTTGAAATTTCAAAAAATCTTGAAATTTCTAAAACGTGGGTCCTGTAGCATCATATTGCACCCATCTTCCTACGTTTCCGGTACATTTTTGAAAATAATATTTTTCACACTCTTTAGCCATATTTCATTGTTTAGATTGAGGATCATTGGCGAGGGTTAAGTAACCGAAACGTGCATGTATGGTCCATGCTGACATTTTATCTGTTCTTAAATGATGCTATTGAATTTGAAGACGTTAAACATTTCACAGATTTTGGTCATATTGCATTGTTTAGATTGAGGATCACTGACGAGCGTTTAGTATCCAAAAAGTGCATTTCTGGTCCATGCTGTAAATTCATCGGCTCTAAAATGATGCTAATGAATTTGTAGACGTTAAAAATATAAAACAAATGCAGCAGATATAATATAAACTCCCCTAAAGATATGAAACATGTGTCAAAATGATGATATATAAAATTTCAACAAATATTCCGACGATGTAATTTGTGATACGTTTTTATTTGAATATGACACTTTGAGCGGCATATATTCCAATCGTTTCTTGAAATTTCTAGAACGTGGGTACTGTAGCATCATATCCTACATGTACCCATCCTGTTACTTCTTTCGGTACATTTTTGGACATAATAATTTTCACACTAATTGGTCATATTACATTGTTTTGATTGAGGATCACCGTCAAGAGTACCCGAAACGTTCATGTCTGGTCCATGCTGTAAATTTATCTGATCTAAACGATGCTATTGAATTTGAAGACGTTTAACATCATATCAAAAATTTATAAATAGTGAGTCAATGAATGAATATTAAGTTTGTGAGATTTAATGAAATCATGAACATGCATGTACAGATTAACATTTATTACATTTTATTTTTTCCATCTATATTTTCCTCAAAGGCAACGATAGAGAAAGAATTAACCCATATAAATATGCTCGAAGCAAGAAGTGTGACCATCTGACTCCTATATCGGGATTCGCTTCTTTTCATGTGTTGTAGATTTTTGTTTGTTTGCTTCCTTTCCTGTTTTACCATGATTTTGTATGACTTCGGTTTATTATTTTCTGAATTATCGATTTTGTGCTGTATGCTGTATATGGTCATTATCCATATTTGTCATGGACTAAAATACCACAATCATGCAACTTAAGGGATATCCTCGTTGTATATCTTTAGTATTATCATGCTAAATCTTTCCATTCGAAACCATTCGAAAGTACACGCCAAACAATTATCAGTTCAACATGACTACGCTAAAATTTATCTGTTATATCAGACAAAAGTTTGAATAGAGCTGATAGGCTATTAGAATGCAAAATATGCAAAGCTCGTGATCACTGATATGACATCACGATTTGATAAACACAAGTACGTACTATCACGGTAGCATATCACGCGATATGCAAATAATCTCTAGCGTTGGATTCCCCTTCGATTTTTCAAGGTAAATACTATCGAAATCTATTTAAGGCCTATCATATTGAGCAACATTATCGTTTATATGAAAGAAATCTGTTCTTGCCAAGTATAGAGTTATATCCAGTTAACATTTAAACAGAAGTATTCCTTTCATTTTATTCAAATTTAAATGTTATGATAAATTCAAGTAAATAAACAAACTGTCCTGTTCTCTGGATATACCTCTATTCTTGATAAAAATAGATTATTATCAAACACCTCTATTCTTGATCAAAATAGATTTTTATCTAATAGATAGTAGTAAAACTTGAATGATAGGCAAACAATGAATTTTTAGACAGTATTTGCATTGCTTAACATAGTTAATGCGCATAATTCTACTGCGAAATGAACGAGTTTCTTAAATGAAGATGAGTGGTATCTTATGATGGTTTGATGTGGATGCTACAAACGAGTCTTGCTGGCGATCTCTGAAATCTAAGATCATATTGTAGACTCAAAATTACACATTTCTACAAATTTCTACAAGCTTACTAGCTTTTTGTATTTTTTTTTTTTGTTCGTCATTTAAGACTGGGATTATTTTTGTTTATAAAATGATTTTGCATCTTAGGATACAGAATTTAGTCAAAATCTGAGGATTATGAAAAAGCAGATAACAATACCAGTAGCCTCCGACATTACAAGGGGCTTTTTCATTGCCTGTTTACATTTACGCTTCATGTTGCCTTTTAGATCTGTTAATTTTGCTGAGCATGATATACAAGTTGCGATTGCATTCTCTTGCCTGACATGTATTTTATCGGAATTGAATTCTCTCGCCCCAACATGTTTTGTATCCAGTTTATTTTGTGTATTTGTCATTGTTTGTTGCAATTGTGAGTTTGACAATAATCTACTCGTTCTGTTTATAACATTTTCACTTTTTTCACATCTTTAAATTATTCCCGTGAAAGAAATAGATGAAAAAGTGTTTTACATATTGGGATAATCTTAAAGTGATGTTCTTAACGTACTTTCGTCATCATTTACTTATTTCTTAAATCTAAGTAGAATATTTTATCCGATTCTACATGTATACTTTGAATATCATTTGACGTGTTGCTATTGAACTCGGTTTCTTGTCTGTTTGTTCCCTTTTTCCTGAGTCTAGAGTATAAATGTGTGGTCAGTATAGCGTCGCTTCCTTATCTTTTATTTCTACAATATGTTATAGTTAAATGAATTTGACACAGAATAATATATATGGTTTGCATAATGAGTCACTCTTTCCATTATAACCTCATTGCAATCTATTGGTCTCCTTGGTTTATGTTCGGTCTTGTGTGTTTAGTATATCTGTGTCGATTCGTGTTCTGTGTCTCTGTTGCGTCTATCGCTGTGCATATCTACTGTGTTTTTCCATGGTTTGTTTTGGGGTTTTGCTCTGGGTAATGTAACCTAGTGTTGTTGGAGATCACTTCCTTTCTATCAAATGAGTTAAAGGAGATCCTGACGATAATCTTAACAGCACTCGCAATAGAGCACCAAATTGAGCATCGACGGACCCCCAGCAAGCTAGAGGTGGGACCAAGTACCCGGGAGGAGTAAGCATCCCCTGTTTGGCTAGCCGCACCCGCCGTCGACGTTCATGCAAAGCATCACCGGGTGCACATTGGTTTTTCTTGAAAAGTTTCCATACATGTTTCGTTATTTGCTTTGTTTTACGCATTTATGTGTCTACTTTAATTGTTTTGGACCTTTTTTGTGTGCGTTCTATTGTGTGTATCATTATTCATTTTCCATTGGTTTTTTTATTTATTTGTTATTTGTTGAATATTGCGAGTCTTTTCCGCCGTCGTTAGCATAGGATATTCTTGCTTGTAACTTCTACATATTCTTTAATAGTCAGGGAATCTTTATAGCACGAATTCTAGATTTTCACATGTGCGAGGTAGACCGATACAGAACCTTATCTTTCAGGAAATATAAGCATTAATTTTGGTTGTAAATGAACACCTTTTTCTAATAAACTTGTGAATGACGAAAACCAGAGAAAAAATTAATAAAAAGTATCATTGTCTGCGATGAAGATAAAACTTTGACGTAATAAGACGTAAGAAAATGATACATTGAAAGAATTAAAAACGATATGTTCCTACAGTGACCTTAAAGGTGTGATTTTCATTAAATCTTTATCCATAGAAACATTATCGAATAACTAATGAGTGTTTTTGTGTAGGGGCAAAGAATCACTTCCAAGAAAGGAAAAGCACGACTTTCACAGCTCTATCTGATATTTATTTGATACAAAACCTTTATGGTATTTTGAATTCCTCTGATATTTGAATATGTAAGAAGATGCACGCACGATAATAAGGATGATTTAAAAAACTGAGATTCAGCAACCCTTCGAGATAATGCTACGTCAAAGAAATATATAGATACATGTACAATCTGAATAACAAAAGCTAATTGAAATTTACTGCATGCTTATGATAAATAGATGGCTACTACGAAGCATTGGCGGATTGTAGATTTACTTTTTAAAATTTTTTTGAAAAAAAATTGGTGAATTCCTACTTGTCTCCATAATATGGACAAAAACCACTGTTTATAATACACAGTTATATAACACCCAAATACTCAATTAAAAATTAAGATTAATTAGTATACAAATTATGAAACAATTAAAAGCAAAGATAAACAGTTAACAACAACATCCTCCCAAAAGACCAGCAAGGCGGATAAAGTTGCTCATTGTCTTGATGGTTTATATGTATTCTTTTGAGTTTGGTGTTTTCGTGTCGCATCGGTGTTCCTTTACATTTTGCGTCCTTTAATTTTGATGTCTACTTAGTGTTTTAACAGTTGCAATGAATACATTGAATTTGAAGACGTTTTACACTGCTACCACTGTTGTGCGTTCTTCGATACCTAATGGTAACAGGAAAATTGAGATGGTTATGCGCATGTAATTCGGATAGATATACAATCTACTCCACCTGATAAGTCGGTACCGATTTCCCTTTTGGTCTTGTTGGATTATGTGTAATCCTTTGTGGTTAATAATTTTGTTTTTCTTGTCCCTTTTGCGTCTCTTACTATGCATGTCTGCTTTATGTTATTGCATGGATGTGTAGGTGTTTTGTAGTTTGTACTTCAACCGAGTCTTATTGGAGATCACTTCCCTTCTTCTATTTGCAATGCATAAGATATTCTATATGTTGCTTTCAGATAAGCTTCTCAGTCAGGGATTTGTTTGTGACCGAATAACATCGTCACTGGGGGGGGGGGGAGTTCTGCGGTCGATATGGGTGTTGCATGCGGGTGGTAGATGTTTGCTCTTCCTAGGCACCTGGACTCACTCCCATGTTGGAAGTTCGCTTCTTTTCATATGGTGGAGGTTTTTGTTTGTTTGCTTTTGTTCCTGTTTTATCCTGATTTTGTATGCCTTCGGTTTCTGATTTTCTGAATTATCGATTCTGTGCTGTATATAGGGATATGGTCATTATCCATATTTGTCATTAAAGGTAATAGTACTCGGTATTCTATGTATAAGATAAACGTCTTCAAATTGAATAGCATCATTTAAGAACAGATAAATTGGCAATGTGGACCAGACATGCACGTTTCGGGTATTAAACCCTCGTCAGTGATCCTCTGATCAAAACAATGTAATATGCCAAAAAATATGAAAGTTACTATGTCGAAAAAGTGTATCGAAAGACGTAGCAGGATGAGTGGGATATGATGCTACAGGACCCACTTTTTAGAAATTTCAAGAAATTTTGATAACAGAAATTTAGAATGCGTTGAAGAAACGATCAACCGAAATTGATCGAACTCGGCTACATGTGCCCCCGGGGACTCCTGGTCCACCAGCAGTGACACTCACCAAGTGGTATAAATGTAAACGTCTTCAAATTGAATAGCATCATTTAAGAACAGATAAATTGGCAACGTGGACCAGACATGCACGTTTTGGGTATTAAACCCTCGTCAGTGATCCTCTAATCAAAACAATGTAATATGCCAAAAAATATGAAAGTTACTATGTCGAAAAAGTGTATCGAAAGACGTAGCAGGATGAGTGGGATATGATGCTACAGGACCCACTTTTTAGAAATTTCAAGAAATTTTGATAACAGAAATTGAGAATGCGTTGAAGAAACGATCAACCGAAATTGATCGAACTTGGCTACATGTGCCCTCGGGGACTCCTGGTCCACCAGCAGATGTTCGAACCTCTTAGATTTAATCTATGATTTGTAAGCAAAAGAGATACTGTTTTTCTTTGTCGATGACTTTTGAAATCTATTATCGTTTTTTTTTTTTTTTTGTTTTTTTTTATGGTTTCTTTTTTTTTTGTTTATCAAGGTTCCCAAACTATAACTGTCCTGTTCATGATATCACCTAATAGTGATAAGACTTTTTATAAGGATTGTTATGAACATATATCATCTGGATATTGCACCATTCGCTATAATGTAAAGAAAGGCCGTCTAAAGTCTACGCCAGTTGTTCTTTGGTCTTTCTTGTTAACGTTGTCATTTGTGTTTAATGTTTTTATGTATCTGCTTTGCTATGGTTTTCATTGTGATATATTTGTTTAATATACTTGGACGTATATGATATGACCACTAAGGAGAGGATCATGATGTTTATGGAAAGACGATAGCTCAACTTTATACATGTATGTGCAAATATATATTCTGTATGAAAAAAAATATATAATACCTTATTTATTTCAAGATCACTTTTTAATGGACGAAACATAATTTAGGCATAGATAATTTTTCCTGTTGAGTTCTTGGAATTTGTAAATTCCCAGATATTTTGTTGAAGTCCCAAATCAAACCCTTGGGATGAAGGTCGAATTGACCAGATCTAGCACTGTCGCAAATCATGTTGAAAATTTAGTCCGAAACAAACATTAAAGAATTTGGATGTTTAAAGACCTTAATTAATAGGTAAACTTATTTGTGCTTCGGTAAAGTGGAGTAAATTAAAGAGCTGATTTAAATAATGTAGTACACAATATCACTCAGATGACCATAATGTACTTTTATTCCTACCAACTTTACCCATTACACTAACGTAATGTATAAGCATTGCATTGCGGAAGATTCTAGCGTTAATGTATGTTTTGATTGTTTGATGCTGGTGTCGTTACGTGTCTCATTTTCTTCTGTTGTTTGTAAAAATGCTTTATATCATTTACGTTGTTTGTTGCTTCCTGTTTGTGCCTTTTGTTTTGGAAAATACAGATTAGTCTTGTTTATTCCCGGACAGTGGAAATTCTAATATTTCATTGGAGATTCTAATTTCAATGGATATTCTAATTCTAACATTTTTTCAGATTTAAGCAGTTAAACTCGTTCCCCATGACTTTGGATGTTTTGTTTGTCCCCTAAAAGAAGCTTTGTGTTGCCACTTTATCAATTTGACATTATACATTTCATTTTACTATTTCGGAAACTTGTCATTTCCTCAAAATTTTTTTTTCTAAATTAATGGAGGTAAACATCTTAGCACCATCCTTCCAATTCTTTTTTGAACTTAGATTTTATTTGAATATGCTACTGAATTGACCCCACAGGAAATTTGGAACCGCTTATTCTCTGTAAAGTAAATATACAAATTTAAATTCTAAAAATAAAACCAGAGGGCGCTAGTGAAATGAATTTGGGCGGCTTATGAAAAGGATTTTGGCTGGAAGCATTACTGATGAGAATTTAATATTTGAAACACGTGTCTGGTGCATAATAAATTGGTTTTGAATTTTCTTCAAGATGATAATTATAGATTTGGAACCCTTTTGCATTATTTCTAATGATTTTGCCTTACCTTCTCGATGTTGAGACTGAATAACCCATGGGTATTTCTTCGATGTTTATTTGGGGTGTCATTAGCTTTCATGGACTGATTGCTATCGTTTTCCATGTGTTTGTACTGGGTACTCTCACCTCACAGAAAATACGTAGTTTATAGTACCTTACTTTAAACAGAAATAAAAGCATAGTGTTCTATCTTCACCTAACAATACAATAAGTCGATTGTGCAAGAGATCCTTATATGAAATGTGATATCTTAAAGACACCTTATTTTTATAGACCAAAAGTTTAAAATTTCAATGCACAAGCCAGGAATACGTTTGTAAGGTGCATATATTACATAATAACAAGTTATCCTTTGATACCTGTAAATGTGAATATCCATAAATAAAATAACATATTCAAATTTCAAGTACATGCTGATTGGAATAGTCAGTAAATTCACTGTTATATAACATGTAGAATCGATATTCCGAAATATACTTTAAGCTCGTAGGCTATAATATATTTCAAAAACTGTTTTAGATCTTTCGGAGTTCGTTTACTGTTTACCATTAAGAGTGCTAAAATTGTACTTTAAAATACTTTTTTCTCGTCTCACTGCAAGGTTGTTACGCAAGGGATACCTCAAAAATTTATGATTAATACAAATAATTCTTAGATATCCAAAACATGTATTTCTTGTAATGGGTTAATGGAAACCAATGGGCACATGTAAAATAGCACATTGTAGCTTTTAAATGTAACTCATAGACAAAAGCCCAAATATATACGTTTCTGACAAAGTCATGGATTTCAAAGGTAACTGAAATGTGAAAAATGTATAGTAAATACGAATATAAAATCATACATTTTGAAAGATGCTACAACGGACAACTCACTATTACATTCACTTATGCTTTGATCCCTTCAGTGGTTCCGGAGAAGTTCAATTTGTATGAAAACACCTCCCCATTCCTTTCTTAATTTAGAAAAAATCCATGAAAAAAAGAAGAAAAATAATTCGACCAAAACCAATTTTAAACCGTTGCATACAAGCAGGAGATACTTACTCTTCCTGGGCACCTGGTCACACTCTCATATCGGGAGTCCGCTTCTTTTCATGTGGTGGAGGTTTTTGTTTGTTTGCTTTGGTTTCTGTTTTATCCTGATTTTGTATGCCTTCGATTTCTGATTTTCTGAATTATCGATTTTGTGCTATATACAGGGATATGGTCATTATCCATATTTGTCATTAGATGAATGTTAATATTATGCAGTAAATAAGTAGATATAGCCACATATTGATACAGTTATTCAAGCTAACAAAAAAGAGTTCAAAAATGCGAATGTCTGCCAAAGTCCAAGAGAACATCAAAGCGCGTCAAAATTTGCCTTCGGATTGGAACCCAAAAAGTAAATAAAACCCGAACACTTCTAAAGGCATCTTTCTAGTTAATATCAATGCTTTCGGTTTGTCAATATGTGCGTCGGATAGGAAGAAGTTTGTCAGGTAGGTTAGGGTACACCATTAACCTACGTTTACCTGTGGTGGCGCCACTTACTAAATGATCAGGACAAAAAACAACAACACTTGTACGAAACCATGAGTACTTCAGTGGAAGAAGTACAAATTTTCACCACATCAGACGACAGTCAACAGACGTCTCGATAAGAAAATGGCTCGCATCAAATTGTTGGAAAAATGTAAAACGCAACTTTCTCATGAGAAAAGAAATCGCACATATAAACGGGGACGATGATACCGCTTCAAAGAAACACGAGCTTTGCGGCTCCATGACAATTTGATTAGTTCATGCGACTCGGGAAATTACTGGAAAATATACCACGGCTAGCAAGTTATTATTTCTTAGTGCAGACGAGGGATGTTTGTGCGATCAAAATACATTTCATCCTCCCGGGCACCTGTACCTGCCTCCATTTGGGGGCCTTGTTGATGGAGACTTATGATATTGTGCCATATTCTCATAGATCTATGATTGATACTTCTCTAATAAACTTTCTTCTTATGTTATAAAAGTGTGTTCCGCTGATTTCACTGTCGTTGATCCCCTCTTAACCTTTAGTTTTTCGTGCATCTTTTCAGAATTTGTATGCTAATTGATTGTGATTTTTGGATATTAATTTTGGGTATTGTGTTTGACTCCCGTTCACTACTGTAGTCGAATTACCTTCTTTCTCTACAAAATCACTGGTAATAAACGATGCAGAATATATTCTTTCGAAACAAACTCGTACGTAAGACAAGTTAATCTAGGTCGATTTTATCTTCAACGTATTCGAAAATTTCTGTTTTCTAGGTTTCTTGAAATTTCTATAACGTGGATCCTGTAGCGTCATACCCCATTCGTTTTCCTGTACGTCTTTCAAACAGTTTTTGACATGATGATTTTCTCAATATTTGGCCATATTACATTGTTTAAACTGAAGATCACTGACGAGGGTTAAGTACCCGAAACGTGCATGTCTGATCCATGCTGCAAATTATCTGTTCTTACATGATGTTATCCAATTTGAAGACGTTTAACATTAGCGAGACAATAAAAATACATAAGATTTATTGATGAATTTCAGCCGAAGAAAGGTAACTCCTATGCATGCTATGAAATGATTCATGAGTTACCCCTCATAGTACACAGACACATAATTTTTTTATTGTTGAAAATGTCGAACCAACGTGGGTTTTCCCAAAAGTTCGCGGCCTAGATCCTTTTGAGATTTGGCACGAGGGAGATTTATCTGCCCCTTACCAAGGTGGAGGTGGAAAATCTCAGCTCTAAATAATTTTCGAGTACTGTGGTTATTAACCAGTGTATCAGGTGTTCAATGCAAATATAGATCTAGTATACGATCTAATAGACGATATATAAACTGAAAAGATAATATGGAAGTACAGGCAAGATCTTTTGCCGAGGTGACCACGCCCATGGCTACTGCAAAGCCCCTTTTCATACTAGAAAGGGATTTCTTCACAAGAAAACCCACAAAATCTGAATGGATAAACCATATTGAAATGTATAAGTCAATTTCAGAGCAAGTACCAAGTGAGCGCATAGCAGGTTTGCAGAGGGTTCGCAGAGGATCATAATATTCATGAAAAGAAGGGCGCACAACTTTCTATGTGCAAATATATATTCTATATGAAAAAAAAATATAACACCTTATTCATTTCAAGATAACTTTCACTCCCATATCGGGAGTTCGCTTCTTTTCATGTGGTGGAGGTTTTTGTTTGTTTGCTTTGGTTCCTGTTTTGTCCTGATTTTGTATGCCTTCGGTTTCTGATTTTCTGAATTATCGATTTTGTGCTATATACAGGGATATGGTCATTATCCATATTTGTCATTCTAATGGACTAAACATAATTTCGGCATAGATAATTGTACCTGTTGAGTTCTTGGAATTTGTAAATCCCAAGATATTTTGTTGAATTCCCAAATCTAAACAGAAGTGTCTGCCATTTGTTTTCTAGTCAATTTTACATCGTTGTGAAACATCTACTAGGGATCAAAATTGAAACAAGACAACATAATATATAAAATCATTCATTTATGTATACTAACCGCTTTCAAGTTTATTGATTTACAAAAGGCAGTCCATTAGAGATTTATGATATGTACATGTTAAATGTCGTCAAATTCAATAGCACCATTCAAGAACAGATAAATTTACATCATGGATATTTATAATCGCTTGGGATGAGTGCATCAAGAAAGGGAATGTTCATACGGAATGAAATGTGCGAAGGTCGAATTGACCAGATCTAGTACTGTCGCAAATAATGTTGAAAATTTACAATGCAATTTCAATGTTTGACCGAGGTTTGAAGCTTCTTTGTCCGAGGTAAAAGTATTGTGACGTCACGATATATTGCATTTTTTCCCGCAATCGGAAGGGTCAGTTGTTTGATGCTGATGTCGTAACGTGTCTCGTTTTCCTCTGTTGTTTGTAAAAAAATGCTTTATATCATTAACTTTCTTTGTTGCTTTCTGTTTGTGCCTTTCGTTTTGGAAAATCCAGATTAGTCTTGTTTATTCCCGGACAGTGGAAATTCTAATATTTCATTTGAAATTCTAATTTCAATGGATATTCTAATTCTAACACTTATTTCCTGTTGCAGCGCTGAGCAGTTAAACTCGTTCCCCGTGACACAGGATGTTTTGTTTGTCGCCTGAAAGAGGCTTTGTTTTGGCACTTTATCAATTTGACATTATTCATTTTATTTGGCTATTTCGGAGACTTGTCATTTCATCAAAAATCTTCTCGAAATAAAAGGTTAACATCTTAGCACCATCCCTCCAATTCTATTTTGAAAATAGATTTTATCTGGATATGCTACTGAATAGACCCTACATGACATTTGGAACCGCGTACTCTCTGTAAAGTAAATCCACAAATTTGAATTCTAAAAATAAAACCAGAAGGTACTAGTGAAATGAATTTGGGCGGCTTATGAAAAGGACTTTGGCTGGAAGCATCACTGATGAGAATTTAATATTCGAAACACGTGTCTGGTGCATAATAAATTTTCGTCAAGAAGGTATAGAGTTGGCACCCTTTCGCATTATTTCTAATGATTTTGCCTTACCTTCTCGATATTGAGACGGGATAACTCATGGGTATTTTTTCGATGATATTTGGGTTTTCGTTAGCTTTCATGGACTGATTGCTATCGATTTCCATGTGTCTGTACTAAGTACTCTCTCCTCACAGAAAATACGTAGTTCATAGTACCTTACTTTAAACAGAAATAAAAGCATAGTGTCCGATCTTCAACTAACAATACAATTGAGTCGATTGTGCAAGAGATCCTAATATGAAATGTGATATCTTAAAGACGCCTTATTTTCATAGACTAAAAGTTTAAAATTTCAATGCACAAGCCAGGAATACTTTTGTAAGGTGTATATATTACATATTAACAAATTATCCTTTGATACCTGTATATGTGAATATCCATAAATGAGATAACATATTCAAATTTCAAGTACATGTATATGGGAATAGTCAGTAAATTCACTATTATATAACTTGTAGAATCGATATTCCGAAATATATTTTAAGCTCGTAGGCTATAATATATTTCAAAAACTGTTTTAGATCTTTCGGAGTTCGTTTACTGTTTACCATTAAGAGTGCTAAAATTGTACTTTAAAATACTTTTTTCTCGTCTCACTGCAAGGTTGTCACGCAAGGGATACCTCAATAATTTATGATTAATACTAATAATTCTTAGATATCCAAAACATGCATTTCTTGTAATCGGTTAATGGAAACCAATGGGCACATGTAAAATAGCACATTGTAGCTTTTAAATGTAACTCATAGAAAAAAGCCCAAATATATACGTTTCTGACAAAGTCATGGATTTCAAAGGTAACTGAAATGTGAAAATGTACAGTAAATACGAATATAAAATCATACATTTTGAAAGATGCTTATCGGGAGTCCGCTTCTTTTCATGTGGTGGAGGTTTTTGTTTGTTTGCTTTGGTTTCTGTTTTATCCTGATTTTGTATGCCTTCGGTTTCTGATTTTCTAAATTATCGATTTTGTGCTGTATATAGGGATATGGTCATTATCCATATTTGTCATTGAATGAATGTTAATATTATGCAGTAAATAAGTAGATATAGCCACATATTGATACAGTTATTCAAGCTAACAAAAATTAGTTCAAAAATGCGAATGTCTGCCAAAGTCCAAGAGAACATCAAAGCGCGTCAAAAATTTGCCTTCGGATTGGAACCCAAAAAGTAAATAAAACCCAAACACTTCTAAAGGCATCTTTCTAGTTAATATCAATGCTTTCGGTTTGTCAATATGTGCGTCGGATAGGAAGAAGTTTGTCAGGTAGGTGAGGGTACACCATTAACCTACGTTTACCTGTGGTGGCGCCACTTACTAAATGATCAGGACAAAAACAACAACACTTGTACGAAACCATGAGTACTTCAGTAGAAGAAGTACAAATTTTCACCACATCAGACGACAGTCAACAGACGTCTCGCTATGAAAATGGCTCGCATCAAATTGTTGAAAAAATGTAAAACGCAACTTCCTCATGAGAAAAGAAATCGCACATATAAACGGGGACGATGATGCCGCTTCAAAGAAACACGAGCTTTGCGGCTCCATGACAATTTGATTAGTTCATGCGACTCGGGAAATTACTGGAAAATATACCACGGCTAGCAAGTTATTATTTCTTAGTGCAGACGAGGGATGTTTGTGCGATCAGAATACATTTCATCCTCCCGGGCACCTGTACCTGCCTCCATTCGGGGGCCTTGTTGATGGAGACGTATGATATTGTGCCATATTCTCATAGATCTACGATTGATACTTCTCTTATAAACTTTCTTCTTATGTTATAAAAGTGTGTTCCGCTGATTTCACTGTCGTTGATCCCCTCTTCACCTTTAGTTTTTCGTGCATCTTTTCAGAATTTGTATGCTAATTGATTGTGATTTTTGGATATTAATTTTGGGTATTGTGTTTGACTCCCGTTCACTACTGTAGTCGAATTACCTTCTTTCTCTACAAAATCATTGGTAATAAACGATGCATAATATATTCTTTCGAGAATTTAAAACAAAACTATACTCAGCCCGAAACAAACTCGTACGTAAGACAAGTTTAGCTAGGTTGACTGTATATTCAACGCATTCGAAATTTTCTGTTTTTCAAGGTTTCTTGAAATTCCTATAACGTGGATCCTATAGCATCATACCCCATTCGTTTTCCTGTACGTCTTTCAAACAGTTTTGGACATAATGATTTTCTCAATATTTGGCCATATTACATTGTTGAAACTGAAGATCACTGACGAGGGTTAAGTACCCGAAACGTGCATGTCTGATCCATGCTGCAAATTATCTGTTCTTACATGATGCTATCCAATTTGAAGACGTTTAACATTAGCGAGACAATAAAAATACATAAGATTTATTGATGAATTTCAGCCGAAGAAAGGTAACTCCTATGCATGCTATGAAATGATTCATGAGTTACCCCTCATAGTACACAGACACATAATTTTTTTATTGTTGAAAATGTCGAACCAACGTGGGTTTTCCCAAAAGTTCGCGGACTAGATCCTTTTGAGATTTGGCACGAGGGAGAGTTATCTGCCCCTTACCAAGGTGAAGGTGGAAAATCTCAGCTCTAAATAATTTTCGAGTACTGTGGTTATTAACCAGTGTATCAGGTGTTCAATGCAAATATAGATCTAGTATACGATCTAATAGACGATATATAAACTGAAAAGATAATATGGAAGTACAGGCAAGATCTTTTGCCGAGGTGACCACGCCCATGGCTACTGCAAAGCCCCTTTTCATACTAGAAAGGGATTTCTTCACAAGAAAACCCACAAAATCTGAATGGATAAACCATATTGAAATGTATAAGTCAATCTCAGAGCAAGTACCAAGTGAGCGCATAGCAGGTTTGCAGAGGGTTCGCAGAGGATCATAATATTCATGAAAAGAAGGGCGCACAACTTTCTATGTGCAAATATATATTCTATTTGAAAAAAAAATATATAACACCTTATTCATTTCAAGATAACTTTCACTCCCATATCGGGAGTTCGCTTCTTTTCATGAGGTGGAGGTTTTTGTTTGTTTGCTTTGGTTCCTGTTTTGTCCTGATTTTGTATGCCTTCGGTTTCTGATTTTCTGAATTATCGATTTTGTGCTATATACAGGGATATGGTCATTATCCATATTTGTCATTCTAATGGACTAAACATAATTTCGGCATAGATAATTGTACCTGTTGAGTTCTTGGAATTTGTAAATCCCAAGATATTTTGTTGAATTCCCAAATCTAAACAGAAGTGTCTGCCATTTGTTTTCTAGTCAATTTTACATCGTTGTGAAACATCTACTAGGGATCAAAATTGAAACAAGACAACATATAATATATAAAATCACTCATTTATGTATACTAACCGCTTTCAAGTTTATTGATTTACAAAAGGCAGTCCATTAGAGATTTATGATATGTACATGTTAAATGTCGTCAAATTCAATAGCACCATTCAAGAAAAGATAAATTTACATCATGGATATTTATAATCGCTTGGGATGAGTGCATCAAGAAAGGGAATGTTCATACGGAATGAAATGTGCGAAGGTCGAATTGACCAGATCTAGTACTGTCGCAAATAATGTTGAAAATTTACAATGCAATTTCAATGTTTGACCGAGGTTTGAAGCTTCTTTGTCCGAGGTAAAAGTATTGTGACGTCACGATATATTGCATTTTTTCCCGCAATCGGAAGGGTCAGTTGTTTGATGCTGATGTCGTTACGTGTCTCGTTTTCCTCTGTTGTTTGTAAAAAAATGCTTTATATCATTAACTTTGTTGCTTTCTGTTTGTGCCTTTCGTTTTGGAAAATCCAGATTAGTCTTGTTTATTCCCGGACAGTGGAAATTCTAATATTTCATTTGAAATTCTAATTTCAATGGATATTCTAATTCTAACACTCATTTCCTGTTGCAGCGCTGAGCAGTTAAACTCGTTCCCCGTGACACAGGATGTTTTGTTTGTCGCCTGAAAGAGGCTTTGTTTTGGCACTTTATCAATTTGACATTATTCATTTTATTTGGCTATTTCGGAGACTTGTCATTTCATCAAAAATCTTCTCGAAATAAAAGGAGGTTAACATCTTAACACCATCCCTCCAATTCTATTTTGAAAATAGATTTTATCTGGATATGCTACTGAATAGACCCTACATGACATTTGGAACCGCGTACTCTCTGTAAAGTAAATCCACAAATTTGAATTCTAAAAATAAAACCAGAAGGTACTAGTGAAATGAATTTGGGCGGCTTATGAAAAGGACTTTGGCTGGAAGCATCACTGATGAGAATTTAATATTCGAAACACGTGTCTGGTGCATAATAAATTTTCGTCAAGAAGGTATAGAGTTGGAACCCTTTCGCAATATTTCTAATGATTTTGCCTTACCTTCTCGATATTGAGACGGGATAACTCATGGGTATTTCTTCGATGATATTTGGGTTTTCGTTAGCTTTCATGGACTGATTGCTATCGGTTTCAATGTGTCTGTACTAGGTACTCTCTCTTCACAGAAAATACGTAGTTTATAGTACCTTACTTTAAACATGTTAAACAGAAATAAAAGCATAGTGTTCTATCTTCACCTAACAATTAATACAATTGATTCGATTGTGCAAGTGATCCTTCTATGAAATGTGATATCTTAAAGACACCTTAGTTTGATAGACTAAACGTTTAAAATTCACTGTTATATAACTTGTAGAATCGATATTCCGAAATATATTTTAAGCTCGTAGGCTATAATATATTTCAAAAACTGTTTTAGATCTTTCGGAGTTCGTTTACTGTTTACCATTAAGAGTGCTAAAATTGTACTTTAAAATACTTTTTTCTCGTCTCACTGCAAGGTTGTCACGCAAGGGATACCTCAATAATTTATGATTAATACTAATAATTCTTAGATATCCAAAACATGCATTTCTTGTAATCGGTTAATGGAAACCAATGGGCACATGTAACATAGCACATTGTAGCTTTTAAATGTAACTCATAGATAAAATCCAAATATATACGTTTCTGACAAAGTCACGGATTTCAAAGGTAACTGAAATGTGAAAAATGTACAGTAAATACGAATATAAAATCATACATTTTGAAAGATGCTTATCGGGAGTCCGCTTCTTTTCATGTGGTGGAGGTTTTTGTTTGTTTGCTTTGGTTTCTGTTTTATCCTGATTTTGTATGCCTTCGGTTTCTGATTTTCTGAATTATCGATTTTGTGCTGTATACAGGGATATGGTCATTATCATTTGTCATTGAATGAATGTTAATATTATGCAGTAAATAAGTAGATATAGCCACATATTGATACAGTTATTCAAGCTAACAAAAATTAGTTCAAAAATGCGAATGTCTGCCAAGAGAACATCAAAGCGCGTCAAAAATTTGCCTTCGGATTGGAACCCAAAAAGTAAATAAAACCCAAACACTTCTAAAGGCATCTTTCTAGTTAATATCAATGCTTTCGGTTTGTCAATATGTGCGTCGGATAGGAAGAAGTTTGTCAGGTAGGTTAGGGTACACCATTAACCTACGTTTACCTGTGGTGGCGCCACTTACTAAATGATCAGGACAAAAACAACAACACTTGTACGAAACCATGAGTACTTCAGTGGAAGAAGTACAAATTTTCACCACATCAGACGACAGTCAACAGACGTCTCGCTAAGAAAATGGCTCGCATCAAATTGTTGAAAAAATGTAAAACGCAACTTCCTCATGAGAAAAGAAATCGCACATATAAACGGGGACGATGATGCCGCTTCAAAGAAACACGAGCTTTGCGGCTCCATGACAATTTGATTAGTTCATGCGACTCGGGAAATTACTGGAAAATATACCACGGCTAGCAAGTTATTATTTCTTAGTGCAGACGAGGGATGTTTGTGCGATCAGAATACATTTCATCCTCCCGGGCACCTGTACCTGCCTCCATTCGGGGGCCTTGTTGATGGAGACGTATGATATTGTGCCATATTCTCATAGATCTATGATTGATACTTCTCTAATAAACTTTCTTCTTATGTTATAAAAGTGTGTTCCGCTGATTTCACTGTCGTTGATCCCCTCTTCACCTTTAGTTTTTCGTGCATTATTTCAGAATTTGTATGCTAATTGATTGTGATTTTTGGATATTAATTTTGGGTATTGTGTTTGACTCCCGTTCACTACTGTAGTCGAATTACCTTCTTTCTCTACAAAATCACTGGTAATAAACGATGCATAATATATTCTTTCGAGAATTTAAAACAAAAATATACTCAGCCCGAAACAAACTCGTACGTAAGACAAGTTAATCTACGTTGATTTTATCTTCAACATATTCTGTTTTCAAGGTTTCTTGAAATTCCTATAACGTGGGTCATGTAGTATCATACCCCATTCGTTTTCCTGTACGTCTTTCAAACATTTTTAGACATAATGATTTTCTCAATATTTGGCCATATTACATTTTTTAAACTGAAGATCACTGGCGTGGGTTAAGTACCCGAAACGTGCATGTCTGATCCATGCTGCAAATTTATCCTTTCTTAAATGATGCTAGCCAATTTGAAGGCGTTTGACATTAGCGAGACAATAAAAAGCCGAAGAAAGGTAACTCCTATGCATGCCATGGAATGATTCATGGGTTACCCCTCATAGTACACAGACACATGAAATTTTTATTGTTGAAAATGTCGAAATAATGTGGGTTTTCCCAAAAGTTCGCGGACTGGATCCTTTGAGATTAGGCACAAAAATCTTGCTAACCTTGAATCAAATAATCTATTTTACCATTTTACTTTTAATCAGGTATCTTTTATAACTTAAACTTTTAACCTTAAGAGCTCGATTATATCGTTATCTTATCAATTTATTCAATTAAAATACATAAAGGTGGGGTCCACAGGCACTTTTATTTTTTTATGACAAGAAGATATAATGATACAAAGGAGGGGAATTCCTACAACACCAAGTTGCAGCACCCACAGCAAAACCCCAAAACACCCAATAAAAACACAAAGCAGACAAGCAAAGAAAGAGACGCATAAGGGACAAGGAACGTCAACGCTCAACACAGAAACATAAAAAACAAAGGACTACACATAAACCAAGGAGACCAATGGGCCGACTTAGGACGGCCATCTGCCACGAAAAATCGCAGAAGTTATCCTGGATTACGTGCGCACAACCCTCCCACTTTTGCGATTACCCAGAGGTCTCGAAGAACGTAAAATTGTGTTGTAAAACAACCTCCTCACTGTCAGATGACCACACACAAACAAGACCGCAAAACGCAGGGGCCCAAGCAACACAGATAAATATGTAAATGGATATTAAAAGAGGGAGACGTAATACAATTCGTGCTCTGCCGCAACGAGCTCATGTATGTTATCACCCGAGGAGTCCGACTGACATTCAGAGAGGACATGTGGTTGGGGCCCTGTCTTCTCTAAAGAGGCTTGGACAGGGCCCGTCATGGAGTCCCGTCATAAAATCTGTTTCTCGATGTACATGTATGTGGCCAAAGCTAAGTCTAAAGAATTATGTAGATTTTGTGGCAATTTCATGAAAAATTACCGGTTTTGGGGTTATCAATCGACTTAAAGCTACCGATAAATGCATTACAGTAAAACGCGGTTATAGCGAAGTCCAAGGGGCCATAAAAATCAGTTCGTTATATGAATACTTCGTTATATTGGGTAGGAATTAATAGAATAAAACTACTTCGGGACATAAGAACCACTTCGTTGTAAGCATGAGTTCGCTATATCCGTGTTCGTTGTAAACGTGTTTTTTATTTACAAAATCTCAAAAATTTAGTGAAGAAATTAATCAAATCACAAAAAAAATATTCAATAAAATTAATAGCTATTCTCTGTAAGCATTTGCACTTTTATGAAGGACGCATGGCACGGCATATCTCAGATTTTGATAGAATTTGTACATAAGGATGAGTCTGACCCAAAAGTGAAAATTTATTAAAAATGTTCTTGATATCACATCTGGTTGCCATGGAAACGGACATTGAATATTGAAAAAAATGCATTTTTGGACGTTTTTGAAGTCACATATATAATTTATGCAGCATAATCTAAAACAAACACTGATGAATTATCAGTACCTTATCATTGCTCTTTCAAATTAAGTAATAATAATGCTGGGTTTATTATCTTATCTATATGTTTCCATAGCAACAATGTAGGTACCCTATCAAAATAGCGTTTTTTTGGCATTTTTTCAACATTCAATGATAAATTACTTTCATTTTTTAGGTTTTAATGCAAATAAAACATAAGCATTCACATTGGGACAAAGTTTCTGTTCGTTGCTATGGCAACACGACCTCAAATCGCAAAAATGAAAGCAATTCTGGACAATATTTAGAGTCCTTATTTTACTAGATAATTGGATTTTAATTCAAAATGATGAACATTAATGAATGTATTCAAGTTGATCTTTTATTTCATGAAAGAAAATATTAATAAAATATTCAGGAAATAGCATATTGCTATGGGAACGTTTGTGTAAAATTGCACAAAGGCCCACTTTGAGTCCTTGGATACGGGCATCAAAAGTTAAGTAATTTGATTTTTTTAAAATCAAAAACAAAGTTTAGACTTTGCTTTATCGTATATGTTAAAAAGGTTGTGTTAGCTTGTATCGTTTTTCTGGGGAAAAAGGCTTCGAAAAACAACAAAAGAATGCTTAATTTTATAATTTATGGTCAAATTACTATAGAAACCATTAATTTTTTGAAACTTTTTTATTGTATTTTGATAGAGGCTTACTTATTCTTTATCGATATTGAATTTGAAATTCCTGATATTAATAATTACTGTTTTATAAAAATAATTAAAGATGGTTGCCATAATAACAAATGTTCCCCATAACTTTTTCACGGTTTTTGAAAGAGCTCTTTGTGTTGGTTATTTTCCAACAATTTTTATCTGTTCATCATGGTGCAAAATTTTTTTAATGACTCTGAAGTTGCAAAATAAGTCATATTATAGATCATAGTTAGCGTTGTCAAGGTAACTTATGTACATAGCAACAAGTGGGTTTATCTTGAATTTGCTAATTTTTTTTAAAATAAATTCTATTTCCTTATCATATACCCATCAAGAAAGATGGAAAATTGGAAAATACAAACAGCATTTTGAAATCAATATATCAAAATTAGCTAATTATGTTGTCATGGTAACCAGCCTTTTTTACAATATCAGACACTACTAGTGAGCTTATTTAAAATCTTATGTCCTGATCTTTAGGATGCATAAAAAATCTTCCATTAATGTCGCATACAGACCAAATTATAGAGCTTCAAATTAGCCCAATTTTGCCAATTTCTCAACTTTAAAGGCCGTTGCCATGGTAACCAGATGACCTAGAAATAAAATTTTTCCTTTTTTCATTGGTCCCTACTTATATGTGAAATTTCATGAAAATCGGAGACCATGCGTGCCGAAATAGTTTAAATGGTTACAGAGAATTGCTATTAAATGTTAAACGTCTTCCAATTCATCACAATATAGCATCATTTAAAAGCAGATAAATCTACAGCACGGACCAGACATGCACGTTTCGGGTACTTAAACGTTGTCAGTGATCCTAAATCTAAACTATTGAATATGGCCAAAATCTGTTTAAAAAATAAACAGATATGTTGGAATGCGTTTGAAGAAACGACCAACCGGGATTGATCGAACTTGGCTACTGTTAAGAAACAGGGCCGATTTATGGGCTTCGTGATCCTACCCCTTACGAAAAGCACATTTAAAGACAACTAAGATGTTTGACAAGTACATGATTTCTGTCTGTATTAAAAACGCTCATTTGCAAATGGTGCAGACGATTTATGGAAGGTTAAGCCAACTCTGATGATTAAAGATAGCAGCGGAAGTATGTGCTTTAGTAATGTGTGGTGACGAATGGAGGTTCAAATCATAGAAGTTCAGCTTCTGTCAAAAAGCCATCTTTGAGGGGATATCATCAATGACAAATATGGATAATGACCATATCCCTGTATACAGCACAAAATCGATAATTCAGAAAATCAGACACCGAAGACATAAAAAATCAGGATAAAACAGAAACCAAATTAAACAAACAAAAACCTCCACCATATGAGAAGAAGCGAACTCCCGATATGGGAGTGAGACCAGGTGTCCAGGAAGAGTAAGCATCTCCCGCTTGCATGCAACACCCGTCGCTTCAATTCGGCAAAACTGTCACATCCGGCAACTTCCATTTGGAAGATACAGAGTACAATCTTTGGTTGGATGGTTCAAATGGTCTATGACAGAATATCATCCACCACTCTGGAGAGTGTATGACGAGTTCCCCATATCGACCGTAGAACTTCCTCAGTGACGATGTTAGTCGGCCACAAACATATCCCTGACTGATAATTTTATCTGAAAGACGCCTAGTTCTCAGAACAAAATCCGTATATTTTGCACTTGCTCTGGCAAAGCGTATCAACTGAGATATGAACACGCCATAAGCAGGCGATGAAAGGATGTTGCTACTCAGAAAAGGAAAGTTTGTAATGCTGAAATTGAAGTCGTCACGTTTGTCATAGAGTGAGGTGTCCATGTGACCATCTGTGTCGTAGGACAACATTATGTGCAAATAGGATGCTGAATTATTTGTCTCTGTAGTTTCTTTGACTTCAAGCTCTGAAGGATAGATACTGCTCAGGTAATCCGCGAATTTTGGATAATTGATGGACAACACATCGTCTATGTATCTGTAAGTGAAGTTAAAGTCAGAAGCTAAGTATCTTTTCCCTTCAGAGACCAGAGATTGAATGAATTCAGCTTCGTACGAGTAATGGAAAATGTCGGCAAGGAGTGGGGCATAATTGGTCCCCATTGGAATTCCGACAATTGCTGGAAGACCTTTCCTCCAAACATCACAAAAATGTTGTCGATCAGAAAGTTTAACATCTGAATAATATCATTTTCGGTGAACTTATTTTCAGAATCGTACTTTTCTTTTACAAAGTAGGTTTTGTCATAGTTAAAAACAATAATGAGATTTGTATTTGCGATCACCGTTCTTAGTCAGAGTCAGACTCATCAAACATCAGAGTCATCAAACGCCTTTTATACCGTTGATATGATCCTAATGTCACCAGACGGACACTAAGCTTGGTACTTGACCAATATACAGTCTTGTACGAGCGCATTCTTAAGACTTGCACTCTAACTGACTGTGACGACGGGACTCCATGACGGGCCCTGTCCAAACCTCCTTAGAGAAGACAGGGCCCCGACCACCTGTCCTCTCTGAATGTCAGTCGGACTCCTCGGGTGATAACATATATGAGCTCGCTACAGCCGGCAAAGCACGGACTGTATTACGCATGTCCTCTTTTTATATCCATTTACATATTCATCTGTGTTGCTTGGACCCCTGTGTTTTACGGTCTTGTTTGTGTGTGGTCATCTAACAGTGAGGAGGTTGTTTTACACCATAATTGTGCGTTCTTCGAGACCTCTGGGTAATCGGAATAGTGGGAGGGTTGTGCGCACGTAATCCAGGTTACCACACCGTCTGCTATTTACGTGGCAGATGGCCGTCCTAAGTCGGCACCGGTTGCCCATTGGTCTCGTTGGTTTATGTGTAGTCTTTTATGTTTCATGTTTCTATGTTGTGAATTGGTGTTCCTTGTCCCTTTTGCGTCTCTTTCTGTGGGTATATGTTTTGTGTTTTTGGCATGGGTGTTTTGGGATTTTGCTGTGGGTGCTGCAACCTAGTGTTGTTTGAGATCCCCTCCTTTCTTTTACTTGTAAACGCATTACTCAGATTTTTTGCGAGTCTTTCATTCAATTTAGAATGTGGAATTGTAGTGTAAAGTGTCGAAAAATCAAAGGCTTTGATCGAATGGACTCTACTAAAATGAGTGGATTTCAGATGTTCTAAAAGTTCCTTCGAATTCTTTAAAATCCACATCTGATACCACTGCGAGAATATACTGTCGAACAATTTTTTGAAGCCCAGATTTAATTTCAGATAAAACTTTGGTGAGTAAGATCGATACAGATTTGGTAGAACATTTTGAGGAACCAGCGATGAAACGTTGTTTGTACGGATTCTTATGCATTTTAGGTATACAGTATAATGTAGTCCTCTTGGGTCTACAAATCATGTACTTCGCGTTGTGTATTTTACTTAGTCATTTTGTAACTCCGAATAAAAAGTCCTGATATAGTTTTACCGTTTATTAACATACGAAAGACACATGTTGATAAAAACAGTATGAGAATGAATCTAACATACAAAATCATGCGCACAGTATATATTGAGAGCATGGGATATTTCACAATCATATGGAAATCGCCATCGATATTCATGACTGAATTGGAATTCAGACGTATAAACAAAGTTGCCTAAACTTAGAACAAATCCTCGCCATTTCGTCTATTGCACCCAGACCTGTGACAGGCAAACCACAATAGCTTCTGTTGCTGTCAAGCGACCTATGGACATCTCGTATTGACAGACATAGGGTTACACACTGGCGGGAATGACAATCATTTCTATTACATCAGTTTAGCACGTGATCGTAAAGTTAACTTTTGAAATTAGAGTTATCTTCTCCTAGGCGATTGGAAATACCCCACAAACAAAAATAAATAAAAATCAATTAAAGATCAAATAAACTAATTTGCATAATTATTTCTGGGATGGGCCATATGGTTACAATAAGTATGGCAAATCTAAATCTAAATTGTTAGTGTCGTAGCAAAAGGAAGCAAGAGCTGATTTGCGGTTTTCTATTATTTCAGAGGCAGAAAGGTTTGTTGAGGTGTAAGTGGGATTTCCAGGTGTCGAATTTAAACCCAACTCTTTAACTAGACTGTCGAAATAGTACTTTTTGCAAGTAAATGTGTAATTATTTGAGGCTTTGTCCGCTGGTTTGATGACATAATGTTCTTGGAGGTAGGTAAGCTATGTGATAACATCAGGGTCTTTAAATATAGACTCAAATCTGGTGTTCACAGTTGATTTTTATCGGTTAATTCTAGATAAAAGTAACCCTCTGATGAATTTTATCCACTCGGAAAGGGTGTCGAGCTGAACATCCTCTTTCTTTGCCCAACGTCTTGCATATTCCTCACAAGAGCCCGTGATAATTTTGACATTTTGGTTCCATGTAAAGGACATACTTTCTCTGTATTTGGAACCCTTTTTGAACAATTCTCTCAACTTGTCGTTCTTGACTATACTGAGGTCACCAGTAATAACGTGTCCACAAGGAGAGTAGTTGAAATCCGACGAAGAACTTTCGCAAGGAAGTGGATGTAGTGAGGGATTACTTAAATCAATACACTGCAGGAATCATTTGTAATTGTAAATTTTAGATGCAACTGTTGGTGTGTAGCTATAGGAAATACAAGGAGTTTCTTTTCTTTTGAAATATGGTGGGATTTTTTCTCTGACAGTTTTGTGATTCAAAATTCGACCAAGATTCAATTTATCAATATCTTTGTTTGCAAAGGTTACTTTATTGAAAGGACGGTTGGTTTTCTCTTTTGATTTATCTGATCTAACTGCTTGAAATAAACGAAAAGTAGAATGTCCAAGATGACTCATTGTAGTCTGTATTCTGGGGAACGTGTATCGGTAAATGTGAGGTCCTTCGTATATTCGTAAATTTCGTGTAACTTCCGTAAAAGAACAGAGTATAATAAGGTACGAATATAATGCAGGCCTAGAGGCTCATTCAAAAATGGAACCAAGTCATCGAAGGAGAAACTATGCATCTCAGTCCTATTATATTTTCGAATGCCATGTGTGATCATAGAGAAACTTATACATATAAAAGTGATTACTGAAGATTTGAAAATAAGGAAGTTGTTGACCAATGGTCCGGCGGGTAGTAACAGGTATAGAATCATTATTCTTGGACGAGTTCGCGTTTAACGTTATGATTACGTCACGGTTGCTCCGTTTAGTACTACTACTTTTCATTCTTATCCCTATAAAATCGCTTCCAAATTTCAAAAGAAAATGATTTATGATGAATTGTTAAACGTCTTTAAATTCAATAGCATCATTTAAAACCTGATACATTTACAGCATGGACCAGACATGCACGTTTCGGATACTAAACCCTCGTCAATGATCCTCAGTCTAAATAATGTAATATGGCCAAAAAATATGAAAATTATTGTCCAAAAATATACCAAAAGCCGTAGCAGAATGGGTGGGATATGATGCTATAGGACCCACGTTTTAGAAATTTCAAGAAATTTTGTAACAGAAAATTTCAAATGCGTTGAAGAGACAGACGATCAACCAAAGTTGATCGAACTTGGCAACATGTGCCCCCGGGGACTCTTGGTCCACCAGCAGTGACACTCGCCAAGTAGTTCAAATGTTAAACGTCTTTAACTTCAACAGCATCATTTAAAACCTGATAAATAATTTACAACATGGACCAGACATGCACGTTTCGGATACTAAACCCTCGTCAGTGATCCTCAGTCTAAATAATGTAATATGGCCAAAAAGTGTGAAAATTATTGTCCAAAAATATACCAAAAGCCGTAGCAGAATGGGTGGGATATCATGCTATAGGACCCACGTTTTAGAAATTTCAAGAAATTTTGTAACAGAAAATTTCAAATGCGTTGAAGAGAAAGACGATCAACCAAAGTTTATCGAACTTGGCTACATGTGCCCTCGGGGACTCTTGGTCCACCAGCAGTGACACTCGCCAAGTAGTTCAACTGTTAAACATCTTTAAATTCAATAGCATCATTTAAAACCTGATAAATTTACAGCATGGACCAGACATGCTCTGTTTGACGTTTAAAAAATAAGTCCACAGGAAGATCCCTTATTAAGGGAATCCTTTTCTCATTGACTTCCTGCCTAACATTTATCAGGTTTTAAATGATGCTATTGAATTTAAAGACGTTTAACATTTGAACTACTTGGTGAGTGTCACTGCTGGTGGACCAAGAGTCCCCGAGGGCACATGTAGCCAAGTTCGATCAACTTTGGTTGATCGTCTGTCTTTTCAACGCATTTGAAATTTTCTGTCACAAAATTACTTGAAATTTCTAAAACGTGGGTCCTGTAGCATCATATCCCACCCATTCTGCTATGTCTTTTGGTACATGTTTGGACATAATAATTTTCATACTTTTTGGCCATATTACATTGTTTAGACTGAGGATCACTGACGAGGGTTTAGTACCCGAAACGTGCATGTCTGGTCCATGCTGTAAATTTATCAGGTTTTAAATGATGCTATTGAATTTAAAGACGTTTAACATTAGAACTACTTGGTGAGGAGTGTCACTGCTGGTGGACCAAGAGTCCCCGAGGGCACATGTAGCCATTTTCGATCAACTTTGGTTGATCGTCTGTCTTTTCAACGCATTTGAAATTTTCTGTCACAAAATTACTTGAAATTTCTAAAACGTGGGTCCTGTAGCATCATATCCCACCCATTCTGCTACGTCTTTTGGTACATGTTTGGACATAATAATTTTCATACTTTTTGGCCATATTACATTGTTTAGACTGAGGATCACTGACGAGGGTTTAGTACCCGAAACGTGCATGTCTGGTCCATGCTGTTAATTTATCAGGTTTTAAATGATGCTATTGAATTTAAAGACGTTTAACATTTGAACTACTTGGTGAGTGTCACTGCTGGTGGACCAAGAGTCCCCGAGGGCACATGTAGCCAAGTTCGATCAACTTTGGTTGATCGTCTGTCTTTTCAACGCATTTGAAATTTTCTGTCACAAAATTACTTGAAATTTCTAAAACTTGGGTCCTGTAGCATCATATCCCACCCATTCTGCTACGTCTTTTGGTACATGTTTGGAAATAATAATTTTCATACTTTTTGGCCATATTACATTGTTTAGACTGAGGATCACTGACGAGGGTTTAGTACCCGAAACGTGCATGTCTGGTCCATGCTGTAAATTTATCAGGTTTTAAATGATGCTATTGAATTTAAAGACGTTTAACATTTGAACTACTTGGTGAGTGTCACTGCTGGTGGACCAAGAGTCCCCGAGGGCACATGTAGCCAAGTTCGATCAACTTTGGTTGATCGTCTGTCTTTTCAACGCATTTGAAATTTTCTGTCACAAAATTACTTGAAATTTCTAAAACGTGGGTCCTGTAGCATCATATCCCACCCATTCTGCTACGTCTTTTGGTACATGTTTGGACATAATAATTTTCATACTTTTTGGCCAAATTACATTGTTTAGACTGAGGATCACTGACGAGGGTTTAGTACCCGAAACGTGCATGTCTGGTCCATGCTGTAAATTTATCAGGTTTTAAATGATGCTATTGAATTTAAGGACGTTTAACATTTGAACTACTTGGTGAGTGTCACTGCTGGTGGACCAAGAGTCCCCGAGGGCACATGTAGCCAAGTTCGATCAACTTTGGTTGATCGTCTGTCTTTTCAACGCATTTGAAATTTTCTGTCACAAAATTACTTGAAATTTCTAAAACGTGGGTCCTGTAGCATCATATCCCACCCATTCTGCTACGTCTTTTGGTACATGTTTGGACATAATAATTTTCATACTTTTTGGCCATATTACATTGTTTAGACTGAGGATCACTGACGAGGGTTTAGTACCCGAAACGTGCATGTCTGGTCCATACTGTAAATTTATCAGGTTTTAAATGATGCTATTGAATTTAAAGACGTTTAACATTTGAACTACTTGGTGAGTGTCACTGCTGGTGGACCAAGAGTCCCCGAGGGCACATGTAGCCAAGTTCGATCAACTTTGGTTGATCGTCTGTCTTTTCAACGCATTTGAAATTTTCTGTCACAAAATTACTTGAAATTTCTAAAACGTGGGTCCTGTAGCATCATATCCCACCCATTCTGCTACGTCTTTTGGTACATGTTTGGACATAATAATTTTCATACTTTTTGGCCATATTACATTGTTTAGACTGAGGATCACTGACGAGGGTTTAGTACCCGAAACGTGCATGTCTGGTCCTATGCTGTAAATTTATCAGGTTTTAAATGATGCTATTGAATTTAAAGACGTTTAACATTTGAACTACTTGGTGAGTGTCACTGCTGGTGGACCAAGAGTCCCCGAGGGCACATGTAGCCAAGTTCGATCAACTTTGGTTGATCGTCTGTCTTTTCAACGCATTAGAAATTTTCTGTCACAAAATTACTTGAAATTTCTAAAACGTGGGTCCTGTAGCATCATATCCCACCCATTCTGCTACGTCTTTTGGTACATGTTTGGACATAATAATTTTCATACTTTTTGGCCATATTACATTGTTTAGACTGAGGATCACTGACGAGGGTTTAGTACCCGAAACGTGCATGTCTGGTCCATGCTGTAAATTTATCAGGTTTTAAATGATGCTATTGAATTTAAAGACGTTTAACATTTGAACTACTTGGTGAGTGTCACTGCTGGTGGACCAAGAGTCCCCGAGGGCACATGTAGCCAAGTTCGATCAACTTTGGTTGATCGTCTGTCTTTTCAACGCATTTGAAATTTTCTGTCACAAAATTACTTGAAATTTCTAAAACGTGGGTCCTGTAGCATCATATCCCACCCATTCTGCTACGTCTTTTGGTACATGTTTGGACATAATAATTTTCATACTTTTTGGCCATATTACATTGTTTAGACTGAGGATCACTGACGAGGGTTTAGTACCCGAAACGTGCATGTCTGGTCCATGCTGTAAATTTATCAGGTTTTAAATGATGCTATTGAATTTAAAGACGTTTAACATTTGAACTACTTGGTGAGTGTCACTGCTGGTGGACCAAGAGTCCCCGAGGGCACATGTAGCCAAGTTCGATCAACTTTGGTTGATCGTCTGTCTTTTCAACGCATTTGAAATTTTCTGTCACAAAATTACTTGAAATTTCTAAAACGTGGGTCCTGTAGCATCATATCCCACCCATTCTGCTACGTCTTTTGGTACATGTTTGGACATAATAATTTTCATACTTTTTGGCCATATTACATTGTTTAGACTGAGGATCACTGACGAGGGTTTAGTACCCGAAACGTGCATGTCTGGTCCATGCTGTAAATTTATCAGGTTTTAAATGATGCTATTGAATTTAAAGACGTTTAACATTTGAACTACTTGGTGAGTGTCACTGCTGGTGGACCAAGAGTCCCCGAGGGCACATGTAGCCAAGTTCGATCAACTTTGGTTGATCGTCTGTCTTTTCAACGCATTTGAAATTTTCTGTCACAAAATTACTTGAAATTTCTAAAACGTGGGTCCTGTAGCATCATATCCCACCCATTCTGCTACGTCTTTTGGTACATGTTTGGACATAATAATTTTCATACTTTTTGGCCATATTACATTGTTTAGACTGAGGATCACTGACGAGGGTTTAGTACCCGAAACGTGCATGTCTGGTCCATGCTGTAAATTTATCAGGTTTTAAATGATGCTATTGAATTTAAAGACGTTTAACATTTGAACTACTTGGTGAGTGTCACTGCTGGTGGACCAAGAGTCCCCGAGGGCACATGTAGCCAAGTTCGATCAACTTTGGTTGATCGTCTGTCTTTTCAACGCATTTGAAATTTTCTGTCACAAAATTACTTGAAATTTCTAAAACGTGGGTCCTGTAGCATCATATCCCACCCATTCTGCTACGTCTTTTGGTACATGTTTGGACATAATAATTTTCATACTTTTTGGCCATATTACATTGTTTAGACTGAGGATCACTGACGAGGGTTTAGTACCCGAAACGTGCATGTCTGGTCCATGCTGTAAATTTATCAGGTTTTAAATGATGCTATTGAATTTAAAGACGTTTAACATTTGAACTACTTGGTGAGTGTCACTGCTGGTGGACCAAGAGTCCCCGAGGGCACATGTAGCCAAGTTCGATCAACTTTGGTTGATCGTCTGTCTTTTCAACGCATTTGAAATTTTCTGTCACAAAATTACTTGAAATTTCTAAAACGTGGGTCCTGTAGCATCATATCCCACCCATTCTGCTACGTCTTTTGGTACATGTTTGGACATAATAATTTTCATACTTTTTGGCCATATTACATTGTTTAGACTGAGGATCACTGACGAGGGTTTAGTACCCGAAACGTGCATGTCTGGTCCATGCTGTAAATTTATCAGGTTTTAAATGATGCTATTGAATTTAAAGACGTTTAACATTTGAACTACTTGGTGAGTGTCACTGCTGGTGGACCAAGAGTCCCCGAGGGCACATGTAGCCAAGTTCGATCAACTTTGGTTGATCGTCTGTCTTTTCAACGCATTTGAAATTTTCTGTCACAAAATTACTTGAAATTTCTAAAACGTGGGTCCTGTAGCATCATATCCCACCCATTCTGCTACGTCTTTTGGTACATGTTTGGACATAATAATTTTCATACTTTTTGGCCATATTACATTGTTTAGACTGAGGATCACTGACGAGGGTTTAGTACCCGAAACGTGCATGTCTGGTCCATGCTGTAAATTTATCAGGTTTTAAATGATGCTATTGAATTTAAAGACGTTTAACATTTGAACTACTTGGTGAGTGTCACTGCTGGTGGACCAAGAGTCCCCGAGGGCACATGTAGCCAAGTTCGATCAACTTTGGTTGATCGTCTGTCTTTTCAACGCATTTGAAATTTTCTGTCACAAAATTACTTGAAATTTCTAAAACGTGGGTCCTGTAGCATCATATCCCACCCATTCTGCTACGTCTTTTGGTACATGTTTGGACATAATAATTTTCATACTTTTTGGCCATATTACATTGTTTAGACTGAGGATCACTGACGAGGGTTTAGTACCCGAAACGTGCATGTCTGGTCCATGCTGTAAATTTATCAGGTTTTAAATGATGCTATTGAATTTAAAGACGTTTAACATTTGAACTACTTGGTGAGTGTCACTGCTGGTGGACCAAGAGTCCCCGAGGGCACATGTAGCCAAGTTCGATCAACTTTGGTTGATCGTCTGTCTTTTCAACGCATTTGAAATTTTCTGTCACAAAATTACTTGAAATTTCTAAAACGTGGGTCCTGTAGCATCATATCCCACCCATTCTGCTACGTCTTTTGGTACATGTTTGGACATAATAATTTTCATACTTTTTGGCCATATTACATTGTTTAGACTGAGGATCACTGACGAGGGTTTAGTACCCGAAACGTGCATGTCTGGTCCATGCTGTAAATTTATCAGGTTTTAAATGATGCTATTGAATTTAAAGACGTTTAACATTTGAACTACTTGGTGAGTGTCACTGCTGGTGGACCAAGAGTCCCCGAGGGCACATGTAGCCAAGTTCGATCAACTTTGGTTGATCGTCTGTCTTTTCAACGCATTTGAAATTTTCTGTCACAAAATTACTTGAAATTTCTAAAACGTGGGTCCTGTAGCATCATATCCCACCCATTCTGCTACGTCTTTTGGTACATGTTTGGACATAATAATTTTCATACTTTTTGGCCATATTACATTGTTTAGACTGAGGATCACTGACGAGGGTTTAGTACCCGAAACGTGCATGTCTGGTCCATGCTGTAAATTTATCAGGTTTTAAATGATGCTATTGAATTTAAAGACGTTTAACATTTGAACTACTTGGTGAGTGTCACTGCTGGTGGACCAAGAGTCCCCGAGGGCACATGTAGCCAAGTTCGATCAACTTTGGTTGATCGTCTGTCTTTTCAACGCATTTGAAATTTTCTGTCACAAAATTACTTGAAATTTCTAAAACGTGGGTCCTGTAGCATCATATCCCACCCATTCTGCTACGTCTTTTGGTACATGTTTGGACATAATAATTTTCATACTTTTTGGCCATATTACATTGTTTAGACTGAGGATCACTGACGAGGGTTTAGTACCCGAAACGTGCATGTCTGGTCCATGCTGTAAATTTATCAGGTTTTAAATGATGCTATTGAATTTAAAGACGTTTAACATTTGAACTACTTGGTGAGTGTCACTGCTGGTGGACCAAGAGTCCCCGAGGGCACATGTAGCCAAGTTCGATCAACTTTGGTTGATCGTCTGTCTTTTCAACGCATTTGAAATTTTCTGTCACAAAATTACTTGAAATTTCTAAAACGTGGGTCCTGTAGCATCATATCCCACCCATTCTGCTACGTCTTTTGGTACATGTTTGGACATAATAATTTTCATACTTTTTGGCCATATTACATTGTTTAGACTGAGGATCACTGACGAGGGTTTAGTACCCGAAACGTGCATGTCTGGTCCATGCTGTAAATTTATCAGGTTTTAAATGATGCTATTGAATTTAAAGACGTTTAACATTTGAACTACTTGGTGAGTGTCACTGCTGGTGGACCAAGAGTCCCCGAGGGCACATGTAGCCAAGTTCGATCAACTTTGGTTGATCGTCTGTCTTTTCAACGCATTTGAAATTTTCTGTCACAAAATTACTTGAAATTTCTAAAACGTGGGTCCTGTAGCATCATATCCCACCCATTCTGCTACGTCTTTTGGTACATGTTTGGACATAATAATTTTCATACTTTTTGGCCATATTACATTGTTTAGACTGAGGATCACTGACGAGGGTTTAGTACCCGAAACGTGCATGTCTGGTCCATGCTGTAAATTTATCAGGTTTTAAATGATGCTATTGAATTTAAAGACGTTTAACATTTGAACTACTTGGTGAGTGTCACTGCTGGTGGACCAAGAGTCCCCGAGGGCACATGTAGCCAAGTTCGATCAACTTTGGTTGATCGTCTGTCTTTTCAACGCATTTGAAATTTTCTGTCACAAAATTACTTGAAATTTCTAAAACGTGGGTCCTGTAGCATCATATCCCACCCATTCTGCTACGTCTTTTGGTACATGTTTGGACATAATAATTTTCATACTTTTTGGCCATATTACATTGTTTAGACTGAGGATCACTGACGAGGGTTTAGTACCCGAAACGTGCATGTCTGGTCCATGCTGTAAATTTATCAGGTTTTAAATGATGCTATTGAATTTAAAGACGTTTAACATTTGAACTACTTGGTGAGTGTCACTGCTGGTGGACCAAGAGTCCCCGAGGGCACATGTAGCCAAGTTCGATCAACTTTGGTTGATCGTCTGTCTTTTCAACGCATTTGAAATTTTCTGTCACAAAATTACTTGAAATTTCTAAAACGTGGGTCCTGTAGCATCATATCCCACCCATTCTGCTACGTCTTTTGGTACATGTTTGGACATAATAATTTTCATACTTTTTGGCCATATTACATTGTTTAGACTGAGGATCACTGACGAGGGTTTAGTACCCGAAACGTGCATGTCTGGTCCATGCTGTAAATTTATCAGGTTTTAAATGATGCTATTGAATTTAAAGACGTTTAACATTTGAACTACTTGGTGAGTGTCACTGCTGGTGGACCAAGAGTCCCCGAGGGCACATGTAGCCAAGTTCGATCAACTTTGGTTGATCGTCTGTCTTTTCAACGCATTTGAAATTTTCTGTCACAAAATTACTTGAAATTTCTAAAACGTGGGTCCTGTAGCATCATATCCCACCCATTCTGCTACGTCTTTTGGTACATGTTTGGACATAATAATTTTCATACTTTTTGGCCATATTACATTGTTTAGACTGAGGATCACTGACGAGGGTTTAGTACCCGAAACGTGCATGTCTGGTCCATGCTGTAAATTTATCAGGTTTTAAATGATGCTATTGAATTTAAAGACGTTTAACATTTGAACTACTTGGTGAGTGTCACTGCTGGTGGACCAAGAGTCCCCGAGGGCACATGTAGCCAAGTTCGATCAACTTTGGTTGATCGTCTGTCTTTTCAACGCATTTGAAATTTTCTGTCACAAAATTACTTGAAATTTCTAAAACGTGGGTCCTGTAGCATCATATCCCACCCATTCTGCTACGTCTTTTGGTACATGTTTGGACATAATAATTTTCATACTTTTTGGCCATATTACATTGTTTAGACTGAGGATCACTGACGAGGGTTTAGTACCCGAAACGTGCATGTCTGGTCCATGCTGTAAATTTATCAGGTTTTAAATGATGCTATTGAATTTAAAGACGTTTAACATTTGAACTACTTGGTGAGTGTCACTGCTGGTGGACCAAGAGTCCCCGAGGGCACATGTAGCCAAGTTCGATCAACTTTGGTTGATCGTCTGTCTTTTCAACGCATTTGAAATTTTCTGTCACAAAATTACTTGAAATTTCTAAAACGTGGGTCCTGTAGCATCATATCCCACCCATTCTGCTACGTCTTTTGGTACATGTTTGGACATAATAATTTTCATACTTTTTGGCCATATTACATTGTTTAGACTGAGGATCACTGACGAGGGTTTAGTACCCGAAACGTGCATGTCTGGTCCATGCTGTAAATTTATCAGGTTTTAAATGATGCTATTGAATTAAAGACGTTTAACATTTGAACTACTTGGTGAGTGTCACTGCTGGTGGACCAAGAGTCCCCGAGGGCACATGTAGCCAAGTTCGATCAACTTTGGTTGATCGTCTGTCTTTTCAACGCATTTGAAATTTTCTGTCACAAAATTACTTGAAATTTCTAAAACGTGGGTCCTGTAGCATCATATCCCACCCATTCTGCTACGTCTTTTGGTACATTTTTGGACATAATAATTTTCATACTTTTTGGCCATATTACATTGTTTAGACTGAGGATCACTGACGAGGGTTTAGTACCCGAAACGTGCATGTCTGGTCCATGCTGTAAATTTATCAGGTTTTAAATGATGCTATTGAATTTAAAGACGTTTAACATTTGAACTACTTGGTGAGTGTCACTGCTGGTGGACCAAGAGTCCCCGAGGGCACATGTAGCCAAGTTCGATCAACTTTGGTTGATCGTCTGTCTTTTCAACGCATTTGAAATTTTCTGTTCACAAAATTACTTGAAATTTCTAAAACGTGGGTCCTGTAGCATCATATCCCACCCATTCTGCTACGTCTTTTGGTACATGTTTGGACATAATAATTTTCATACTTTTTGGCCATATTACATTGTTTAGACTGAGGATCACTGACGAGGGTTTAGTACCCGAAACGTGCATGTCTGGTCCATGCTGTAAATTTATCAGGTTTTAAATGATGCTATTGAATTTAAAGACGTTTAACATTTGAACTACTTGGTGAGTGTCACTGCTGGTGGACCAAGAGTCCCCGAGGGCACATGTAGCCAAGTTCGATCAACTTTGGTTGATCGTCTGTCTTTTCAACGCATTTGAAATTTTCTGTCACAAAATTTCTTTGAAATTTCTAAAACGTGGGTCCTGTAGCATCATATCCCACCCATTCTGCTACGTCTTTTGGTACATGTTTGGACATAATAATTTTCATACTTTTTGGCCATATTACATTGTTTAGACTGAGGATCACTGACGAGGGTTTAGTACCCGAAACGTGCATGTCTGGTCCATGCTGTAAATTTATCAGGTTTTAAATGATGCTATTGAATTTAAAGACGTTTAACATTTGAACTACTTGGTGAGTGTCACTGCTGGTGGACCAAGAGTCCCCGAGGGCACATGTAGCCAAGTTCGATCAACTTTGGTTGATCGTCTGTCTTTTCAACGCATTTGAAATTTTCTGTTACAAAATTTCTTGAAATTTCTAAAACGTGGGTCCTGTAGCATCATATCCCACCCATTCTGCTACGTCTTTTGGTACATGTTTGGACAATAATAATTTTCATACTTTTGGCCATATTACATTGTTTAGACTGAGGATCACTGACGAGGGTTTAGTACCCGAAACGTGCATGTTGGTCCATGCTGTAAATTTATCAGGTTTTAAATGATGCTATTGAATTTAAAGACGTTTAACATTTGAACTACTTGGTGAGTGTCACTGCTGGTGGACCAAGAGTCCCCGAGGGCACATGTAGCCAAGTTCGATCAACTTCGGTTGATCGTCTGTCTTTTCAACGCATTTGAAATTTTCTGTTACAAAATTTCTTGAAATTTCTAAAACGTGGGTCCTGTAGCATCATATCCCACCCATTCTGCTACGTCTTTTGGTACATTTTTGGACAATCATAATAATTTTCATACTTTTTGGCCATATTACATTGTTTAGACTGAGGATCACTGACGAGGGTTTAGTACCCGAAACGTGCATGTCTGGTCCATGCTGTAAATTTATCAGGTTTTAAATGATGCTATTGAATTTAAAGACGTTTAACATTAGAATGTATCGGATAGGGATAGGAAAATGTTTGCAAGCAGCAATATTTAATCCCGATTTTACCATTGTTTACAGAGCCGAATTTTCATTTTCAGGGCTCAATTTTTTTATGATTATCTCCATGCACAGTCTAGCAAGAGTCGGAAGTGTTAGGCGTAATTGAAGGGACAAAATTGAACATTCATATTTTTAACCAGACAAAAATTTGTTTTGCAAAGTCTCACGTATCCTAGAAATCAAATAGTTCTCCACTTAAGTTAGAAATAATAGTTTCAGAATAGATTTAATTTTGCAGCAGTTGATTTGTTCTTGTCACAAGGTATTGAGATGAACGATATTTTACCAAGGCATATTTTATTATGATAATAATTCTGTAACTTACCTATGTTTGTCCTTACTGTTGATGTAGTAGTCGTTTCGTATATCGAAGCTGTCTCTTTTTCACAATCGCAAGTTGCTAAAATTTCGTATATAAAAGAAAGTTAAGATAAATATAAAAGACTGAGATATTTTAGGTCAACAATGAGACAATTCCATACAAAGAAAATTTCATTCGTAAATAACATTACCATTTCGTTGGTTCTGCTCCAGTTGTATAACTCTTTCTTGCAATTTCTGAACTGTCTGGATTATATCCGATTGTTCGAAAATAATCTTCTGCATTGCAACGTGTTGTACATCTTTGTTTTCAGAATTGTATGGTCCACACAGATTGCTAGAAACTAAAGTTTGCGATTTTACAAAAAATGGTAGAAAAGCAAAGATAATATATCCGTAATCCATTTTTCTCTGTAGAATTCAATGGAGAAAAATCAGATTATCTTTCATTGGCCAGGACTAGATAAATAAACTAGTCTGAAGAAGATTTCCCAAGTGTTACTGTATTTTCTACGTCAACTGTATTTATAGATGTACATATCAGGACAATACTTTTGCAGCCATAATTTGCCCTAGATATGTGAAGTAGGTAAACTCTTGATGTCACTTAGAGTAGAGTGTAGTTTTTACATCAAAGATGTGCCCTCTGATGTGATGTTGTTGTGATTATTTTATATCATACAATAGTATTGTGTACTTTTAATACTGTATATTTGTGATATTTACTTCAGTTAATAAAAGTATTTACCGACACCAAGTCGAGGTAAATATTTTTATTGTTAGTCAATATCAAATCATATATACTGATTTAAAGTCCATAATTGTTTTTATTCAGAATCTATGATTTCATATATTCACAATAAATATAGAAACAATTTGCAGACGCTACTCTGGTTATCCCGACATATTTTAGGCTGTATTATACGCTGTAAGTGGTATTATTAGCTATACAGACGAGTGTTTTACAGGGTGGGGATACAGAAATATATTGGGTCGATGAGAAAAGTTATATTGGGCGAGGCGAAACACTGTATAACGAATTTTCCCGCCGATGGCTTTTGGTTTGTGTATTTATGTCAACATATTTTAATGCATCTTGGTGACGTTAAAAGCGTGAAGTGTCTGAGTAGAAGCATGATATTAAAATGATATCCTGTCTGTAAAATAATACAACATAATTATTGGTTCTTCTCGACCAATCGGATTGCAAGAAATTTGCCAAAGGCTGGATAATTTGCTATACATAACCTGTAATGGTGACAGGGGATGCTTACTCCTCCCGGGCACCTGGTCCCACCTCTACTTTGCTAGGGGTCCGTCGATGTTTAATTTTGCGCTCTATTGTGAGTGCTGTTGAGATTATCGTCAGGATCTTCTTTAACTCATTTGTGTCACACTTATGCCCTTTGCCGTGTGGAGCTCGTAAAAAAGTTCCCCGCGAGGGGTTTGACAGTAAGTGTTTTGAATATACTTCCCTGACATTGTCGCCATAGCACTTTCTATATAAACATAACGTCAGACGGTGCATGAAGTTTTTATATTTTCATTTCCATGCTTCATAAACATCGATGGCGGGTGCGGCTAGCCAACAGGGGATGCCTACTCCTCCCGGGCACCTGGTCCAACCTCTACTTTGCTAGGGGTCCGTCGATGTTTAATTTTGCACTCTATTGTGAGTACTGTTGAGATTATCGTCAGGATCTTCTTTAACTATTTTTGTGTCGCTTACAATGCACATCGACGCTGTCCGGCGTCTGCCACAAACTCGATCTTGTGAACTATAAGTGATATGACGTTGATTCATTACACAAGTATTCCTTATGACATCATTTTTCTACGTAAACCACATTTTGTACTTTGTGACCTTTTCACCGGACTTTTGACTTTTTTAAAAATTATTTTTCCTGTGAAGACAGAATTTGTAAACTTTAACTATAAGTAAAAGGAAATTGATATTCACATGTGTATTGCTAATGGCACAACCTTTCTGTTGATACCAATTTCTTTTTACCTTGTGACCTTTGACCTAGTTTTGAAAACAAACATTGAATATAATAATATTATTGAATGAAATCATGGCAATACCTTTATGCTGATGTTAAAAAATTGATCTCATGACCTTGACCTTCGACAAACTCTGAAAAAACATTTATATTATCGAATAACGTTTGAATAGTAGGTAAAAAGACACTCATTTTTCATTTGTGTATTTCATGCTGATACCAAATTTTGACATTGTGATCTTGACATTGACCATGAACCTTGGGAATAATATGAGAAGAAGGTGAAACGACACTCATAGATCACAAGTTTTGCCTTGTGAGAAGATCTCTCTGTTGGTATGAAAATCTCAAACATGTTCCTATGTATGTCATTGACATTCAACCCACTTGTATAAAAATGCATTTTGGACTTTAAAGACCGAATTCATCTATGGCAAGAGTTATCACTGCAAAATAACTAATTGTGTGTATTAGCTTGGATTGCTGTTTATTTGTAACTTATAGCACAATATTCAACATACAATGTCATCAACGTTTTACATGTATTTAGCCGCTGCAGGCGACATAAGTGTTCCTTCAACACTCGATTGTATTTTTGTAATATCACAGACATGTAAGCAATACAGAAACAAGGACATCTTTGTATACAAAACATAACAGAAGGATATATATGTCGGCCGACCCGTGGTCCTAGTCAAACTTGCACCATCAATCGTTCGGTGACTGGCCCGACCCCATTACCACCACGCTGACTAAATTTTTTGTGTGTGCTCTTTTAGATTTTGCCAGAATTATCAGAGTTTTTAATCTGTCTATTGTTAACTTTAACCTTGTCTAAGCCATGTTTCTTATGCTCATTGATTCATGTACTCGTAATTACTCATTATATGTAATACATTCGACTGATAATAACCTTGACCATGCTAACGAGATAACATTGCATAACATCAGGAGAATTAGCTTTCGGGTTCTTTAATAATACGGAAGTGTTCCAACTCTGTACCATCTTGAAGAAAATTTCAAATCATTTTTTTCTGCACCAGACATTTGTTTCAAATATAACATTCTCATTAGTGATGCTTCTTATTACAAGGATTATGTTTAGAATTGACCTTTCATTGGAACAAACAACCTCGAAATTGTGACCTTGACCATAGACTTAGTTTCAGTAGGTACAATGTATATCAAACATAAAATGGATATATGGTGCCTTAATTTTGCATTTTGTCTGGTGCATAGTTTCCCAACAAGGAACAGTAATCGGCCAAACTCAAAACAAATAATATATCAGAATTTTGAAAGGTGTTTAAACCGTTGTCATGGCAACATATTAAGAAATAATGTTTTGATGCTTTGTTATTTCATTAAAATACCAATGCAATGTGAAACATAGACAACAAAATAAATAAATATTTATGTATTTCATTTTAATGCTATTTGTTTGAAACAAGACCTTTATGTAGATTGTATTTGAAGGGAAATGTGTATGTGAATACCGCAAAAATATCGAAATATATTTTGAAATATGAGTATAATTTCGTCATAGACAATGTGGAAGCCAAACACTTTCATTTTGCTTCTCTTAAAAATACTCAAGCTTCCAACTCTATACCTTATTGAAGAAAATTTTCAAACCTATTTTCATGCACCAGACACATGTTTCGGATATTAAATCCTCATCAGTGATGCTTCAAGTCATAGCCGCATTAATTCATTTCACTAGCGCTCTCTGGTTTTATTTGTAGTATCTCAACTTGTGCATTTACTTTACAGAGAGGGCGCGGCTCCAAATGTCCTGTTGGGTCGATTACTAATATGACAACTTTCCTGCTCATTTGATGAGATCCTGAATAGGAATGAAAGTATACAGACCGTCTCTCAAACTGAACACTTCGGGTATGATAATTATCTTTTTATTTCGATTTTTCATTCCTTTTATTTGGACCTAACATTTATCTGGAATCACCAGACTGATACTATTTATTCGCATAAAATCATTTAAGTATCATTACAGAAATAAAATGCATGTACTCATGTAGATGCATTTACAAAGTGAAAAAGAAAGATAACTCTAAATCATTGCTCTGAAGATACCGCCAAATCTTCAACAATTCGAGTGTCATTTTCTTGAAATATACTTGGGAAAGAAACCGATTTCTTTTTTCAGGTATTAAGACAAAATACTTAGGATGTTCTGTTTTAATTTAGAAAAAAATATATACTATATAAATAATTTCAAAATGGATTTTGTACCTTTTGCCATTATGAGATAAGGTCAGAATCGCTGACTCCATAAAGAGTAGGAAGTTCAAAAAATTCAAAATGTATATTGGAAGAACTATTACAAGTTCTATGGAATCTCAATGCGACGGGTGCTGCATGCAAGCAGGAGATGCTTAATCTTCCTGGGCACCTGGTCTCATTCTCATATCGGGAGTTCGCTTCTTTTCATATGGTGGAGGTTTTTGTTTGCTTTGGTTCCTGTTTTATCCTGATTTTGTATGCCTTCGGTTTCTGATTTTCTGAATTATCGATTTTGTACTGTAGACAGGGATATGGTCATTATCCATATTTGTCATTGTTATGATTTAAAGCCACTCACAATTTGAGAGAAAGACATACAAGAATCGGATTTGCCTACCTAGTTGCAGCACTAACTGCAAGTCCCCCCCCCCCAAAAAAAAACACTGCAAAACACAAAGCAGTCACGCACAGAAAAAGACACAAATAGTACAAGGAACGTCAAATCGCACATAAACATCAAACACAAACGACTACACATGAACATTCGAGACCAAAGGGCAATCGGGGAGCGGAGAACGATTTTAACGGCTCCACTCTGCAACAAGAAATAAATGTTTACATTAATAATACGCAAGTATCCTTAATTTATCATTATGGTAAATAATCAATTTTAGCTGCTATTTGTCCAATTTTCTGTCAATATTATTTTTTTGTCAACTTTATTTCTCAAAATCAATTTCATGTAAATTAAATATCTAATTAATGTATTATAGAAATATAGCAATTCATTTTTTAACTCTTATATATTTCTTTATATTTGAGTGTAAAAGCACTACCATGCACAAAATATCTTTACTTTGGATTATGAATATTATATTTAAATACTGAGATGAACTCATGACGTAAAAGAAATATAAAAATCGTGACGCGATAAATGTCGACCACTTCATTTGCAATTCTATAAAAGTTTAGCTTACTACTGTTTAATAGGCTTTGCACATTGGTCTTGTTTGTTTATGTTTAGTTATTTTGTGTTTGGTATCGTATTGGGTGATCATTTGCCACTTTTGCGTTTTTTGCTATGTGTTTCACTTAACTCTATTGTGAGTGCTGTTGAGATTATCGTCAGGATCTTCTTTGACTCATTGTAATGTTTCCATGGTGTTGCAGCCCATCCCTTCCTTTATGTGATATAGGGCATTTTTGAAATACCTGTGTACTAATAATACGGAAGTGTTCCAACTGTATACCTTCATGAAGAAAATTTCAAACCAAGTTTCTGCACAAGACACGTATTTCAAATATTAAATTCTCATCAGTGATGCTTACAGCGGAGCCGCCAAATGCTTCAACTGACACGACCTTAATAATACATTGCAAAATAGAGGAATAAAATAGAAATGAAGTGGTCGTTATTATCCCTATGTCAAGTAGGATATTATATGAAAGTACTTACTCTTTAATCCTACTGCAACATCAATATTTTGCTGTTGAAGTATGCACTGCAATTTTCTCCTTTCTGTCGCCTTTATTTAATTACTGATGCAAGATTTTTATCAAAATATTACGAACTCCTTTCATGGTTACCCAATGATTTTAGGTTTCAAATATTAAAGCAATTTCTTATCATTTTAACAATTGATAACCCAACAAATTTATTTCTAATGGATAGTCTATAAAAAGTTATGGTGATTTTAGTCTTCAAAATGTTTTAGGCATAAACTCTGCACCATTCGTCTATTTGAATTAGACTTCAGGACTTTTGTATTGTAATCGTTCTATTTTGTAATTTATATTTTTGAGGGACATTTGTACTTCTAGATCTTTATTCATAAATCCGAACATGCACCGAAAGACGTAGCAGGATTGGTGGGATATGATGCTACATGACTCATGCTTTAGAAACTTCAAAAATGTTTTATAACGCAATTTTTTGAATGTATTGAAGAAACAGACGATCAACCGAAGTATGTTGTATAGATTGTGTAGATATACCAAGTAGTGGTTGTAGTGATATATGTGCATATATCGTCATAATAAATGTAGAACCTCTAAAAGCAGGAAGAAGGCTTCTTAAAAATGCTTTCTTAAACATGTTAAATAAAAAATATACATGTTCAATGCAGCAAGATGGCACTCTATTGAAAATGGGTAATATTCTATTAGACGAATTGAGATAGGTATAAGATATAGTGATGTAATGAAAAAAGGAACTCTCCTTATGAACATCTTCACAACACAAAAGATAGAATTTCCAAATAAATTGAACATGAGAAGAGAGAATTATCATAGGCATCACAATAGATTCTGTATAAAACATCATGCAAGTAGAAGCATAATGAGGGAAAAATTGGATGGCTATTTTCTTATAAATTGACGAGCAAATATCGTTGTATACATAAATGATACACTTATAGTTTTACATGTATAATAAAGATAACTTCCTGTATAGTATTGTCATGGGTAAAACCTGCAATCATATTTACCTTCTTTTCGCGTATCATTGTTGCGGTTTGCTCGTGAAGATTGTATTGACTCATGCATTCCAACAAAGCATCATCATTAGGTATATACCTATAGCACATTTACTTATACAATATACTTTTCTTTGCTCATGTTAAACGTTACTTTAATCCGTAGGAGAAAAGGTATTCGACAAATGTCACTTGTCAATATTAAATACACGGTTTTTTTAAAGAAAGGAAGGGATCTCCAACAACACTAGGTTGCAGCACCCATAGCAAATTCCCAATACACCCAATGCAAAAAATACAGAACAGACACAAAACATCATTTAAGAACATGTCTCAGTAAGAACCATGCAATATGGTCCAGATGCAAGGTCCTTGAAAAAAGTTTATACTGTACATGTAGAAGCACTTATGGCTTTAGAAAATTTTGATAAATGTTTTTTGTCTCATTGACCTTTCAGAGATGACCTTTGACCTCGTTTCTAAAAATAGCACAATTCCTTCATTGAAATGGAGAAAAAATGAAAAATTCACAACTTTTGTTGTCATTTTTACCAATGAATCCTTTATTTGCATACATTCTATTCACATTTTATGAAAAAAGTAAACTTTGAAAAATAATATTACCAGTGAACAAAAATCTATTTTTAGTAACAAATAAGTGCAAAAAGGTCACAATCTTGGCTGAAACTAAACATTTGAAAAAAGCATAATTTCAACATATTTCTGACACTTATAGGTAACAGCGAGGATAAATAAAATGAAATATTTTCAGACAATTTCAAAATATATATCCATCTCTTCAACATATGAAAAATCTGTCGTTGGCCAAATATTCATAACCAAGATATTGTAATTCAGAAATATGAAAATTTTAATTTTTCTAAAAAAAAGTTTTAATCAATTACATTCTTGAGACAGGATCTAATTCAATATAGAACACACCATTTTTTGAGAAATTGGTAAAATCATTCAATATAATTACAGTCAATGTTTGAGAACACAAAAAAACCCTTAAAAATTGAGTAAATTCATCTTTTTTTTTCCTTTCTAGGGACCATCTCAAAATTCAATATTGATATTTTGAGAATATTTCATATGGATAATATATTAATTTTTGTTCAATGTAAATGTACAAATGTCCTTACAAAAAACGCATTCTTCTTTTCAAACTATATATACAATTTTTGTCAGTATACCGTTCATGTGTATATAACTTGAGGGACAATCTCAAAGTTCCATTTTGACATTACTCAAAACTTTAATTTTCATATAAATTAATGTGAAAGTTAATATACACTTAACTGAAAAATATATTCTTTCCTACTAAAATTCATTTTCTTTATCAGAAATGGAACTACAGTATATAATGACATAGAGGGGAACATTTCAAAGCACATTTTTGTATAATTCAGAATGACAGTTCATATAGTTAGAGTAAACAGTAATTTTCAAGATGTCATCCCTTGATGCGCATTCAACTTAGCTTTCGTAAAAAAAAAACAAGCCTATCATAGAATTTATATGATATGGTTATGAATCTAACTTTTACCTGCTGCTTAGAAGACTTACAAAGGCTGTACAACATGTACAAAAAGAAAAAAATAGCAAAAATTTGATAAAGCAGGAGGCAAATTCATTAGCAGATAGATGTCCTTCAAAAATAGTTGGGAAATAAAAATTCGAACAAAGCAAGTTGAAAAAGTGAATTAGGAATTGACCATGTATTTATTGAGAAATCAATATAACCATAGAAAATAGACACTTTGTCTGGATTTGATAAGGTTATTGCAATGTATGCAAAAAAAAAACCAGAAACCATGAAGCAATATCATAGATTCAGTACAATTTTACATAATAAAGTCTATGCTAATATGCTATTGCAGCAAGAATGTCTGACAGGATTTATTCACCATATCTAAAAAGTAAATACCATATAGAAAATGACAATTGGTAAGTTCAATTTATGAAAAGGTCAATGTGCATCAAAGATGCAAAATGCTTAGTTTTACAATTTTTTCTATAAAAGAAAATTGTGTGTTATACTGTTTAAAGATGATATTCTCCCATGTACCTACATGTACATCAAACTTACATGAATTTCAAATCCATAACACTTTAAAAGTAAAGGGTATGGGGTGTAAGAATGATCAGAGTCCTATGACCTTAACCTTTAGAATTTTCCCCCTAAAATCAATAGGGGTCATCTTTAAACATTGCAGGAAAGAATCATAATGATAGGTGATCTGGAAACCAATTCAATCAACAAAATCCTATTACCTTGACCTTTTGACCATAAAACCAATAGGAAAATATCGTGATGAAAGGTGAAACACATACTCTGTTATGATCCCGAAACCATTTTCAATAACCATAGTCCTATGATCTTAACCATTCGACCCACAAATCTGTGCATATAACCTCCCTTCCGCTGACACATAATTTCCCAAATCACGCAAAAATAGGGGCAGCATTCCAAGGAATGCATGTGTCACCTGTGTACATAGCGACACTTAGCAATCGCTTTTATTTGGGGTGTGACACCTACAGTGTGACAGACAGACAGACAACACAAATATGAACCTGAAATTGGAAAGGTGGCTTCCTCTCAATATTTTCATTATTATAAGTAAGGTTGAATAAAATCCTTTCACAAAAATTCAAGTTATTGTGTTCCTTAGCGGTACAGCTTAAACAAAGCACATATAACACACATAATGCATAAATTCTCAATTTTGCAATAAAACAAATAAAAATCCCTCAATTATATGAAAGAAAATGCACTCATCTTACACTAAGTCACAATATACAAACTTTCAAAGTTTTTCAATCAAAAATAGATTTTCACAATTTCAAAAAAAGATCCCGTAAAGTCCCGTAACTCTGAAATGACAATTCAGCTGCATCTGAAATTCAAAAGGTTGCATCCTCTCCATATTCTCATGATACATGTATTGTGTAAAATTCATGAAAATCCTTTGATGCAAACTCAAGAAATTAGGTTCGATTGGGTGGATAAGTGGACGGACATTGCCATACAATAATATGTCCTGTCATATGATAGGCGTATAAAAACACAGTAACTAACTATGAACAAAATATGCTAATTCGAACGACAGATCCAACTGTCAGTCCAATGAAACAATTGTCTATGTGCCAATAACAGAAAAAACTTCACTTACTAGTCCGCAAACATTTTCACCTAATTCACTTTCATTTAACATTTCCACTACTTCTAGAAGTGCATCATCATCAACTTCTGTTTTGCTAATCTCCTCAGCACAAACTTTTGATTTCTTTGGCTCAGACGGACCCTTTTTCATTTTTGTTAAGAACTGAGAAATACATCCTCTTATCTGATTTGGACTAAGCCATTCACATTGTTTAAACAATTTCTGTCCATTTTCATCTGTGACTTTTTTCAGTTCTTCTGATAGCGCAAACACATCTGGACGATTTCCACTTTTTTCGCAAGAGACACATACACTTTTGATATAATCCTTTACTTTAGGAGAAAATCTGCTTGCTTGCCTCTTGGATTTCAACGCCCATCCTTTTTTATCATCTTCCTGATCAATACTAGAGTAACACTGCTGGTTCTCCACAAGAATAGAATTTTGATACTGCTTCATGGTCTCCGTTTTTTCTGCGTAGATTGTAATGGCCATATCCATTCCAGGCATAGTGTTCTCATAAGTGTGGGTTCCAACTTGGATGTGCCTTTCAAGATTACATGATTTGGCAAACGTTTTATTGCAAGAACGGTCAGGGCACGAAAAGTACGCACAATTTTCCTCACAATTGGTCTCCATACTTGAGTCAATAGCCTCTTGTTGGTCCTGCTCTAATGCTGTAGTATCTTGGGTCCTTTTAGGCAATGAAACTTTCCCTTTCAATTGAGCACCCTCACAAAATGGTTGCAACACCTGAAAAATTGTAAGATGTCTGAAATAACTCGAGAGTTAAGCAGTTTCAGAAGAAAAACCAAAAATATGTTACCAAATAGAGTCTGTGCACTCGTCTTGAATTTCTGATTGTGTTAAAAAAAGAACCACAGGCACAGAGCACTTATTTCCTGTCGGGTTTGGTGAATAATTATGAAGGGGTTTAGGAGTCAAAAATGAATCAGAGACAGTCATGCCTAAAGCATGGCTTCCAATGTCAGTGCGATTGTAGAGGAAAATGAGCTACAATCAGAGGCTAATGAACAATGGTGTCAAGTTTTTTTTCACTTTTACTTATGGAGACAATGATACAATAGTGACCAATGATACTATAGTGACGGGAAAGTGCCACAACTACAACATGACAGTGAGGCAAAGGAGAAGAATGTGTAATGAGTGCGGAAAGGTTGTGGGCATGTGATCCACAGAACCACACCATTTGTCATTTATGTGGTAGATTGCTGTGCAAGGTAAGAACTGGGTGCACATTGGTCTCCTAATTTTCATGTGTTATATCATGTTCCAAGTTGTATATACTGGTTGTGTCCTTTCCATGTGAGTGTCCATTATCTACTGGATGTTTTGATTGGTGTGTGTTTTCGGCTTATGTGCATGTTTTACAGTTTTAGTGTAACATCATATTGTTGTAGATCTTTTCCTTAATCTTTGGCTTGAAGAAATTTAAGAAACATCTACTTTTCCGTGAAAAATTACACTTACTCACCTGCATCTTTCTGACTTTCTCTATTGACAGATTGATATCATTTGTATTTCCTATGATCTGCCCCTCCCCAATACTATAAGCCTTTATTGCTACTATACCCTCCTCTGTGAAGGTAAAGTTGTTAAGTGTGGTGATCTGGGGAATCTTGTACCTGGTCTTTGCTTCAGTTTCGTTAGGAACTGTTACAACGGAAGCTTGGGTACCTTTAACACCTCCATGACTTTCCAAGGCCATTTTCATATCTTGTGGACTGAGGATGTTATTACCTTCATTTGTATGTTTCAGCATATGTAAACGACAGGATCCTGTTTTACTATCATACAGATCTTTTCCAGATTGTGGTTCACTAAAGTTGTATTGTTTTACTTGTATTGGAAACATGCTGTTGTTTTGCTGTAAAAATCCAAGTAGGTTTGAACAGTGATAACATGCTGCATTATCGCTTTTCAGGAAAACTTCCTTCAGTTCAGGTTTACTTACACTCAAGTGGTCAAATAGATGAAGAAGAATATTAGCTACTGAAAACCATACTTGTGATCCATTCTCAAAAATATGAATGTATGACTGTAAATCTAGGTCCTCATCTTCATTGGACGATTTGGTAACAAGACATGACACATGCCAACTCATTCCTCTTTTCCCAAAGAAATCAGACTGTGTTTCACGAAACTGGAAAGGTAAATACTTCATAGCCCAATCCATTATAATTAATCCTTGGTCTGAGTTCATGCTCTGCAAGACTTCTGTCTTTGCCTTGTCCTGATGTAGTGTTCTCATGATATGTTTCTTCCAATCCAATAGATCTTTTTCAGCAACATCAATGTCATGTGTTAGTTCTTCTTGAATGGAGTCTGGAACATGGACAAATACGGAGTGCATTTTCTCCCTAATGATATGAATACTGCTCTCTACCATGGAACATTTGTCACAAGTAATCTCATGAGTATGGCTGCATGCTGACGAAAACTTGGGCTCTAAAGGATCACTCAGACCAAATACTGTACAGTGATCAACACATCCATCTAATTTGCAGAGATGCATCTTGTATTCAAACTTCAGAAACTGGTTAACCAAATGCAAGATATCATTGAGATTCTTTGATTCCCCCTGAGTGATTCCATAAGCTTCAAGTTTGGATACTATCTTGTGTAAAATATCAACAGCATTAAGACCTGATGCTGTAATATTGTCAAGTCCCTGCAGTGCTTTCTGCTTTGATGCATAACAGACTTTCAAAATTCTGTACAAAGATGCTCTGCTGAAACAAGGGAAGTCATTTTCAAGGCAATACGCTGTGTATGTGTTGATAATCCTCGAACTTATCACATTCCTTATTATCTTGGGAACTTCTATTTTGGCATTTGAAGACAATCTCAATGTGGTTTGGCCAAAGCCTACTATACTGGAATACGTAGGATTTAGTATAAACTCAATGAAATGGTTCAATTTAGGCTTGGTTAATTTTATTCTATAGACTTTTGGCTGCGATAAGATGAGTCCTGGTCCTTGTACCAAAGCATGCTTTCGTGCATTGTCTATTTTGAAAGTTGATATTCCTGGAATGAGCTCCTGAAGCTTTGTCTTGGTGTGGTCGTTTGCAATAAGAGACAAGATCTGCGTCTGTGTGCGACCATCAGCTGCATTGTGGTATGCGCTTATTATACTCTTCGTTGTCATATCTGTCTCTGCCGTCAGGGTTGTTATATCGGTCTCTGCTTTCATGGTTTTGCTCTGTAAGGCACTGAGGATAACGCTTTCTTGGTCTGGTGCAATTATTCCAAGGACCATGTGAACACATTCATCTGCTTTCTTCAGGTAGTATGACTTCATACTCTTGCCTAACGATTCAAATGGTCTTGTAAGCTGACTTTGCAGGGGCTCAAATTTCTCTGATAGAAGCTTCATGGCTGCATTTAACTTCTCTCGAGGTGTCCGCTGTGCTTCAAACCAATCTTGGCTGGACAGATATTGTGAGCCATCATCTGTATAAATAAAAGTAAATTATTTGATTTATAGATTTTGAAAAAGGTATCGGAATTCAGTACATGAGTTCCGCATTTGCAGATAATGAACAAAAACCAGAAGTCTCTGACGAGACTGTTGCTCTCCTGGTTGTTATGTTTTATCCACTCATTGACAAGTGAATAAGATGCATACAGATAAATAATCAATTTCCAATATCAGGTGCACATCTAGACCTCAGACTGAGAATAAAACAAAAACAATTATCTTTCTATCAATTATACTTTCTGAGAATTACATAAGAGTTATATAGGAGAAAATAATCACACCCATTTTCCAAGACCCTGGGGGTCAGGGGCTAAAATAGAATATCAGGTGCACAACTAGACCACAGGCCCATTATAATGCAAAAAGAATTTATTTTGTACTATTCACAGATTCAGAGGATTCACGCTCACAAGAAAAGTTTAACGGACAGACAGACAGACGCTAGACACAGGGCGATCACATAAGCTCAACTGGTATTTGACCAGTACAGCTAAAAATCAAAATCCATGTACAGGGGAAGATGTTATGATATGATTAAGGTAATTCAAATCCCGAAAATTTTCCATAGACTTCAATTATAAGGGTTTTCCCAGTTGGGCTTCCATACTTCTGTGAAAATCGGCGATTTCAAAACTGAGTCATTTATCATAAGAGAGAACAATAATTTATCTACCATTTAATGTTATAAAAAATGGGGGTTACCGTTGCTTTTCATCCTCTAAATTTAGAATGAATAAAAAAGTGAAAAAGTGAAAAATTAAAATTTGATAGGTACCCCTCGTTATAAAACCCATATAATTTCTGTTCATGTCATAATTAATTAGAAATTGATATACGACGTGAAAGTCTATCTATTGTACTTTCACTCATGTGAATATTAGCCAATCACAAACGCGCGTTCATTCAATCCGAGCTCCAGTTTTGGGTAGCCAAAAACGGCCCATAACTCGTTTTAAATCAATGGCATATTCATACCTAAAGCAAAAATGTGAAATGACCTACATTTGACAAATTGTGTCATCTTGGTATTTTCTTGTTATTCTATTCTATCTTGAGTTTAAATCAATAGTCATTACTATCAAACATACCTAAACAGGAAAATTATGGGTTCTTAATCAAGCCTACCCCCCTTTTTAGTACGTAATTGATAAAAATTGCCAAAAGTTAATGACATTTTTGTATTGTAAATTGATTTATAGGAAAATATTGAAGTATACGTTGTCACATTTACTATCAATGTAATATTCTATCTTTACTCTTTCTTCATGTCAAGAGACCGAGAGAAAACAATAAGTGTAACAGGAGTTATCTCATCTTGAAGAACGTTGGCGATGTTTGCGCACCATACTTCCAGAAATCGAACAAATTCCATGAAACTATCGAAGGCAACGATGAGAATGCTTGCTGAAAAGATAGATTGCAGTCCACACTTCTCATTCTTACAAAGAAAGTTTCCTTCAAATACCAATTGTATGCAACATGCCATTTTATAAATGTGATATACTCGTAAAAATTGCAATTATTTTATGGGGGTATACTTGCACGAAGTTGTCTAGGTGGAAGAACATCGATGTAAAATTCAAACGTAATATATTAATTCTTCATCAATAATAGTAGAAGTTTTCAGAATTAATTAAAACGACGCAGGGGGCATACCAACCCTATGTAAGGGGAATAACTCCGAAAAAAAAATGTGAAATTTTTAGAAAATTCGACATCCTGTCTTTCGTGACAAAATCTCGTCATTTTGAGATTTCTAAATTTGGTCAAACAATATGAAAATATAACGTGAAATAGTTATAATGCATTCTAGGTGAAAAAAGTTACAAGATAACTTTTTGTCTGAAAATTAATGGTACTTTTCTCATTATTTTAGTCAATTTTATGTGTTTTTGATGCCTAAACTTTGTGTCGCTGGATATCAACAGATACGCTTCCAGAATTTTTTTTTATATATTCTTCGTGTATAAACATCAATTTACTGTCAAAAAGACTAAAAATAAAGCAAGAAAAGGAACTGCTTCCGGTTTTACAATTTAGGAAACATCCCCTTCCTTTTTCCAGTATTTTACGTAAATGGCCTACAAATCATAAAGTTTGCTTTGAACACCACACTTTTGTACAAAGAAATAATAAATAAGTCCAGAGGCATCGTTTGGTATCAAATTGACCAAAATCTCATTCCTATTTAGATATGATTAGGGTAATTCAAATCCCGAAAATTTTCCATAGACTTCCATTATAAGGGTTTTCCCAGTTGGGCTTCCATACTTCTGTGAAAATCGGCGATTTCAAAACTGAGTCATTTATCATAAGACAGAACAATAATTTATCTACCATTTCATGTTATAAAAAATGGGGGTTACCGTTGCTTTTCATCCTCTAAATTTAGAATGAATAAAAAAGTGAAAAAGTGAAAAATTAAAATTTGATAGGTACCCCTCGTTATAAAACCCATATAATTTCTGTTCATGTCATAATTAATTAGAAATTAATATACGACGTGAAAGTCTATCTATTGTACTTTCACTCATGTGAATATTAGCCAATCACAAACGCGCGTTCATTCAATCCGAGCTCCAGTTTTGGGTAGCCAAAAACGGCCCATAACTCGTTTTAAATCAATGGCATATTCATACCTTATAGCCAACACAAGTTTCCATCCATAGTGTCTACTGTGACCTTGACCTCTGATCACGATTTACAATGTATAGATGGACAGGAGAAACAAGAGGCCCAAGGGGGCCACATCACTCACCTGAGTTGCAGACAAAAGAATGATAGTGGACAATTTGTAGGAGGCCCTTGAGTATTTCCTTTCTTAAAGTTTTGTGAAATTTTATGAAGTGGTAACATGCAGAGAAGTTAAAAATGCATCAGCCAATCAGAGTCCTTGGCAGCCATATTTGTTGACCAATCCGCACATTTTACACATATTTGGTAGAGGACCTTGTGTATTTTCTTCATGTAAGTTTCATGAACTTCTGTGCAGTGGTTGCAAAGAGGAGGAGTTGAAAATGCATCAGCCAATCAGAGCCCTCGGCGGCCATATTTGTTGACCAATCGGCATGGAAAACACAAACTTGGTAGAGGACCTTGAGTACTTGCTTCCTGTAAGGTTTCGTGAAATTTTGTGCAGCAGTTGCAGAGGAGATGTCCAAAATGTGTCTGCCAATCAGAGACCTCGGTGGACATATTTGTTGACCGATCGGCACGAAAAACACAAACTTAGTAGAGGACCTTGAGTTCTTGCAATTCTGTGTGGTGATTTCAGAGGAGATGTCGAAAATGTTGAAAGTATACGCTGGACGACGAAGACAGACGACGCGATATGACAAAAGCTCACTTGAGCTTCGCTCAGGCGAGCTAAAAACCACATGATATAATACTATTGAGCTTTGCTCGGGTCAGCTTAAAACTTTGAGAATGTCACTTGTGAAAATGCAACGTATGTACACTTTTTAAAAATCAATTAACCTGTTGTTGTAGTTCCAGAAAGTTGATATGAAAGTTCAGAATCCAGTTCATTTTGAAGGTCCTGTGCAGCTGACAACATACATGTAGCTTCATTTTCTGAAATGAAACACATCATGAATTATTCATAAATATTAGAATCAAGTTTAAAAGTAGTACACAGCCATGTGTCTTATATGAAATTCATGTGAAATTCACACGAACTGTGCATAAAATTTCACATGAAATTTATGTGAAACGAGCACGAGCATGAAATTTTTTACATGAAATTCATGTGAAGTTTCTGACATGAATTTAATGTGAATTCAATTTCCAATGAACATGATGAATGTCACAAAGAAAAATTCATGTAAAATTCATGTGAAGTAAATTTATGTGAAATTCAAGTGAAACATTTTTCACATAAATCTTATGTGAAATTTGTATGATTTCACTTTCATGTGAAATTCACCTGATGCTCATTTCATATGAATTTCATGTGTGGCATAATTGGCTGTGTATTTTGAATTTCTTATCAATAATAAAGACAAAATCAGTGAAACTAATAGATGCTCCCTGAACAGCAGTTAAACATGTCCACATATTTGGGTCAATAATTGTCAGCGCAACGAAAAATATGAATTCATACAAAAGAACAAATTGAATGCATTTTTTAACAGTAGACAAAAATTCAAGTCATTTGTGTAAGAAATAATCTTTTTTATGAATTTAAAAAATACTGATGAGAAAAAAAAGCTTGTTTTTATCTAAAAATGACTTTGACCTTTGATAAATGACCTTTTGTCTGCACAGTATCTATGAGAAATAAACTGACAGACAGGCAATGTAAAAATTACTAGTTGCCTTCAGCAAATATAAAGTACCTTCATTTTCATTCTGAGAGGATCCCTTGGCCAATTCTACAAAGTGTTGAAGGGAGTCTGCAAAAGAATAATTATAGAAGTCACCATAAAACTGTTCCATCTTTTTAAAAAGCATTAATAAAAGTTTTCCTGTATACTGTATAACCAAATTTTTTTGCAAGTATAAAATTTCACAATTTCATGGTAAAATTAGTATCTTTATATTCACAAGTACAATGTTTTTGCGATTACTTTACTATTTACAAGTATATATACACAATTTATAATACACCTTCTAAAATACAACTTTTCGTGAGAACAATTTAATTCAGTCGCGAATCTAGCAAAAAATTGGTACCTCAAAAAAATTTTACAAGTAAAAGTTTTGTCTCAGACGACAACAACAACTACAAGCTGAGGGTATGACATTAGCTCTCCAGACGTTTTTGTCTCGGCAAGCTAAAAAGTGATAAAAACGCAATCAATGCAAGCATAGCATCTCCCCTTGCTTGGCAACGAAATTAAGTTTGTCCAATCAGCTCAAAATCACCCATTGACCTGTGATCTTGAAAATGAATAGGTGCCGTCTTCTCATCTTGGACAACTGAACTTACATGCAAAGTTTGATGAAGAATGAAAGTAAACTGTGGCCTATAGAGTGTCCACAAGCTTTCATGGACCCGTACACACACACACCCTCACTAAGGCACTAACACACACTCTCACTAACAGGTGGTGGTGTTACTATATCCCTTTGGCAACAAAGTTGTGTGAGGGGATAAGAAATTCAAAAGCATTACCTAATTCTTCCTTAAATTTCACTCTTATGGACTGCTGTACATTTTGCCTGTGTTTTGTCTGACAGCGCTTGCATATGCCTGAAATTTGACAAAGTACATCATAAATAAAAGAAGTTATTGTTAATTATATATTTTTATGCCCCCGGAATCAAAGATTCGGGGGCATATAGTTTTTGGCCTGTCTGTCTGTTTGTCTGTCTGTTTGTCCGAAAAACTTTAACATTGGACATAACTTTTGAATGGGAAGTGATAGGGCTTTCATATTTCACATGTGTATTCCTTGTGACAAGACCTTTCCATTGATACCAAAATTTTTGACCTCGTGACCCTGACCTTGACCTTTGACCTACTTTTCAAAAACTTTAACATTGGGCATAACTTTTGAATGGTAAGTGATAGGGCTTTCATATTTCACATGTGTATTCCTTGTGACAAGACCTTTCCATAGATACCAAAATTTTTGACCTCGTGACCTTGACCTTTGACCTACTTTTCAAAAACTTTAACATTGGGCATAACTTTTGAATGGTAAGTGATAGGGCTTTCATATTTCACATGTGTATTCCTTGTGACAAGACCTTTCCGTTGATACCAGAATTATTGACCTCGTGACCTTGACCTTTGACCTACTTTTCAAAAACTTTAATATTGGGCATAACTTTTGAATGGTGAGTGATAGGGCTTTCATATTTCACATGTGTATTCCTTGTGACAAGACCTTTCCATTGATACCAAAATTTTTGACCTCGTGACCTTGACCTTTGACCTTTTAACCCAGTGACCTCACATACATGTACTTAACAGAAAATAGTGTTCATACTAACAAAGATACCACCGGGGGCATTCGTGTTTCACAAACACAGGCTTTATTTCAAATCCCTTTCCTACATCATAAACCCCTTAATCATAGTTAATGTGTAATGATGTATTGGTCTTGCAAAAAGGAACAAACATAGGTAATCACGGATTACAAAGCTCACCTCATGGCAGCAAAATTCAATTCAAACATATTTCTAAGTACATGTATATTGGCTTTTTTAAAGTAGGTCAAGGTCATTTTATGAAAGTTTGATCAAAGACACATCCAGTATGCAAGATTGGTACATTTAGCACTTATACTTTGCTCAATATTGACTTTTAAAGGCAAAATCACTCAAGTGGAAAAAGTAGATCAAGGTCATTTTCATGAAAGTTTGAACAAAGATACATCCGATAAGCAAGTTCGGTACATTTAGCACGTATACTTTGCTCAATATTGGCTTTTAAATGCAAAATCGCCTTTTGACCTCAAAATCAATAGGGGTCATCCTTGACTCATGGGGAGTAAGTGTATGAAGTTTCATTACACTAGCTATATCATACTTGACTTATCGTCCGGAAACCAATTGTTGATGCCCGCCCATCCGCCCGTCTCGCATCAAATTAAGAGCCGAGCTTTGCAACTCCGCTACAAACTTACAATTCAAGTACATGTATTTGTACTTCTAGTGCCAAGTACATGAAGTATTAAATTCAGTATCACCTAGTTTTCTTTTACAAATTACTTACAAATGTAGATACAATTTTTTATGAATATGTTTAAGGAGACAAATTCTGCTGGGTACAAATTCTCCCGAGTACAATAAAGTACTACAAATTGAAATTGCATTGAACTCAATATAATAATTACAAAGATTCATAAGGCTAGCCCAAAGGCTATGCTAAGAAATTTCAGGAATACATAGAATTGTAACAATTTCTTGAATCTAGATGCCTTATGTAAAATGACAAATATTTACTTGTTTGGATATGTGAAGTTTGCACATCATGTAATGTAGCTTTTCTTCTTCTTCTTCTGGTTGGAGTGAAGGGCCACTACTGCCATTTAAAATCAGATGCTAAAAAGTTTATAAACACATGCTGCCATTGTCCATCTTGTCTATGGTCTTATGAAACTTTGTACTGGTCAGGCTGGAGAAAGGTACCAATCAAGCTAATATACCTCTATCAACATGATCAAGCTAATGTACCTCAATTGGGCTAATCTATCTGATTATTTCCATTCAGAAAAACTTTTTTCTTCCGAATGATATTTGGAAGCTTAAAGATCAAGAAACAATATTTAATCAAACCTATGTTTGTGAAACACGAATGCCCCCGTTGGCATCTTTGTCAGTAAAACAGATGAAAAGCAGTTTCACATTTGAGGTCAAGGTCAAATTTAGTATCCATGAAAAAGTCTTGCCACATGGAATTCATATGTGAAATATGAAAGCCCTATCACTTACCTTTCAAAAGTTATGGCCAATGTTTAAACTTTTGATATTAGGCCAAACTCCAAGGTCAAGGTCACAAGGTCCAAAATTTTGGTATCCATGGAAAGGTCTTGTCACAAGAAATACACATAAGAAATATGATAGCCCTATCACTTACCATTCAAGTTATGCCCAGGGTTAAAGTTTTTTTTTCAAAAGTAGGTCAAACTCCAAGGTCAAGGTAATAAAGTCAAAAATGTTGGTTCTCATGGAAAGGTCTTGTCACAAGGAATGCACATGTGAAATATGAAAGCCCTATCACTTACCCTTCAAAAGTTATGCCCAAGGTTAAAGTTTTTCAAACGTAGGTCAAACTCCAAGGTCAAAAAATTTGGTATCCATGGAAATGTCTTGTCACAAGGAATAAACATGTGAAATATGAAATCCCTTTCACTTACCATTCAAAAGTTATGCCCAAGGTTTCAGTTTTTCAAAAGTAGGTCAAACTCCAAGGTCAAGGTCACAAGGTCAAAAATTTTGGTATCCATGGAAAGGTCTTGTCACAAGGAATGCACATGTGAAATATGAAAGCCCTATCACTAACCCTTCAAAAGTTATGCCAAAGGTTAAAGTTTTTGTGGACAAACAGACAGACAGACCAAAAACTATATGCCCCCAAATCTTCGATTACGGGGGCATAAAAAACATCAGTAACCAGTGACTACTCACTTTTCAGGTATGTTTCATTGGTAAACATTACTTCTTTTTTAAGGAACTAAATTGATTTTGTACAAAAGAATAATTTTGAGAATATCTTAATTTTAATACAGATAATATTCAGATTTATTAGCCCAATCAAGGTATATTAGATAGCGTAGCTCTGGACCAGTTTGCGAAAAAAAAGACCCTATAGATCATGATAGATAGGAATGTCTATACATATATGCAAGTTCCTATTTTTAAATTGACTTTTGAAAGATAATTCTTTCTGTATCCTTTCTGCCACTTCCGCCAGAAACCACAGTAGCCCAGCAGAAACTCATAAAGTAATGGATGATTAAATTTTTGTTTGAAATCAGTAAATTGATCAGTACCTATTCAATTTACATTTCCTTTGAGTTACTTTTTCATACAAAGCTGAATAAAATTTACTAAACTGACGTTATGACATCAAGTATGATGTTACAGTATGTGGGACTTTGCACGTGAAGTCTGATGTTTGTGATCTGAAGGAATACATGTATCTTTATTTATGACATGATACACCCTTTATTCGGTTACATAAAGCCATTTCTTATGCTCTTATTTCTCAGCGTATGAAATGGAAATTCATTTAAGATCCTATATCTATAATTTAGGAGAATTATTTTACATATACATGTACTAACGAAGGAATTTCGAATTCAAAATTAATAGAATTTGAATAAATTTGTAGGCCATAAATAAATTGGTAGATGATCAAGCAAAAGGGTGCATCAAAAGCATACAATAATTTTGAAACATGCTACACTCCTAGGCAATGCCTAGTTTCATATTAGCTTGATCAGTACTGTACCTTTCCCCGAACTACTGGTATGCCACTTTCATATATTTATAAATTTTTTAATAGATTACCTGATCCTACTGGCAAAACTTGTCTTGTCTGCATGTAAATCTCCTTGCATAATGAAGGACATGCACCCCTATCTGCCTTGGAATTGCCTCCATGGTGGTCTGGATATGAGCACAAAACTTTTCCTCTTCTCCAATTTAAGCCCAAAATTGAGCGATGGTTCTCAGTTATCTTAAGGTTTACACATTTCTTATCAATTGTAAAAATGCCACTTCTATAAAGGATAAGAAGAGATTCAGGGCAAGTATAGGATTCGAATGGCAATCCGGGTATAACCTCTGAACATTTCAGACCGCGCAAATAACCACTTGTGTCTTTATCACATTCATAGATATGTGTTATATTATCTCTATCACAACTAAAAGGACTGATAGCGAAGCGCCGACGAAGTCGCCATCAAGATAGACGTGTGTACATGAATAAGCAAAAAAGCATGCATTTTCCCGTCTTTTTTTACCATTACCTTCGATTCAAAATTTGTGTGCACGGTTCATGCGGAAACGGCGAACGTTAGAGAAGACAGAAAGGTTACGAATGGAAATGCACATCACAGGCTTCCGATATTTATCTATCAAAAAATAAAAACCAACCTTTTGTTGTTTTTTGTCGTACATACAGGGAAAGAAGAACAACAAACGGTCATTTTTTATTTTTTATTTATTTTTTAAATAGATAAACATCGGCAGCTTGTGATGTTCATTATGACGTCGTTTTTTGAAACGTAAATGCGCGTGAAGTTTTGTGTACAGTACCGCATACGACGCTTTTTAACAGAGATTCAAACACGAAATGAAATATTTCATCGTAAGATCATACTGCCGAACCGCAAGCAACATGTAACAGATCAATTTTAGTCGAAACTACAGTTTGAAAAGTGTGATAATCACAACCTACCTCGACAAAACATTTCACTGCCACTGGCGAAGATGAATGACAAAAGTAGATCAAACATTCAACCTAAATTTTGAATAAGTCTGATCCACTAATACCCGAATTTGCACAGTATACTTCCTAAAAACCAATGGAACCCATGGGTACCCACAAGTGCTGTACACACTTTACTCAGTGTCGGTGCATGCACAGCCAGTCCTTGAAGTTCGTCTGGCATGGCGCGTCATTGACTACGTCACATTGACATTTAGGTCACTCACATGTAGTGTACACGTGCACTCATAATTATGTCATGCAACTACAAGGAGCAATGGGGAATCGCCAAAGATATAGTACATCGATGATCAAATTGACAATTTAAATTCCTTGGTGGATCTTCTTTTTTTTCCCTGTACGTATGATAAATAACAACGACGGGTTGATTTTTGTTTTTTTGATAGATATATAAACATCGGCAACCTGTGGTTTCTACTACATCATGTATATTGTTGTACATCTCTTAAATTATCTCAAAATATTGATTGCAAACATTTTTTTTCTAGAAATGACACGTAAGTCGTCATTTACTTCAAGCTGGATGTATTGTCATTTTCATTTTTTTTAAAAGGGGGGGGGGGGGGGGTGGTGGTATTTAGTTAGTTTTTTATCTATCATTTTTATTTATTTGTGACTTGTCTACTAGTATTATTTATTTATCTATAGCAACATCTCGTTACCTTCAAATATTGATTGAAAACAATTTTTCGGAATGATCGACATGTCAAATCTTAAATCTTAATTTATTTCATGCTGGATCTACTAATAACTATTATTTCATTTTCCCTTTTAAGGGGGGGGGGGGGGTAATTAATTCATAAGCATGATTCGGCAAAGTATTTCTTCAGCCCTTTAATCTGTTTTATTGTTGTTTTTTTTGGGGGGGGGGGTTGGGGGGGTCTTGCTATGATTTGATGAGAAATCTCAAGCCAGTCATTTTATTTACCTAGAACACCCCCACCTTCCCTCTGCTACACGTAATAATGTTTCCCCACAATAATTTAATGCAAAGACCATACTGAGCTTGGAATACCAACAGATATTGCAGACAGACACTCACGGAAAAGCAACAGATACATATATATATACCGTGACATAAGATTTTCATGAAACTTTGTGTTGTCCATGAATTGATAGGACAGCACGTTTTGGTTTTCAAGGTCAGAGCTTAATGTACATTATCGCTTTCAGAAGGCTGGTAAGAGCTTCATGTCATCATGCTGTTTTGTCCATGTGGTAGAAATTATAATATTTCGCTCTGGCTAAATCACCTGTGTCAGTCGTGGATCCAGCGCCCCCTTTGCCGGGGGTCAAGGGGCGAATTTCGCCAATTTTTACTGAAAATGGGCCAAAATATACCTGTTTTTGGAAATTTTGGGGTCAGTGCCTGGGAGGGGGACGCCCCCTCCGCACCCCTTGAATCCGCTGCCATTGTGTGTGAATTTTACTGATAAATAGTATCAATGGTGAGAAAAATATGCAAGAGTCTACATGTAGCACTACGAGCTAAATGTCATTATGTTGCTGAGGTAGAAATCACTGTGATTGTCACAATTAGGAGGATAACAGAACTTTAACCTCTTTAGAGAAGACAGGGCCCTGACCACATGTCCTTTCTAAATGTCAGTCGGACTCCTCGGGTGATAACATACGTATATGAGCTCGCTATAGCCGGCAGAGCACGGACTGTATTACGCATGACGCGGCATGTCCTCTTATCCATTTTTATATTCATCGGTGTTGCTTGGACTCCTGCGCATTATGGTCTTGTTTGCGGTCATCTAACAGTGAAGAGGTTGTTTTACACCATAATTGTGCGTTCTTCGAGACCTCTGGGAAATCGTAATAGAGGGAGGGTTGTGCACACGTAATCCAGGATAACCACATCGTATGCTATGTAAGCGGCACGGCAGATGGCCGGCGTCCTATTAAAGTCTGCACCAGTTGCCCATTGGTCTCGTTGGTTTATGTGTGGTCTTCTATGTTTAATGTTTCTATGGTGTGAGTTGGTCTCCCTTTTGCGTCTCTTTCTGTGGGTGTCTGTTCTGTGTGTGTGTGTGTGTGTGTGTGTGGTTTTTTTTTTTTTTTTTTGCATTGGGTGTTTTGGGGTTTTGCTATGGGTGTTGCAACCTACTGTTGTGTTGTTTGAGATCCCCTCCTTTCTTTTAACTTTTCTATCAGTGCTACGTCCCCTTCATGGCTTTGCCATAGTTCATATTAGAATGAAAATCACAAGTAAATGTGTCCATTTCCATATGAATTTAACAGCGATAGCAGTCTGTTTTCAACAGAGACAACACTTTTTCATCTTTCATGGAATTTCCTCTGTTATTCTACGACTTTTTCTAGTTTCACAAGAGAAGAGTTCCACTTTTAGATAAAATATAAGAACCGCCATATGCGGATTAAAACGGGGTTAAGCTTAGGGGAAATGACAAAAAAACATGCAGTCTTTACATTTCATCTCAATGTTGATGGCATAAAACCATTATTCCATAAATTTAAGCCCGGAAAAAAGTCATTTATATGGATGCCTAAATCTGCTTAGAACTTAGACACCTAATAATGAAACTATCATAGAGCTGCTCAAAGAACTCGGCCAACGATGGATTTTTGATATATTTTTCATATAATCAGAAAGTCTTGAAATAAGTCATTTATGATTATTTATTTCATCCTCGCATTCAAATATAATGCCTCAAAATAGTCATTTTTCGCCTATTTTGCACATTTGTATTTTATACAACAATTTAATAGCACCCTGGAATGCAAATTTTTGTATTTGGGGGTTTCATATCCATTTCATGCGAAATTTAAGATTTTATGCTATAAACGATGTCATTTTTCACAAAAAAATTATTTGGCATGAATATTTAAAATCTGAATCAAAATCAGTCAGATTGCTTATATTTCGCATGGCTAACTGCTTATAATGCATCTATAAATAGAACGGAGCATAGCAGGAGTAAGAAGCATCATATGGAAAAAATTTTGTCGGCTATTTATTCTATACCTGTTAATGTATTAATCAATAACTAACATAGATATAAACAAGAAAAATGCTTCTGGACAAAAAAGTTGATTTTGCATGGTTTTTACTGAGACAAGCACTTAATATAAATATTATGTAGATAAGATGTGGAGATTGTTCATCTTCTCTACCTCTGTTACCTCTCATTTTACTTCTTATGTGTGTTCCGCTGTGATAACGTCAATGATCTCTTCCAGATCATTAAACTATTTTTGTTTAAATTATGTACATATTCTAAATTTTGATAATACACGTTACAATATATACGATCTAAGTCTGGAATGATTCATCCTGTGGGTCTTGCTCATTTTGATCGTTGCAAAATTTGTCTTCCTGGAGATAATCATTCATTTCATCGTCATATTCATTGATTTGCAATTTATTCATTTACATGTGTTTGCAGTGTTGAAATGACTATGGTTGATGGCCCTCGTCATTCTTCTCACAGGACCAGTGCGAATGGAATGTGCCGTAAACAGAAAATAACGTCTACATCTTGTTGATCTGTATCAAGTAGTTGATGTGTAGTTTTTGACTGTGCATTCACTCCTAGCTTGCTAGTGCTCCATCGATGCTCAAATTTGTGCTCTATTGTGAATGTTGTTGAGATTATCGTTATAAACTTCTTTAACTCAATTGTGTCACACTTATGTCCTTTGCCGTGTGGCGCTCGTAAAAAAGTTCCCCGCGAGGGGTTGGACAGTAAGTGTTTTGAATATTTTTTTCCTGACATGGTCGCCATAACACTTTCTATGCAGACTTAGCGTCAAGCATTTCATGTGTTTTGTGTATCGTTTTCATTTTCGTGCATGAACATCGACGGCGGGTGCGGCTATCCAAGAAAGGATGCTTACTCCTCTAGGGCACCTTGGTCCACTCCGAGCTATTAAGGAGTCCGTCGATGCTCAAATTTGTGTTCTATTGTGAGTGCTGTTGAGATTATCGTCAGTTAACTCATTTGTGTCACACTTGTGTCCTTTGCCGTGTGGAGCTTGTAGAAAACGTTCTCTGCAAGGGGTTTGACAGTGTTTTGAATATTATCCCCTGACATGATCGCCATAACACTTTCTATATAGATATAGCCTCAAGAAGTTCATGTGTTTTATATATTGTAGTAATTTCCGTGCATGACTTCGACGGCGGGTGAGGCTAGCCAAAAGGGGATGCTTACTCCTCCCGTTCACCTGGTCCCACTACTACCTTGCTAGGTGCCAGTCGATGCTCAAGTTTGTGCTCTATTGTGAGTGCTGTTGTGATTATTGTCAGGAACTTCTTTAACTCTTTGGTGCTCCTTGTTTATGTTTTGTGCGTCTCTATCTGTGATTTCACATATAGGTATTCAGTTGTTTTGCTTAGGGTTCTAAAACCGGTTCTTGGATGCCCCTCTGTCTCCTTCATTGTAAAGATTTTTGATTTATGACTTACATTGCATCATTTGTCAAAGCCTTACAAAATACAAAATTGAAAAGATCCGTAAAATGTGTACTTAGGATAGACGAAGTTTGAAAAAGATGCCAATTTTAACTTGAAGTGTTTTTCTTAATTAGGGGATAAATGCACCGTGTTTTGTGGTTCCGACAAGTATACATGTATGTTGGATCTACCGTTGGAAACGCAATTACACCGTCGGGACTTTGTTTTGCTTTGGTCAGTAAATACCACTTGAAGTACCATTGATGAGAAATTCCCTTGCGAAACATGTGTTTGACATAAAGTGTTTTGAATGTCTTTCCCTGACATGGTCGCCATAGCACTTTCTATATAGACAATAATAATATTTATTTAATATTCGAAGCACGTGTCTGATGCAGGAAAAATTGGTTTGGTATTTTCTTCATGAAGGTAAAGAGTTGGAACACTTCCATGTTTATTACTCCAGCCAGTGCATGTTTTGTGGATATTGTTTTCAGTTTCGTGTTTCAGTTTCGTGCGTGTACATCGATGGCAAGTGCTGCTAGCCAAACAGGGGATGCTTACTCCTCCCGGGTACCTGGTCCCACCTCTAGCTTGCTAAGTGTCCGTCGATGCTCAATTCAATGATATTGTGAGTGCTGTTGAGATTGTCGTATTTTCTTTGACTCATTTGATGCAGTAGAATCGGTTTGAAATGTTGTTCAAGAAGGTTAAAACTTTGGACACTTGAATTTGCTTATGGAAAACTGCTTTTTTATATTTCTATACACATTATCACTCAATAAAGACGACTTTCTGCTGCCAGAGTACAGTCTTCAAGACATACTTTTTTAATGTGGTGTACATGTACCAGTCGTGCATTATCAAATTTACCAATAAGATAGAGATAAACTGATAATCGGATTCGTTGCATATAAAAGTTTGAAGTATGGATTAAAAACTGAGGAACCTTTATATGCAGGATATTTAATAGTGTCCTACGACACTGATGGTCACATGAACACCTCACTCTATGACAAACGTGACGACTTCAATTTCAGCATTACGAACTTTCCTTTTCTGAGTAGCAACATCCCTTCATCGCAAAATATACGGATTTTGTTCTGAGAGCTAGGCGTCTTTCAGATAAGCTTCTCAGTCAGGGATATGTATGTGACCGACTAACATCGTCACTGAGGAAGTTCTACGGTCGATATGGGGAACTCGTCATACACTATGATGTCCCACTATCCAGAATGGTGGATGATAATCTGTCATAGACCATTTGAACCATCCAACCAAAGATTGTACTCTGTATCTTCCAAAATGGAAGTAAACGGATGTGACAGTTCTACCGAATTGAAGCGACGGGTGTTGCATGCAAGCAGAAGATGCTCACTCTTCCTGGGCAGCTGGTCTCACTCTCATATCGGGAGTTCGCTTCTTTTCATATGGTGGAGGTTTTTGTTTTTGTTTGCTTTGGTTCCTGTTTTATCCTGATTTTGTATGCCTTCGGTTTCTGATTTTCTGAATTATCAATTTTGTACTGTAGACAGGGATATGGTCATTATCCATATTTGTCATTTGCTATATAACATACAAATAATTTGCAAAGTATTCAGTTGTATAAAAAATTATTGGTATTGAATAAAGCTGAAAAATTTAGGATGATTAAAATTTCTTGAAGCAGACAGGAAAGCCGTAGGCTGTATTGGTTCCCTTGCCAAAACCATACGAAATGACTCCAAATGTAACATTAGGTGAGGTATTGTACACTTCATACTGCCCTGCTTCAACGGTGTAGTATATAGCGCTGTAGGAAACTCCATCAACTATTATGGTTTCACGATTGTTTGCCGTTACATCACGTTTATTCGAAGTGCTTTTAAATTTGACTCCATCTTCAACCAAAGTTTTAATGGTAACAGTCGCGTGGTGTGTAAAGTTTCTTCCATACGGGGTAAGAAATCGGCAGTAGGTCGCATATGATGTTACTGGAGGCAAACTTACTGAGAATCCATGTCCAATGTAATGGCAACTGGTTTTGAAGTCTGCTCTGATGTAGCTGACTTTTTTCTGCCCTCTTATGTAAAGATAGTTATTCGATTTGCTTACGCTCAAGTCTGAGTTTGCAGACAGTCGTCCATTTGTATTGCAAAAGGTGACCGTGTCTGTCCCATTATACAGGTACGGAATGATGAAAAATCTTGCAGCTGTGTAGAAAACCGAATCGATGAAACTAGCTCTGTATCTGGAGTATGCAGTATCGCCATGGGATCCATGCAGGAACATGAATGGTTTTGAACTAGTCACATATCCCATCACCCAAGACGAGTGTCTTATTTGTAAAACCTGACCTCGTGCAAGCGTGATATTGGTATTACTACTGCTTAATCCAGAACTTTGAAGGTTTATGTTCGAGCCTGCCTTTGATACTATATATATATCAGTTTCACCATAGAAAGACACAATCGAAAGCAGGGCGTTCTGGTTCATAGAAAAGAAATATTTCTTTCTCAAACTTGTTGCTGGTATAGCCATGTATCCATCCCCAGTTCCAGATGAGCCAAGTATTACAACAAAAACCGCGATGTCAGTATTCGATCTGATTGTGACTGAATTCCTTGCGACAAAGGAACCGCCTCTCAGGAGGCTGGTGGGAAGAGACAGAGAAAGTCCGCTTTTTGAAGATATATCAACACTACGGTTTACTCCAGAAATATCTGACGATAAGGTTATTGAGCCGTCATCTAACGATACCACCATAACCTGAATATCTCTTACAGATGTTAGGACAACGGGGAAAGACAAAATAAATTCTCTTCCGAACTGACCTATTTCAATAGAAATAAATATGATTTATATATATGCATTACGTAATACAAAAACTGCTTTACAGGTATGATACAAAATAATTTAAATCTAGAGTCAGTAAATAACATGAATAATCCAGAACATGAATAAACAACATTAAAAAAACGATGTGGATGTATGTATCAACTTCTCGGTAACTTGCCAAAAATATGCCAGCATTTTTTTTTGGTCAAAAGTACATTTAATAGATATGATCAAACAAATTCAAGTTTTAAGCTTCTTTTCTGCTCTAAAATAATTTTTCATATTGTAATTGTCATCTATTTTTCGATATTTGAAACTTTTTATTTTCGGTACATGCGTTGTATTATTGTATGATACTATTTTATTGGATCTATCCCCTTATATAAGTAAGAGGAGTTAAATAAAAATCTTGGTTTAGGATACTTCATGTTATGTGGTCTAACAGGCACCAATCATAAAGACATTGATGCGATTCAAATTGTTCGGAACGAGATGCTGAACATGTAAAATATCTTTACACATGTAGCCAAATTTGATCAACTTCGGTTGATCGTTGATCGTCTGTCTCTTCAATGAGTTAAAGAAGATCCTGACGATAATTTCACAATAGAGCACAAAATAAAGCATCGACGGACCCCTAGCAAGCTAGGGAAGGAACCAGGTGCCCGGGAGGAGTAAGCATCCCCTGTTGGCTAGCCGCACCCGCCGTCGATGTTGAAGCAAGAAAATAAAAACAATATATGAAACTCATGCACTGTCTGACGTTGTCTATATAGAAAGTGCTATGGCGACAATGTCAGGAAAATATATTTAAAACACTTACTGTCAAACACCTCGCGGGGAACTTTTTTTACGAGCTCCACACGTCAAAGGACATAAGTGTGACACAAATGAGTTAAAGAAGATACTGACGATAATCTCAACAGCACTCACAATAGAGCACAAAATAAAGCATCGTCGGCCCCTAGCAAGCTAGGGTTGGGACCAGGTGCCCGGGAGAAGTAAGCATCCCCTGTTGGCATTCAAAATTTTCTGGTACTAAAATTCTTGAAATTTCTAAAACGTGGGTCCTGTAGCATCATATCCCACCCATCCTGCTACATTTTTCGGTACATTTTTGACATAATAATGTTCACCCTCTTTGACCATATAACATTGTTTAGATTAAGGATCACTGACGAGAGTTGAGTACCCGAAACGTGCATGTTTGGTCCATGCTGCAAATTTATCCGTTTATGAATGATGCTATTGAATTTGAAGACGTTTAACATGTTACCTCTACTTTTTTGTTCATTAAAAAATTAGTATAGTACATGTATTATAATAATTTTCACACAAAATTCTATATAAAATAATTTAATGAATCAGATTAAAATCGTACTAATTTGAAGCATCCAAGTTGCTGTATAAAGTTGTTTAAGAAATTGAACAGAAAATGAACATCCTGACATGGACGTAAAAAAGCGTCAAAAATTCGAACAAAGAACAAAGAAAAAAGATATACTTTTAGACATTCTTCTAGATCCTGCTATTGTTTTCGGTTTGTCGATAAGTATTCTGTTCCGAAACTAAATTTAAATTATCAATAGATTTTGACGTACGGACTTCGGACGGACGATGGACGACACGCTATGACAACAGCTGACTTTTGCTTGGTAAGGTTAGCTAAATTGGAGTAATACCAGTTACAACTATAATTTGGCTGACAGTTTTTCAAGTCTTATTTGAAGTTAAAGACCTAATTAGGTAATGCTTGAGATGGTAGGATTTAGCGATACAACAATCAGTACCAGGACAATCAAAGCACGTATGTACCATCTGAAACACTTCAGAAATGCTGTAACGTTTGCTTAATCTTACTGTCACACATTTTATAGGGCAAGGATACAAGGAAGTATCATCATCTGGTATTCAGAGGATGCCGGGGTTAAGAGAAATATTTGCCTGTGCAAAAAAGGGCAATTCAGTTATACTTGGATATTTTGGTGTCTTGCTGTGGTGTTGATGACACCCTTCTTTAAATCAACGAATTATAAAGTATCTATCCCTTCCAAATTGTTAAACACAGACACAAATGATGAATGGTACACACATTCATAAACATGCACAGACTTTTATAAGTGAACACATAAATATTACCTGCGTTATGCAATCGGCCCTTAAGGTCAGGGTCTACAAGAAGAAAATGTCATAAAAACCAATGATTCTAGTTTAAATAGACATATTGTTTAAAATGCTCATGTTTAATCTTTGTACAGGTCTATCTCATTGCAGAATACAGAGTACAGAATTGTTAAATATAGTAAAATATGAATACCCTTCAGAATTATTCGACATTCGATACGATGATCATTCAATAACGATATATTTTCCTAATAACTACGTCATTGAACTGGACTAAAATTAGGACCAAACTCAGAAAATAAAAAAGGTCATCGATCCATCATTGAATAGGTTTTTCAAATTTACTGATCTACTAATGTTCACACCATGTTTAACACCATAATTGTGCGTTCTTCGAGACCTCTGGGAAATCGGAATAGTGGGAGGGTTGTGCGCACGTAATCCATGATAACCACACCGTCTGCTTCTCAGGTGGCGGATGGCCGCCCTAAGTCGGCACCGGTTGCCCATTGGTCTCGATGGTTTATGTGTGGTCTTTTATGTTTAATGTTTCTATGGTGTGATTTGGTGTTCCTTGTCCCTTTTGCGTCTCTTTCTGTGGGTGTCTGTTTTGTGATTTTTTGCATTGGGTATTTTGGGGTTTAGCTGTGGTGCTACAACCTAGTGTTGTTGGAGATCCCCTCCTTTCTTTTTTTCTTCTTTATTGCCAATTTGTGTACGGATGCGACGGACATTTTCATGGAGATTAGATAGGGTTTAGGTATGAAATATATATAATGATGTGATAATTAAAATGTATCGGATAGGGATAGGAAAATGTTTGCAAGCAGCAATATTTAATCCCGATTTTACCATTGTTTACAGAGCCTAATTTTCATTTTCAGGGCTCATTTTTTTTATTATTCTCTCCATGCACAGTCTAGCAAGAGTCGGAAGTGTTAGGCGTAATTGAAGGGACAAAATGGAACATTCATATTTTTAACCAGACAAAAATTTGTTTTGCAAAGTCTCACGTATCCTCGAAATCAAATAGTTCTCCACTTACGTTAGAAATAATAGTTTCAGATTTAATTTTGCAACAGTTGATGTTTTTTTGTCACAAGGTATTGAGATGAACGATATTGTACCCACTCATATCTTATTATCTATAACAATTATGTAACTTACCTATGTTTGTCCTTACTGTCGATGTAGTAGTCGTTTCGTATATCGAAGTTGTCTCTTTTTCACAATCGCAAGTTGCTAAAATTTCGTATATGAAAGAAATTTAAGATAACGTTTTTAGACTGAGATATTTTAGGTCAACAATGAGACAATTCCATACAAAGAAAATTTCATTCGTAAATAACATTACCATTTTTGTTGGTTCTGCTCCAGTTGTATAACTCTTTCTTGCAATTTCTGAACTGTCTGGATTATATCCGATTGTTCGAAAATAATCTTCTGCGTTGCAACGTGTTGTACATCTTTATTTTCAGAATTGTATGGTCCACACAGATTGCTAGAAACTAAAGTTTGCGATTTTACAAAAAATGGTAGAAAAGCAAAGATAATATATCCGTAATCCATTTTTCTCTGTAGAATTCAATGGAGAAAAATCAGATTATCTTTCATTGGCCAGGACTAGATAAATAAACTAGTCTGAAGAAGATTTCCCAAGTGTTACTGTATTTTCTACGTCAACTGTATTTATAGATGTACATATCAGGACAATACTTTTGCAGCCATAATTTGCCCTAGATATGTGAAGTAGGTAAACTCTTGATGTCACTTAGAGTAGAGTGTAGTTTTTACATCAAAGATGTGCCCTCTGATGTGATGTTGTTGTGATTATTTTATATCATACAATAGTATTGTGTACTTTTAATACTGTATATTTGTGATATTTACTTTAGTTAATAAAAGTATTTACCGACACGAAGTCGAGGTAAATATTTTTATTGTTAGTCAATATCAAATCATGTATACTGATTTAAAGTCCATAATTGTTTTATTCTATGATTTCATATATTCACAATAAATATAGAAACAATTTACAGACGTTACTCTGGTTATCCCGACTAATTTTTAGGCTGTATTATACAATGTAAGTGGTATTATTAGCTATACAGACGAGTGTTTTACAGGGTGGGGATACAGAAATATATTGAGTCGATTAGAAAAGTTATATTGGGCGAGGCGAAACACTGTATAACGAATTTTCCCGCCGATGGCTTTTGGTTTGTGTATTTATGTCAACATATTTTAATGCATCTTCGTGACGTTAAAACCGTGAAGCGTCTGAGTAAAAGCAGGCTATTAAAAATGATATCTTGTCAGTAAAATAATACAACATGATTATTGGTTCTTCTCGACCAATCAGATTGCAAGAAATTTGCCAAAGCCTGGATAATTTGCTATACATAACCTGTAATGGTGACCTATTTTTGTGTCGCTTACAATGCACATCGACGCTCTCCGGCGTCTGCCACAAACTCGATCTTGTGAACTATAAGTGATATGACGTTGATTCATTACACAAGTATTCCTTATGACATCATTTTTCTACGTAAACCACATTTTGTACTTTGTGACCTTTTCACTGGACTTTTGACTTTTTTAAAAAAATATTTTTCCTGTGAAGACAGAATTTGTGAACTTTAACTATAAGTAAAAGGAAATTGATATTCACATGTGTATTGCTAATGGCACAACCATTCTGTTGATACCAATTTCTTTTTACCTTGTGACCTTTGACCTAGTTTTGAAATCAAACATTGAATATAATAATATTATTGAATGAAATCATGGCAATACCTTTATGATGATGTTAAAAAAATTGATTTCATGACCTTGACGTTCGACAAACTCTGAAAAAACATTTATATTAGGGAATAACGTTTGAATAGTAGGTAAAAAGACACTCATTTTTCATTTGTGTATTTTCATGCTGATACCAAATTTTTGACCTTGTGATCTTTACATTGACCATTGACTCACTTTTAAAAGCATGAACCTTGGGAATAATATGAGAAGAAGGTGAAACGACACTCATAGATCACAAGATTTTCCTTGTGAGAAGATCTCTCTGTTGGTATGAAAATATCAAACATGTTCCTATGTATGTCATTGACATTCAACCCACTTGTTACACCCAATTAAAAATGCATTTTGGACTTTAAAACCCGAATTTATCTATGGCAAGAGTTATCACTGCAAAATAACTAATTGTGTGTATAAGCTTGGATTGCTGATTATTTGTAACTTATAGCACAATATTCAACATACAATGTCATTAACGTTTTACATGTATTTAGCCGCTGCAGGCGACATAAGTCTTCCTTCAACACTCGATTGTATTTTTTTAATATCACAGACATGTAAGCAATACAGAAACAAGGACATCTTTGTATACAAAACATAACAGAAGGATATATATGTCGGCCGACCCATGGTCCTAGTCAAACTTGCACCATCAATCGTTCGGTGACTGGCCCGACCCCATTACCACCACGCTGACTAAATTTTTTTGTGTGTGCTCTTTTAGTTTTTGCCAGAATTATCAGACTTTTTAATCTGTCTATTGTTAACTTTAACCTTGTCTAAGCCATGTTTCTTATGCTCATTGATTCATGTACTCGTAATTACTCATGATATGTAATACATTCGACTGATAATAACCTTGACCATGTTAACGAGATGAAATTGTATAACATCAGGGGAATTAGCTTTCGGGTTCATTAATAATACGGAAGTGTTCCAACTCTATACCCTCTTCAAGAAAATTTCAAACCAATTTTTCTGTACCAGACATTTGTTTCAAATATAACATTCTCATCAGTGATGCTTCTAATAACAAGGATTATGTTTAAAATTGACCTTTCATCAGAACCAAAACCTCAAAACTTTGACCTTGACCTTAGACTAGTTTCAGTAGAAATATCAAATATAGAATAGACATATGGTGCCTTAATTTTGCATGGTGCATAGTTTCTCAACAAGGAACATTAATCGGTCACACTCAAAACACATAATATATCAGAATTTTTAAAAAGTGTTTAAATCGTTGTCATATCAACATGATTCAGAAATAATGTTTTGACGCTTTATTATATCATTAAACCATCTAAATAAAAAAACATTGAAAATTAGATAAATGAATATCTATGTATTTCATTTTGATGTTTTTGTTTGAAAGAAGACCTTTTCGTAGATTGTATTTGCAGGGAAATGTGTATGTGAATACCGAAAAAAATATTGAAATATATATTTAATTTAGTTAAACATAATGTGAAAGGCAAATATTTTCATTTCCTTATCTTAAAGATGCGCAAGTGTTCCAACTCTATCAAACTCTATACTTTTCAAACCTATTTTCATGCACCAGACACATGTTTCGGATAACAATCCTCATCAGTAATTCTTCCAGCTATAGCTGCATAAATTATTTCAGTAGCGCTCTCTGGTCTTATTTGTAGATTTTTACCTTGTGCATTTTCTTTACGAGACTACACGGCTCCAATGTCATGTAGGATCGATTCGGTAGCATATCAAATAAAATCTATGTTGAAAATAGCATTAGTAGAGGGATGGGTATCGTCAAACACATCAACAATTTGAGTGTCATTTTCTTGAAATTTACTGGGTAAGGTACCATTTTCTTTTCAGGATCTAAGAAAAATACTAGAATGTTCTGTTTCAATTTTTGAAAAAATGATATAGTATAGATTGGATTTTTTAACTTCGCCATTATGAGATAAGCGCAGAATTACGACTCATAAGAGTAGGAAGTTCATAAAAGTTAAATGTTATTTGGAAAACTATAGCCTCTCAATATTTTTATGATTTAAATGCCACTCAAAATTTGAGAGAAGACATACAAGAATCGTATTTGCATGGTCTGACCTCAAATAGGATAGGATCTCCAACAACACTAGTTGCAGCGCCAGCAGCAACCTCCAAAAACAAC